>CM076575.1:1981427459-1981812426 GCA_034641835.2 Pinus albicaulis | reverse complement strand
TGCATTTTTACGACCTATGGGCACCGCACAAATACCAAAACCAATTAAAAATATCGAGGCATTTGTGAGGTACGGTGTGCCGGTGCATTTATGTGTCTATATGCACCGGTGCCGTTTTACGACCTATGGGCACCGCACGAATACCGATACCAATTATAAATCTCTGTGCGTTTGTGTGATACTATGCATCGGGGCATTTTTGTGTCTATACGCACCAGTGAATTTGTACGACCTATAGGCACCGCACGAATACTGAAACCAATTATAAATCTCGGTGCATTTGTGTGATACTTCGCACCGGGGCGTTTAAGTGTCTATACGCACCGGTGCATTTGTACGACCTATGGGCACCACACGAATACCGATACCAATTATAAATCTCGGTGCATTTATGTGATACTACACACCGGTGCGTTGATACGACCTATGAGCACCGCTCAAATCCCAAGACCAATTAGAACGGCCCCGTGCATTGTATCACCAACACTACGCCCAGTGTTGTTTTATACCTTAACAGCCCGGTGCATTCTCCTTCGACCGCCCCGGGGCACCGGCTATAGGTACGCACCGGTGCATTAAATCCTGATTAGCACACTGATGAAAAAAACATCCATAATAACCTCCTGCCACCCATTTTTTTTTAGTTGTGTTGAATTCCCATTAAAAGCTCCGCCAAAACCTCTGTAACCATAAACAGATGTTGTAGAAAATGTTTTTTTGACAATTTTGTTTAATTTTATAACACTAAAAACCTCCTTTATAACCTCCGCTAGAGGGTCTTTTCCTTGTAGTGTTAATGTTCAAGCATGAAGATGTTGTGAATGAGGCCTTTCAAGGAGATGCATCAAATTTGAAATCTGATATCATTGAGATTGCTAATGGTTGTGATAATATTTTTCAGGAAACTAACATGTTGCCTCCGAAACGAGGTAAACAAGATGAGGTAAATTTGCAGCAACATGCATCATTGCTGAACAGTGATATGAACAAGATGCCAGTGCAAGAAAGTGCAAAGGTCAAAGAGAAAGTGCCAAGAAATTTGAAAAAGAGGGCACTGGGTTAAAAATTCCTTCTTGTGGGTTTCATGAAGTATTGTATTTGAAATGGGTCGTTGCATGTCGATGGCAATCACATTTTGTTAAGAGTTGACCCGAGCATAAGGTGAGACATGCAAGCATCGTCGTGTCGACAATGTTCAAGGTGAGAAGAATTTGAAGTAGTTTAATTTTTCTTTGATTGGCGATTGAGGAGGGAATGTGTTTGTTCGATTAAGGACAAGGTATTGTTTTGCATATTCTGGGAAATTGCAGCAAGATGGTATCAACAACAACAAGTCAAGGTCTCTAAAATCAAGGAAAATGGTCAGTTTTCATGAATAGCTCAAAAGGTTTCATTCAAGAAACTTTTAGTGGATCAAGACTGGAAGGGTGAGGGAGCTAAACCCTCATATATTTACTGATATAAAAAGAGATTTTTGGGGTCCAAAATCTTCTAGTGGGCAGGAATGATCCGGTGGTTCAAATTTATGCTCAAAATTCAAAGAATTCATAATGGAGCGGAACCTGAATGCCTACGTATATCTCATCATTTTGAATTCAATGCAACTCATTTTGTGAAAAACCGACATCGTATGCTCCTGTAATCGCGATATGAATTTTTGGTCAAATGTGCAAATTTTTTGCAGACATGTTGATTGGGCTACTGACTGTGTAGTTCGCACAGGTGATGTCATGCTAATGTCAACATGATGACTGGATGTACAGAGGCCCAATCCGGGCTTGGCATGTGGCAGTTCGTACATTAGGGTACATGGCTTGATTTGGTTGGATGGTTTGTTGTTTGGGTGGACCAATGAGAGGCCGCCAAATGACCCAATCGGGGGCCGCCACCTGGCACCTCCCGATTGGCCAAAATAATTTCAAGGTTCAAGTTGAGGTTGTGACCTCCCACCAGCAAGAGTGACACCCAACCATTACATCATAGCCTTGATTCTTAATATTCACATATGAAAATATTTATTTAAATTTTTTTAATGTGCCATTTAGGGGGCGGGCCAGGGCTAGCCCTAGCCCTGGTCACCGTGCCCACATGAAATAAAGGGCGAGACTAGGGGCCAAGGTTTAGCCCCACCCCCATTACATTAATAAAATATTCAGTTTATAGATGTTACTGGGAAACTTAAGTATCCCACAATTTGCGACGAAGGTTAGCCAAAAAGTTTCTCTGTTAGCGATTTTTGGGGCACATTTGTAGGGAAGTTAGCAGACAGGTCGAATTTGTATAGCAGTTTGCAGAAAAACTTGGGAGGCTCATAAATTTCTCAATTTTTGGCCTTTTTTGGAGCAGAAAGAGGGTAGATAGGGGTTCTTGAAAGTTTTGGAGCCATTGGAGCTATCAATGCAACCATTTGAGCATTGCAACTTGATGTAAAACCATTTTTTTTAGCATAATGAAAGAGGCCTAACCATTAGAAGCTGGACCAGGAGATGTAGCCCATGAGGGTTGAACTCCTTCATCATTTGTTGTGTTGTGTTTGTTGTTATGGTGATTTTGTCTTATATATTGTGAAAAAAATGAGTTTAAATTTCTTGTTTATGTGTTTATGAATTTGACAAAAGAGGCTTAAAACTCTAATTTAATCACTTGCAAAATTTACATAAACCTCAAGAAAATTCACATACAAATTATATGGCCATTCACTCTCTCCAAGTGTATTTTAAGTTAGAGAAACCCCATCCATGCACATAAGTACTAAGATTGCAATGCCACTTGGTTGCACTCTTGAACCATGGGTGGGTCTTTCAAGTGATATATGCAATGATCCTACATCCTTATCTCCTCATCCTCTACATGTCTCTGATATGGAACTTCCCTGATAAACCCAACTTCCAATGCCTCCATGGTTTTTGAATGTTGTACTTAGGGGTGAATGCATGAAGACGGGTTACACTTTTGGGCCAAATATGGCAATGGAATTTCAAAATGTTACTCTTTTATCAAATTCAAACCCTCAAAATTCATATAAGCATTATGAATTTTCATTCAGAGTAAAACAACAATTTGTGGAGAATTATTTTGTTGTCCTAATGATATTTTTTACAAAATATTTTAACGTTGTATAATCTATCAATTTTCCATTTAATGAAATTCTTATCATTGCAATATTTCGCACATCTTAAGAGGTATGTGTGTATTTGCATAGCGTAACTTAGTCTAGAATGTGTAGTGTTGGGTGTGGAGCCTAATTATCTTCTTTATTTAGATGTATCGCCACGTTGGACCCCTATTCTTAACGGAGTGGAAACGCCACTTGTCGTTTGATCACCGTCAGGGGGGTCCAAGGGGGGAGCGACGATGACCTTTTAGAGCCCCCCCTTTGGCGGGGGTTTTCAGGGGCAATGCCTCCGAAGCTAAAAACATATGCAAAATTTCCTTGTAAAATATTATAATTTCATAGTCAATCTCGGTCGTTCATTAGGTAGATGATCTAATGGTAGAAGTTATATTTAATTTAGGGTTCCCCCCCCTAGAAGTTAACCCCTCTGTTCTATGAGAGAATTGTATTGCGACTGTGTACTGTTTGCATATTCTGAGCAAGAACCAGAAAGGGGGACTGTGTGAGAGAGTAGATGATATTACAACAAATCTGTTGTAGGGTGTGTCTCTTTATTTTACTGGATAACATAAAGGAAGGACTGGTTGTTTCCGTGGATGTATCCCAATTTGGGTGAACCACATATATCTGTGTCTCTCTTGTTTTATGTTATTTCTATGTGTGTGTTTCTGCATATTTTATGTGTTCCATTACTCTGTAATATATAATTTTCTAACATATAGTTTTAAAATATATATCTATATATATATTAGCATGATCGACACAGTGAGAACTAATTTTTCCATATTAATTTTTTTTTAATGCAAAATTATATTTTTTAAATTATTTTTTGAAGTTGGCGAAGTAATATTTCAATTGAATTTTGCATACACGTATGTTCCCATAAGTTTTTTCAGCTATTTAAATAAATTTAAAAACCAAGAGTACACTTTTGAAGATGACTTGTAAATAAAGAAATTGGTATTTTTTGAAATTTTTTCGTTGTGTATATTTTATGTTATTGAGTTTTTATTCAACCCCTTCGAAATTGTCCAAAACATTTTCAAGCATTATGGTTAAAAGAAAATAGATTGAAACATTGTATGAAGTAAAAAATGTCAAACTCATACTCCATTTTATAGAATATTACTTCACGAATCCAACACGATCAACTCCACCACTTAAGGACAATTTTCTCCCTAAGTCTGTCAGGGTACAAAATGTTGTTGCTGAGAAATCTACAGAAGGGATGCTAAAACAGTCAACTGTGATTTTTAGGACCTTAGGAGCTCGATCATGTGCTTAAAACGTTTGATCGAGCGCTTGAGTTATAAAATTCAAATAACTTGGTCAAGGGTTTAATAAACCCTTGATTGAGCCCTTAACGTGGTTAAACAGAGGCTCGATCTAGCTTTACTTGATGTAGCCTATAATTTTATCTAGATTTAAGGCTATATCAGGCCCATAACTCGATCGAGCCACACTTTTTTATTTCACACCTAGGATGTATTGGTGTGAAATTTCAAAATCATGGCTTGATCAAGGCTATTGCTCGATTGAGATCTTAGATAACCTCGAGCTACATAGGAGCTTGATCGAGGGTTTTTTTTAACACTCTATCGAGCTATCTTTAGGCCCTCAAACAACTCGATTAAGGGCCAAAATATTGCTCGAACGAGCGCTTAAAATGGCTTGATCGAGCTCTTGTTTTTCATCTAAAATGTGCCCTTGCTTGCCAAAAAGTGTAACTCGACTTCATGCATACACTGTTAAAAATTATCCACCCTACAAAACTTCTCTTCCAAATCTCCAATCCTCTCTTCATGTTCCAGAGTAACATGTATAACCATCCCCATGTCTTTCCCCGAGATATCTCCATCCATTTGCTAATTGCTTCCATCAATCATGAACATAAAATTAACCCATGTTGTTGATCTTACACTTCCCCTCTTAGTTCATACTATTAGTGAGGTGGGTGTACACAAAATAAACAAACAATCCAAGTGGTTGATTAAGGAAGCCTTCTCTCCTCTTAAGAACTCTTTTCCTAACACTACATCTCCGTGTCACTCCAAACTTTATTGACACATGTATGACTGCACCAACCACCCTATGCTCTCCCGAGTTAACAACCTTGAGTGAAGTAAGAACCTTCTCAAGTGTCAATCCAAGTTATCTCACCACATCTTCCTTCATGAAGTTATGAGTTTCCCCACTGTCAATCATCACTATAGCCTATCTCTTTTATTTGAAAACAAAAATATCTCAATTGGGTTTCCCATTTATCTTGTATTGATATAGAATGAGCCTCCATGACTGCAAGAAAAACCTACAACACACCAACTATTGGATTCTTTGTTTTCTTGAAATAGTTTATAAATTTTACTTCAAAAGAAATTTCATCACATAAAGCTCTTTGGTGTGGATCCAACATAACTAGCTTCTTCTCATTTGCAACATCCATTTACTTGGCTTCTCCATCCTTGGACACCTTCGCCTTCCCTTTGTCTTTCTTCTTCTTGCTCTTGTCACCATTCTCCTTCTTACTACTATTTGGACTAGACTTTCTCTAACCTCTATAGTCAAACAATTTATCTTTGACAATGATAGTTGTTGTAAGTGTCTACACATTTTGTCATCGCAACTCACTTTGTTCCGATGATAGTAGACCACTCATGAAATGAAATGATCTGTCTTCCTTTGACATCCATTTAAACTCTAACATGAGCCATGAAAATTATTTGTTGTATGTTTGGATCTTACTTTATGCTTCAAGGACAAAAATTGGTTTTGATCTGTCCACACTTGGTTACCAATCTCAAATTTTTCATTTAAAGAAGTCTTCAATTTTATCAATTATGAAATGGTCTATCTTCCTTTGACATCCATTTAAACTCTAACATGAGCCATGAAAATTCTTTATTGTATGTTTGGATCTTACTTTATGCTTCAAGGAAAAAAATTGGTTTTGAGTTATCCACACTTGGTTACCAATCTCAAATTGTCAATTTAAAGTAGTCTTAAATTTTATCCATGTGCTAATATTGTATGTGACCCATTGCCAAATCTTCTACTTGGTTTCTCCACCACAACATGGAAATCCATGTTAGGAACATACCTATAACATTCACATGTGCCTCATCCAAACTCTCATTCATTTGATCTAGATATTGGTCCATATCCCAATAGAAAATTCCCAAGTATCTTCACACTTTGAGTCCCATAATATAGCTCTAGCTCCTTTATCTTGAACCTCATTGGTTCATCAGACAAAAATTTCCAACAACCTTCTTCAATTAAGTGATCATATCCTCTTTGATACATAACTTATAAAGAACAAATGTCAACTCTTCGTTTGCAACTTCCAACCTAATTTCCAAATATCTCATTCTTTATTTTCTTGATCGCATTGGTAGTCTCGTGAACCTCTCGCATGACATGATTGAACGTCCACTTCATCAATGCATCTCTGTCTCTAACCATCAACCTTCTCACCATGCTCATGCATTGAGTTCACTAATTGATCCACCAACTTCTTGGCATTAGCCACACGATACTTCATTTTGGGATATTTTAGGTCCCTCCCTTTATCACTACCTCCCTACTACATACTGGCCATAGGTGCTGACAAAATTTTTACATCAAGAATCTTGACCCAGTTGGCTACTTGCCCTGTGGTCATCTCCAATGTTGGCCAAAATATCCCAATTTGGCTATAACAATGTGTCGCCATTTGCAAAAATATGATCTTGTTTTGGTACCACCTGTCATGGATCTAGGATGAGCCACATAGATTATGGCACACCATAGACCTCTAGGCATGTGTGACACCAACTTTTTTCACATAAAAATTTACCCACTTAAGTTGTACTAAACTTTGAATATGGCTCTCTAATTTCTTTTACGTTAAATTATTAGCAAAATTTTAAGCTTAACCAAGAATTACATCAATTGTACATTCATTCACAAAATATAAGAGACACAATATATATATATGCCCAACCAAGAACAATCTAACTCCCAATTATGTTTTTATAAACAGTGAAGAAATGCCTTATATCAATTTAGACAACTTGGCCTTTACAACTCTGGTTCCTTCAACACTCATATTCCTTGTGGAAATGCCCTTGGCTAGACTTTGCTCTGGAATATTTTGAAAATTTGATAAAGATGAGCAATATTAAATAGTTGACTTTGTTCATGACCATCCAATTTTCCAAATATTTCAAAACCCATAATCAACATAAAATTGACTACTTAATAATCATTAATTTATCTTAAGTACAGATAACTTTTTTATAGTGAAAAATACAATATGTTATTTTTCAAATAGTTTATTTAATTGAAAATATAAGATTTAAACGTATAATTCATACACTTTTTTTTACTTCTAATTATTTTACAACATACTTTTTAAATTTATTTTAAATGACAGTGAATAGATAAACTTACACATCCCTGTTGTTGTAGAATAAATCTCTCAACTTTACAAAATCTTTCCATCTTAAAAAAATATTACAAACATAATTTATAAAATAAAACCTTCCCAAAAAAACAAAAAAACAACGTTTATCAATTCCAAACATAATTTTAAAGTAAAACGAATTGTATTTAATATTATATAATGTTAAAGCGATTTTAAAATAGGGATTAACTCTGCTTTGCAGCGATGATTTTGATTTTAAAATAGGGATTATCGGCTTTGCACTTGCTTTTCATTTGTCTTGTTAGCTAGTTGAAAAATAAAATTATAGAAGAGCATATGTGCACGCAATCCATGCTATCATGTTGAACACTTTGTGGCCTTTGAAGGTTCTCTCTTTTGTCATGCCCAATTGGAGAAAAACATACTTCTTCCTGCCAGCGATGAATGAAGGCTACCTGTGAAGAGAATCTTCCATTTATTTATGTGTATCTCTTAGAGAAGAGAAGAGCAGGGCTGGGCTGAAAGAAGGATTAGTGAAGAATGGCTGGATTGTTTGACAGGCAGGCAAGGGATTATGCGAATGCCAGACCCCAATACCCACCTCAACTCTTCTCCTTAATTGCCAAACACACACCCCACCGCCGTTTGGCTTGGGACGTCGGCACCGGCAGCGGTCAAGCCGCACTACCTGTAATCTATATTGACCGTCCGGGCAATTCCTCCGGCTCGTTAGACGATTCCATTTCTCATTACCATTCAACATCATCTCTGTTTCTTCAATTACTATGTTCTTGATTTTGATGTTGACAGTTGTCAGAGATATTCGAGAGAGTGATAGCGACGGATGTGAGCGAGCAGCAGATCAGCTACGCTCCCAGGCGTCCCAACATAACTTACGCCGTCACTCCCCCGGCGATGACGTTGGAGGAGTTGGAGAGCACCGTAGGAGCAGAGGGGAGCGTGGATCTGGTCACCGTGGCCATGGCCCTTTACTTTTTCAACCTTGAAAGCTTTTATGGGCAAGTGAAGCATGTGCTTCGGAAGCCCGGCGGGGTGTTTGCGGCCTGGTGTTACAACAGAGAGGCAGTTGTGAACCCTAGCGTCGACCGCGTGTTCCAGGATCTGTACCGTGCGTCTGACCCCTTTTGGACGCCCGTGCGTCAACTGGTGGACAACGAATACGCAACGATCGACTTTCCCTTCCGCAGAGTTGCCCAGGAGGGCTCAGGGGACAAAGAAGGGAGCTCGTCAACCGCTGCCATAAAATTTTGGGCGACTAAAGAATTGGGGTTTGAGGGTTACCTGTCTTTGATCAGATCGTGGTCTGCTTATCAGATCGCAAAGGGCAAGGGAGTGGAGCTACTGGATGATGAAATCGTTACTCGGTTGAAAGAGGCTTGGTGCTTAAGTGGTGAGGAGGTGAAGACCGTGACTTGGCCCGTGTCCCTGAGGATAGGAGTTATGTAGCCGAATTCTGCCGTATTTGATTTGAGTACGTCTCTCATCCAAATCTTATCTTATCGTCCCGTTCATTGTAATCAACTACATTTGGCCCCTCATCCAAATTTTATCTTATCGTCCCGTTCATTGTAATAACGGTGGGTGGTCTTTAAGGAAGCAGACCCGGTCACCTGGAATAACTGGTGGGTGTTCAGTAAGGGCTAAACTTACTTGTTTCTTTATTTTTTCTGAGGAAGACGAACTTTTAGTTAACAGTTTTAGGGCATACTTCAAGTCCAAGAATGATGTAATGTTATTAGTATAACATTTCTGTAAAATTTACAATAATTTTTTTTGAAAAATAAAAATTTGTTTTTCAATATTATAAAGAATTTTATTGAGCAAAATGTGTAGATGTAATGTAAGAAAGTTTGTAAACTTTTGTAATGTGTTCAATATATAGAGTATATGGTAAATAAATAAAATCTATTTTTATATTTACTCCATAAACCTTTTATATATTTAAGAAAATTCCAAAAAGAAGTTTTATTTAGGTGAAGCTTATGGGCCAAATACCATGGAACAAATTATTATTAATACCATGGGCTAAATACCATGGGTCAAATACCATATTTTATATTTACTCCATACTCATCTTTATATTTAAGGACACTAAAAAATGATGTTTTATTTAGGTGAAGCCTATGGGACAAATACCATGGGCCAAATTAATATTATTATCTAATATTCATATTAATGTGTAGATGTAATGTAAGAAAGATTGTAAATTTTTTTAATGCCGGTTCAATATATTTGTAATGGAAAGGTAAAGTTCACAAACTATTGATTCTAGAAATCAAATAAGATTGAGAGATATACTTATATTTTGTTTTATTTAGGTGAAAAATATGGGCCAAATACCATGGAACAAATTATTATTAATACCATGAGCTAAATACCATGGGTCAAATACCATATTTGACCCATAGGCTTCACCTAAATAAAACAAAATATAAGTATATCTCTCAATCTAAATCGTGGAAACATGTGAACATTATATTCTATCGTTGGTGTGTGATGGGAGGGAGAGATAGAGGGAGGTGGGTAAGAAAGTGAGAGAGAGGACTTGAGAGAGAGGGGAGAGAGAGAAGGGAAGATAGATGGAGTTGGAAGGGGAAGAAAGACAAAGAGAGAAAGGTGGAGAGGGAGAGGGGGAAGGGAGAGAGAGAAGATGGAGAGGGGGAAGGGAGAGAGAGAGGGGGGGCAGAGAGAGTGTGTATGTTTTTGGGGTGATAAGGAGAGACAATGGGAGATAGAGATATAGATGGAGGGTGGAGAGAGGGAATAAAAGAGAGGAAAAGGGAGGGAGGGAGGAAGAGAGATAGATATGGAGAGAGAAGAGCAAGAGAGACAAAGAGAGAGAGAGGAAGAGGGAGGGAGAGAGAGAGTGGGAGAGGAAGAGGGTGAGAGAGAGAGAGAGAGAGAGAGAGACTTAGGGGAAAGAGGGAAGAAAAGAGAGACAAAGAAAAAGAGAGAGAGAGAGAGAGAGAGAGAAAGAGAGAGAGAGATCATGCCATGTGTTTCAGGGGATGGGATAGAGAAACAAATAAGGAGGGATGGAGGGAGGTATAGATATAGATGGCAGGGGGGAGAGGGAAGAAGATACATATAGAGAAAGGGAGGGAGAGGTGGTGAGAGAGAGACCGGGGAGAGAGGGAGGCAGAGAGAGAGAAGGAGAGAGGGAGGGAGATAGACACAGAATGGAAGGTGGACACAAAGACACATATAGACATAGAAGTTATATCTAGAAAGTCATGAATATTTTGGTTTTTCACTAAAATATATGTATTGATTTGAGTGTAGTAGTTGATTTCTAATCTAGATTGATCACTTTCACTAGATGCATTGATTTCAATGTAGATGTCAATTTTTAATCCTATTTGATACCTTACACTAGATGCATTTATTTTATTTAGATGTTCATTTTTACTCCTATTTGATTGCTTGCACTAGATGCATTGACTTCAATGTAGATATTGATTTCTAATCGTATTTGATCACTTGCACTAGACACATTGATTTCAGTGTAGATGCTGATTTCTAATCCTATTTAATACCTTACACTACAACCCAGTATAGGGTAGATGTGTAGATGTAATGTAAGAAAGTTTGTAAACTTTTGTAATGTCGGTTCAATATATAGGGTACATGTGTAGATGTAATGTAAGAAAGTTTGTAAACATTTTTTAATGTCGGCTTAATTGTAATCAATATATTTGTAATAATTATCCCTACGTTTTAACCCAAAGTTATATTTATGAACACTCAAAAAGGTATCGTAAATAAATCCGACCACAGTCGTTTCCAATGTGGCAATTTTTCCCTTCCGTTGACAGAGTCTTGATAACTGTGCCAACTCTTAGGAAGTAGTGGGAGAACCAAGCTCACCAAATCGTCATCAACGACTGTTATTCCCATACCCCCCACTTCATCCCGACATTGGACAAAGTTCATGAGATATTTCGGAATGGTGTCACCCTTTTCCATCTTGATATTCCTAAGTTTATCTTTGAGCGCCAATTTCCTATGGTCGCTACTGCTTTGGAATAGATCCTTAAAAGCCTTCCACATAGTATATGGTGTGTCTTTCCCATGGAGGCTTGAGACAATGTGGTCTCGTACTCCCTCCAACAGGATCCTCCTCACCTTTGCCACTTTCTTTTGCCATGCATCAATATTGGCAGCATCTGCAACATCTGGCTTAGGAACATGTTTGTTAATGAATTCCTTCAATCCATTGTCTTCAAGTACTACCTTCATCTTGTCCTTCCAAGCAATGTAGTTCGAGCTTCCTTTGAGTGCATACTCTAACATCAAGCCATTGAAAGACATTTTGATCTTGAATCAGTTGTAGCACCAAGAAAGTCTTTCTGCAAATTCAAATTCTATCCAGACACAAACTCAGCTCCTACTTCACTTCAACAATTTCATGTGCTCTGATACCATGTAGAAATTATACAACAAGCATGTATATCTTGGATTCACCTGATCTAACAATGTACTAAATTTAAATACTGAATCGTTTCTACAAATATTTTGCAGAATTAAAAACACAATCGCTAATCACATGAACATGAAGAAGAATCAAATCACACATAACACAGATAATTTCCCGGGGAAATCTTACAGCTAAAATTCCCACTATCTATTGTATATTAAGCATGGATCATGAAACAAATACAATGTATTTCTCTTCTCACAAGAGCCTCCAATATTCAGCTATCTGTCTCATATTGTCTTCACAGAAAACTGACCAATACTTAGTCAATTTCTAGCCTCCTGATAACCTGCCTTGCTTGCGCAATCCTTGATGTTCAAGATCCCTAAAAGATAGGAATTATTTCTTGCCTTGGCTGCGCAAGTATCATGGGCACTCCAATGGGTGTTTTCCTGCATGTGTACAAGCAGATAATGTCACAACTGATATTCAACCTCCCTTTCACCTAGAACTCAACTGGGTCTCCATTGGATATGACATGCATGCAACTAATAATAGTAAATCCTCAGTTGCATGTGAAATCACTGATTGTGAATTAAATAATATTTAATTCATTGAATCTCTCACTAGCATATCTTCGGTTACAACTGGCACAACTGAGTTTAAATCACTTAACCGAGTTAAACTATTTACAACTTGCGTTAACTAATGCACCACTGCACTTCGAACTCTGTTACAACTAGAATTACTTTGCATGTCCCAACAACCAACCTCTAACTTGAAATCCACTAGCCAACTGAATTTCCACTTCAGTTTTAACTATTTCAAGTCAACATTGAGAATAGCTTACAGCTTAATGTCCATCTAAATTAAGGGATAATCAAAATAGACATGCATCCAAAAATAGCACTGTGGGCCCCACCCTAGTTTGGGTGCTTAATGCACTAGGCATGGGTGTTGAATCTTCTTTTTGGATCTCAACACATTGGTGAACTGTGTAAGGTTTAAATATGTCCATGCGCCCATAGTAGTTAAGAAACATTGTGTGGTATGATGGTTGGTGCGGGCGCTAGCATGGGGGAGGTCGCGAGGTCGACCCTGACCTCTGCCCCTCCTCGGTGATAATAATTTTACAACGTGAAACTTTGAATATTGACATTGGTTAAAAAATATATGTGCCCACTTGACATTTGGTTTATGAAATAATGCACCAACCTTCATTGTCATGGGGGAGGGCACGTGGCAACGCTTGGCTGCTCCACATTTCCCTTCTCCATTGGCTCCCTAATTACACCATATATATATATATATATATATATATATATATATATATATATATATATATATATATTACAAAGCACCCATAATTAGAAATTCAACCTTAGAATAGGAATACAAATTTCAATTCCCAAGCAACATTGGCGATTCTGACTGTGACACTTTCATAGTGTCATTGGCTAAAAATTGGAGAATATTCCATAGATATCCCTGAGATGCTGATTGGACTGCCAAGTCATCAATGTGTCACTGTTCTGCACATTTTTTACTTGTTTGGAAAAATGGACAACATGTCATAACTTACTCATACGAACTCAAATTTTGACGAAATGAGTTGTGTTGGATTCTTGATGACAAGCTCTATCCGTTCGTTCTGGTTTGGAGCATTTCTAAGAAATTTTTTTTTTGAGCTAATTACTGACCCTCTGATCATGTACTTAGGGGTGAATGCATGAAGATGGGTTACACTTTTCGGCCAAATATGACGATGGAATTTCAAAATGTTACTCTTTTATCAAATTGAAACCATCAAAATTGATATAAGCTTTATGACTTTTCATTAAGAGTAAAACAACAATTTGTGGAGAATTATGTTGTTGTCCTAATGATATTTTTTACAAAATATTTTAGTGTTGTATATTCTGTCAATTTTCCATTTAATGAAATGCTCATCCTTTAGATTTTTCGCACATCTTAATAGGTATGCGTGTGTTTTCATAGCGTAACTTAGTCTAAAATGTGTAATGTTGGGCATGGAGCCTGATTATCTTCTTTATTAATATGTATTGTCACATTGGACCCCTATTCTTAACAGGGCGACAACGCTGCCCATCATTTGATCACCATTAGGGGGGTCCAGGGGGTGATGATGACCTTTTGGAGCAACCCCCTGGCAGAGGTTTTTGGGGGTAGCTCTCTTGAAGCTAAACACATATGTAAAATTGACTTGTAAAATATTTTAATTTCATAGTCAATCTGGGTCGTGATGAACTCTTAGCTAAATTGAAAAGGGAGGGGGGGGTGAATCGATTTAGTACATTCATGGACATTTAAAACTCTTTTCATTCAACTCAATTACACCTTCAATTCATAAGCAACATAATACATAATGAATCAACAAAGTTAATGTGTGTAGAGCAAGTAATTACATAGATTAAGACATCAACACATAATCATCAAGCACATAGACAATAGATATAAGTGGAAACTCATAAGGGAGAAAAACCACATATTATTATTGTTGTGATGGAAAGGCAAGCTCCAACTCCCTCTCACCACTGATTTTCTGTAGGCTCCAACCTACAGGAGGCTACTACCTTAAATTCTGCAAGCTACAATTTGCACAAAAGCTCCAACTCCCATCTATTTTCTGTAGGCTAAAACCCATAGGAGGTTCCTACCTCAACCATCTCCAACTGGAAATCTATCAAGCTACAACTTGAAATGGAAGCACAAACTCCCATGTATTTTTCTGCAGGCTACAACCCACTGGAGGTTGTTACGTCAACCAACTTCAACTGAAAATTTATCAAGCTACTACTTGAATGGAGACTACAATCCCCTCACTCATCATGAAACTAAAATTTTGATTTACCTAGATATCAGCTCTGTTATACTCCTTCTCCACTGCTGCCTCTTCAACCTTTACTTCATATCAACTCTCTCTTTTATTCTTCTTCTCTCCAACCTTCTGCAGCTCTCTTACATTATTCTGCTCTTTTCAATTCTACAACTTTCTAACCTCTTCTGCACTCTTCAAATCTGCTGCACCCTCTCTCTCTCTCTTCCTCTATTTTCTGTAACCTTATGCACACTGATATTACCTGTTTTATTTAGATAACTTCAAGATTGTTTGCATTCTACAAGAAATATGGAGTGAACAAGCCTAACTCTCTGCCTTCCACCCATTTGATTCCTCATTCTTTAGTTCAGGATATTACATGAGGAGTAACTATTATAGTACTCATGGAGTTTTTCCTATGCCTACGGAGACTTTACTTTGCATCAAAAAAAATATAAAATAATCAATGAATTTACATTTACAATTACAATAATATTTCAATTCAGTCAGCTTCTTGCTTTTCTGTTCATCTTGTATTCTCCACATATTGTCCATTTATCTTCTCTGCCTGTTGTTATATTTCCAACTGTGTTGCAACATTACTATCTTAGCCCGACTTGACCTATTCCTTTATGTTTTACACTACCTCTACTTATTGCATATCTTACCTGCAACGTTCTATGCTCTTCACTGCTCCTTTGCTCTGTGTTGGGTTATTTACCCGAGTTTCCTTCTGCCCACGTTCAGTGTTTGTTATCAAACTGTCGCAGGTGAATAACACCTCTGCATAAGTGTCGGGTCACTTTCCCAGAGTTTTCTCTCTTGCGTTCAGCCTTTCCTTTTTAACTCACAACCACATATACATGACATTGTTCTGCACTTAGAGTTGGGTCTTACTCAAGTCTACTCTCATTCAGTATTTTCTTTTAACTCACTGCCACAACACTATTCTGCTCGGGCTCCGCGTCCTTTTTCATGCGTTCAGGCCTTTCCTTTGTAACCCGAGTCGACCTCTACTTCCATGGTTTTATTCATAAAACCAATGAAAAAACATACAACCTTGGACCTGGAATATATTAGTATTCACCTTTGAATTGCATCACGTCTAGCTTACCATGCGAACTCTTAAGTACAAACCATAAAATTTGCGGTGTGCGCTCATGCGCAATTCCGAGATGTGGTCTCCCCTTGTCGCATCGCATATTCCAATATTTAACGCATCGTAAACAATTTAACTTATCGCACGATGTCTTAGATTTATCCGCTATAATTTGCGATGTGTGCTCATGCGCTTTGCCATCCGCCGTTGATCTAACGGTCCTCACCTGCTCGCCCTTCTTCGAAAACAAGAGGCAGAACTTATTTACTAGAGGGCCCCACGACACTTTCCACCAATCATAGGTGATTTCACTTTGCACTTTTGTAATATTCCAAATTAGGAACAACTACACAAATGGGAATATCTCAAGATATTACCAATGTGGAGATTAACAATGCATAAACATGAGCTGGAAAATAGCAGTGAATGTATTAAAACCAAAATTCCTGAAGATCCACATAACCATTACATTAGATTATAGCAGCAACAAATGTATACAAGATCTTGAGGAAATGATCTCTCAAGCTAGGCAATGCAACCTCAATGAAACATATACATGGAAAATGGAGAAATACTTCTATATAAGAAAAGCCTTGGCTATGACTGCGCAATCCCTGAAGGAGAACTACTGCAAAATGTCAATAACATGTAGATACGACAATAGATAGCTCAAATAAGAAGGGGGGAGAAAGATCTCAACCCATGGAAACATACAATACACAATCCTTGAAAGGATTGGCTGAAATAAGTACAAAATGGCAAATCTACAGAAATGTTGGAGTTGCTGGGAAGCAACTGCAACTCAAACTAGAAATGGATGTAGATAGCTGATGATGCTGCAATAGATGGCTGAATCTCATCCAAAGGATCTCTAGAGTGAAAGGCTGATCCTCTCACCTAAGATCTCACCCTAAAAACATGTGGAGCAAGTCCCCACTGCAAATACACTCAGAAATAATGCAGTCTAGAGAAGGGACTGCATTATTGGTGAAGATAAATGCTTGGCCTAATGCCAATGATCTGCACTATGCTCTTGGATCTCCCTCACTAGCCTCCTAGAGGAACAGAAGCTCCCTCCTCTTACAGATGAGCCAAGGAAATGGTATATGGTGTCCTCCACTGCAACACCCCAGCAACATTGCATTATACTTGAGAAGAAATAACGCAGTATCTGAAAGGAGAAGCTTTGGCCTTGAGCCAAGAGATATGTAGAATGAAGAAAAATCCTTCAAGAGGCCTCTCAAGAAAGAGAAGGAATCCTAAACAGGAATTCCCCGGCAATTCTTTCTAAACAGCAAAAGAAAGCACAATGTCTGAATAGACATGAAATGAATAATCCAATCATGTTCAACAATGGTTTCCTTGCCCTCCTTTTAAACAACTGAAAGCTCTCTCTCCATGGGCCGCATCCATTAGGGTTTCCTCCACCAAATATCCTCTTCCTCATTCACACTGCACTGTCTTCCAAAGTAAGCCACTCCCCCTATGGCAGCACTGTTGACTTGGTCAAACCTGACCTTGTCTTCATGCATTTGCCCCTTTTCACACTTGAGGGTGCAAAATCAAGTTCTTATGTCTATCCTTTCCACATGTGAGGGATTTTATTCATGTTTTCAATAAACATGGGCCTCCTTACCCATTTATTTAGCTTCTAGGTGATAAGAGAAAAATTTTAATATTCCATTTAGCTATGTGCTAAAATGGGAATATTACAGTCCTCCCCTCCCAAATGTTGCTTGTCCTCAAGCAACTGCAAGGATAGAACTAAGAAACCTCCACTCAAGGCATGGAGTCTAAAATATGTTGGGGAACATCTCCCCCATGTGGATCCTCCATCCCCAAGCAATCATCCATACAATGTCAGTTACCTCCCAACATGGCAACTCATGAAAATCATCTTCCACCTTTGGCTCCTGCAATGTAGGTGGGCTGAAAATATGATCTTTGTAGACAAAATAGCCTGCCCCATGCTGTCTTCCTCTCCACTTAGGATAAGTGTAGAGTATATGCTGATCTTCGGTTGCAATAATGTTGCCCTCCAATGGAAAGATGAAGACTATACCTCCAAGGATATCTTCCCCAACGTTATGAAACATGCTGTCCCAAATCATCTCATATGTGATGAGTTGGAAGTCACCATTATATGGCATCAAATCAATCATATGGCTCACCTCCAATGGAAACAAATGTTTTTTTGTAGTTGCCACATATCCTCTCATGCTCCCATTACAACATGCAATGCAAATAATGTGGGAGATATTTCACCCAAGGGACACATTCAACCAATGTGCCATTCCCCCAATCATGCTCTCAACAAATAAAAATACAACAGCAACATAATGAACCGTAATAAGAACCATGCTTGTTGTCATGTGTGGCAAGGGAGAAAGACAATGGTCCCTCAATTGTAACCAATGCATTTTGACCCTCAATTGCAAAAGAGTGTGACAAAAAGTGTGGCCTCTCAACCACTTGCTTGCTGTCAAACTGCTATCTTGGTAGAAAAAATAGCCTACCCCACGCTGTCCTCCTCTCCACTTAGGATAAGTGTAGAGTATATGCTGATCTTGGGCTGCAATAATGTTGCCCTCCAATGGAAAGATGAAGAATAGACCTCCAAGGATCTCTTCCCTAGCGTTATGCAACATGTTGTCCCAAATCATCTCATATGTGATGAATTGGAAGTCACCATCATATGGCATCAAATCAATCATATGGCTCACCTCAAATGGAAACAAATATTTTGCTATAGTGGCCACATATCCTCTCATGCTCCCATTAGAACATGCAATGCAAATAATGTGGGAGATATTTCCCCAAGGGACACATTCAACCAATGTGCCATTCCCCCAATCATGCTCTCAACAAATACAAATACAACAGCAACATAATGAACCGTAATAAGAACCATGTTTGTTGTCATGTGTGGCAAGGGAGAAAGACAATGGTCCCTCAATTGTAACCAATTTAGTTTGACCCTCAACTGCAAAAGAGCGTGACAAAAAGTGTGGCCTCTCAACCACTTTCTTGTTGTTCCACTCTCCTCAAATATATGGAGAAAGTGAATGATGTATGTTGCAAGGTGAGCATGTCCTCCAAAATACATTTCCTCCCCAAGTTCTCCTAAGGAGTGGCCACCAATAACACTCATGGCCTCAAGTAGACCATGGGGTCTAGCAAAAAGAATGCTCCTCCTTGGAGCAACATCCTGTGCCTATATGGTTAAGGGATGGATATACAAATCATCATGCAAATAAACAATACCCTTACCATAAGTATTGCTCATGCAAATGGAGTGGCTTGAGAGTGAGTCTCCTCTCATCCTCAAAGAGAAAAGATGTGGTTGTGCTAACTCCTCCAAAGAGTTATGTATCTCCTCCATCTGCACATGATCTATGCATCTCCACATATGCTGATCTATCAATATCATGCATGTAAAATGATCCTGTGGATACTCCACCAACAACCTAAAGCTTCCCAACAAAATGTCTCGATGCCATGAGACATTATCATCAAGAGATGACTGAATAAATGAATGAACAAATCTGCCCATGCTTCCACTACGCAATCCAATCAACTTCTTAGGTGCATCAACCTCCAAAAATGAATAGGGATGTGCACTCCTCATCTCATGATGCTGGGTCTTCTCCCTACCTTCTCCTTGTGTCTTCATGGTTCCAAACTTCCTCAACAATGGCACATGAATTGTGCCTTGATCTCCATCCATGAGATCCTGGGGACTTCCTTGCGAAGATGCAAGAATCCCTCTATCTGGAGAAAGAGCTTCTCCTTCCTCTGCATGAGGCACTAGATAGTCTCTAGGTGGTACAGCATTGTTGCCCTTAGCTTCTCCAACATAGATGGGCAACCCTCCAATAATGTTGTTGCAAATATGGAATCTCTCCCAAGGTGGAAGTAATTCCTGATCATCAAAGGTCAAGGAGTGTCCCCTTTGCACCAGGATAGTGCCATCTCCTACTCCTGCAACATCATATAAGAAATGAGAGCAAATCCGCTCTTGCTCTCCAAAGAATAACCCCAGCAACAAATGTTTTGCTGCTTCCTGATGCTCTCATCATACAAGATATGTGATGAAGACATAGTGTATGATATGATTGTTGCATCATCACTATGCACCCATACTCTTTGCTGCTCCATGATGCCAACAACCTGCCACATCTTCTCCATCCTCACACCCTTGGAAAGAGTGTATGCCAAGTGATGGCCAAACTCCTTCAAGAGTAACCAGCGCAGCCAAGCCTCTTGCTGCCCAGTATCCTAAATCTGCAAGTAGCTCACCAGCTTCTTGCTCACCATCCTCATCCACTCAACCAATTGTGGATGTCTCTTTCCACCCTTCATCTTAGTACTCCTCCCACCAGGGCTACCATCATCCCAAATCAGATTTCCGCATTTCATGGGACCTTGAAATGCAATCTTCGCTAGGATCAATTTGACCCTATGAGGATCTAAATAGGTGGTAGGAAAAAACCTCCCATCATGATGTGCATGGCTCAAGGAATCTCCAACACAGTCATGAGAGATGTTATCCATCCGAAGATTTCCTCCATCTTCTATCTGTTCCTGTGAGAATGGAAGAACCTCCTCAAACTGTTGAAGAATCTTGCACTCCATGATGTGTGGGAGTGCATCTCCATTGAAATCTCTCCTTGAGATCTCCTCCTCATGCATGGTCTTCCAAAACCAAAGAGGCCTTGGATCCATTGGTAGTATAAGTCTATCTTTGAGCTGTGGCATGCTCATTGAGAGAGTGTCATCTAGAGAGAAGAAAGAGTTTCTTATCTCCAAATGTCTACTCCTTCTCACTGCTTCCTCCATGGCTTCATGATTGGAGTTGCCATCTGAATGTTCACATGAGGACTGGCTCCTTCTTTCTTAATCACTACTTCTGTACAGTGCAGTGCTATTCTGCTGCTCTATGTCAGCTGCATGCAATGATATAGACCCATCCAAAGTGTTTCCTAAAATGACAAGAGATGGATTTTTAATCATACCTTGGTGAAATGTGGAAGCTCCTTGCAGGGTTGCAAGAGTTTCCTCCTCATAAGTGTTGGCCTCCCAAACTGTTGAAGATGAAGGCTGCTCCTCCATGGTCTCAACAGTGCTGGTACATGCCTCATCAATTGGTGGTGAGGGCTCCTCCCTCCTTTTGCCAAACCTTCGGATCAATCTTTGAGAAAACTCAACAAGAGTAGAAACCCTTGTATAGTTTAGATGGTTGATCCACCAATTATTTGCTTCACCTTCAAGGTGCAGTGCTGCAACTTCTACAACCTTTCTGTCTACTATAGGATGTAGTAGGAAGAAAGCCTCTAGTTTCTTCACCCAAACCTCTGCTTCACATGTGAGTGATCCATCAAATGTGGACAATATAAATCTATTTCCTCTCATCATCCCATAGCTGTGGGGTCTTATTTCTTCCTTCTGCTGAATAAATTGTGGAAAAGCTAGAGTCTCTTGGAAGGCTCTAGGTTTTGCTTGGTATTCAGCCAGGTACTCACTTAGAATTTCGAATTCCAAGTGTTCTTCATGCTTCTAGTCTTCTTCTCTATGAGTGTAGGAAGTGCATGGTCCCTCCTCTTCTCTTTCTTCCATCTGCTTGACCTCCTTGGAGAGGTCTCCTCTGGATCTGAAAATAGATGAGAGTAAACTCAGCTTTTTCATCATCCTTATCTTCGGTGGCTGAGACTCACAGGCTGAGCCAGAGATCATGCTCTGATACCAGTGTAATATTCCAAATTAGGAACAAATACACAAATGGGAATATCTCAAGATATTACCAATGTGGAGATCAGTAATACATAAACATGAGTTGGAAAATAACAGTGAATGTAGTAAAACCAAAATGCCTGAAGATCCACATAACCATTACATTAGATTATAGCAGAAAAAAATGTATACAAGATCTTGAGGAAATGATCTCTCAAGCTAGGCAATGCAGCCTCAATGAAACATATACATGGAAAATGGAGAAATACTTCTATATAAGAAAAGCCCTGGCTATGACTGTGCAATCCTTGAAGGAGAACTGCTACAAAATGTCAATAACATGTAGATATGACAATAGATAGCTCAAATAAGAAGGGGGAGCAAGATATCAACCCCTGGAAACATACAATACACAATCCTTGAAAGGATTGGCTGAAATAAGTACAAAGTGGCAAATCTACAGAAATGTCGGAGTTGTTGGGCATCAGCTGCAACTCAAACTGGAAATGGATTTAGATAGTTGATGATGCTGCAATAGATGGCTGAATCTCATCCAAAGGATCTCTAGAGTGAAAGGCTGATCCTCTCACCTAAGATATCACCCTCCAAACATGTGGAGCAAGTCCCCATTGCAAATACACTCAGAAATAACGCAGTCTAGAGAAGGGACTGTGTTGTTTGTGAAGAGAAATTCTTGGCATAATTCCAATGATCTGCAATATGCTTCTGGATATCCCTCACTAACCTCTCAAAGGAATAGAAGCTCCCTCCTCTGATAGATGAGACAAGGAAATGGTATATGGTGTCCTCCACTGCAACACCCCAGTAACACTGCGTTATACTTGAGTAGAAATAACGCAGTATCTGAAAGGAGAAGATTTGGCCTTGAGCCAAGAGATATGGAGAATGAAGAAAAATCCTTCAAGAGGCCTCTCAAGAAGGAGAAGGAATCCTAAACAAGCATTCCCCGACAATTCTTGCTAAACAGCAAAAGAATGCACAATGTCTGAATAGACATGAAATGAATAATCCAAGCATGTTCAACAATAGTTTCCTTGCCCTCCTTTTAAACAAGTGAAAGCTCTCTCTCCATGGGCCCCATCCAGTAGGGTTTCCTCCACCAAATATCCTCTTCCTCATTCACACTGCACTGTCTTCCAAAGTAAGCCACTCCTCCTATGGCAGTGTTGTTGACTTGGTCAAACCTGACCTTGTCTTCATGCATTTTCCCCTTTTCACACATGAGGGTGCAAAATCAAGTTCTTATGTCTATCCCTTTCCACATGTGAGGGATTTTATTCATGTTTTCAATAAACATGGGCCTCCTTACCCATTTATTTAGCTGTTAGGTGATAAGAGAAAAAATTTAATATTCCATTTAGCTATGTGCTAAAATAGGAATATTACAACTTTATAAGATTTAATTTCCCCACAACTTCTCACTTCGCTCACTTTACAATTTAACTTAGTGGTTAACCTCTATTTCATGTGATCTGCAATATTGCGTTATGCCAACATGTGTCCCTTCTCCACTTCGCACTACACACAAAAAACCTTACCCTGCGACAACGTTAACACTTAAACGCTAAACTTTGTGATTTGCGCTTTCGATCTCCACTGTTGGTCTTCATTGGATCTGATAGTCCATGCTTGTATCCTTGTTGATCCACTTCACATCACAAGTTAAATAACTTAACTTGCGAAGTCTTAACCGTAAACACTATACCCTGCGATGTGCGATATCTTCATGGTTGCGATGTGATTGTCACTATTGATCTGCACCAGATCTACAACCCTCGCTGCTTCTTGCAAATCCAATTGTCCTTCGATCCTCGTTATTTCTTGAAAATCCGATCGCCTTCTTTTGTGTGCTTAATGCAATATTCAATTCAACAGAGGATTCATGCAAGATCTATGGTCCTCCTTTGTTCTTCTATTTGTTATTCACTCCGACTTGGGATTATCTTGCTTGCTGCATGGTCACGACTCTACCCAGCACGTTCACGACTCTACCCAGCACTTTCATGATTCTGACTTTGTTGTTTTGTTGCCTTTGCTCCTTAGTTGCCTTTGTTGCCTTTGTTGCCTTTGCCTTTTTGCTTCATTTGCTCCTTTGGTGCTTTGCTCCTTTGCTGCCTTTGTTCCTTTTCTACCTTAACTGCCTTTGCTCCTTTGATTCTAAAGTTGCTCTGATCTTCTCCTTTGCATTTTTTGATGGTCTAATGCTACTCCTTGCCTCTCTACTACTCCTCTACCTCTCTTTTATGCTTTCTTACTGCATTATTGCCTGATTTGCTTCTTTTCCTTATTGCTACTGCTTCTCTGCTCCTTTTCCTTAATGATAGTTCTGTTGCTGCTCCTTTGTGCTCCTTTTCCATCAATGACAATATTTCCAACAGTCACCCCCTTTGGCAATGATGGTAACACATCCACCAATACTCCAATGCTTCCTCCAAGACTTCATCCCCCCTTCATTCTGAGAAGTGTCGTTCTTGCTCTGCTTGCTTTTAGAAGAGCCCTTCTTCCTCTTCTTGGTTTTCCTCCCCCTTTGACATCAATGGAAAAGGGTTGCACATTTCCCAGTGTAGTTTCTATCTTTACATTACTTCTCTCTGAGTTGTGTATAGGCCTTCTTTTTCTGACTTTATACATTGTTGCTCCTGGATGGTGTATAATAGTTATTGGGAGAACACTTTGAAAATTATTGAGATTGCATGAATGGAGAGCATGTCACCATAGAATGTTCTATACTTATGTCCCTTACTGCTTGATAGAGGTGATATGTGCTAGAATTTTGAAGATGTAATCACTACAAGACAAAATTTCTTGAAGATGGTGTGAAAAATGAATCAAACCAAAACTTATAACTTATTGTAAGATTAGACAATATCTTTCATTCTAAGAGACCAAATGACTTTAATATTGTACAGAGTATTTTCAAAACCCTTGAGGCTAGATTCATTCAATGCATTGGTCAATATCACTTATCAAATATGCAATTTTATTTATGAAATAAGGGGGTATTTATGTCAATGATCAACCTCTATGTAATGGTGAAATACCAACAATTCTGAATTAGGCTTTAGATGAATTAATAAAAGTCTCTTGAGCTTTAAATAGTAATATTAACACAAACCCTGTGATATGATGCTTCATTTCCCAATAATGATCTCAGAAATGTTTCTCATATCGATGTCTGAGATGGAAGAAATGGATTCCACCATGAAAACAATTTGAGAACTCCTTCTCGGCTTCTCTAAAAATAAGAGGGGAGGAGGCCCAGAAGTGGAGGGTTGTTGTGAGATGGGGCGATGGGGGCAGAGTAGGTTTGGTGCAACCCAGATTGGATGTTGTGGGGTTTTTCCATTGGAAAATCAGGGATGGTGGGGGTGGGTGTCCAAGCCAGCGGGCATATGTCGGCCAGGCAGAAAATGATGGCGAGGATGGGGTGAAAGGAGGGCTAGGATTGGGAAAATAGGAGAAGGGGATCACCATGCCTCTGATGGCCAAAAAGAATAATAAGAGGGTAGGTTTTATTATACATGCCAGCAAGACCAGGCCCAATATGAAGATTAAGGGAAACAATATCACTGCTACTCCCACCAAGGTTCTACTACTGGAATGTGGTGTGTATTTTCTCCTTATTTTCTAATAACTGTAGCCTATTCTTTGTTTTATGTCATGGGTTTTTATTAGGGCATTGCTTGCTTCTTGGGAGATCTTTATTATATCTTAGAAAGCAGAGATAAGACATATGTACAACGATGGAGATCATATTGAAAAAAAAAAAGTTTCCTGAGGAATGAAAATGGAGAATTCAATACATTACCATGAAATTTTAATTTACTTTTTAAATATATAGTTTCAATTATAGTTTTATTAATTAAAATAATCTATATTTAAATTATAATTATGTTCTTTTATCAACTTATTTTAAAGAGAGTTTAATTAGCCACATTGTTTTGTTTACTTGTAGTTTTATGAAAGGCATCTAAATGGTTTTATTTCAAGAGGATTTTAAAATTTCTTCTAGTCAATTTTTTGTGAAGTTGTTTGAAGTTGTCTTCTAAGTTGTATTGATTTGACTAGTGAAAGCTATAGTGTAAAAACTAATCCATTTTGTCTTTACAATTTGACACTCCCATCATAGTAGTATAATAAACCAATTATTATTCAATATTCCAAGAATAAAATAAAGATTTGTATAAATTGTGTGGTCATTTACTTATTTACCTATCTAATTTTTCATCAATCATGTTACTATGGGCATAATAAAATGTTGTAACCAAGTAAGAAACAACTGAAATAAAAGGTTTCTCATAGAGTTTTCTAAAAAAAAATTCAAATAATCTTATATCTAATATTTATTCTGTTATATTTAGTGATTTAATTTTTCAAAATGATCTTTCAAAATCTTGTATACCTTCAAAAGTAAGTAAGTATATATATATATATATATATATATATGAGAGATCAAATTGATAATTAAATATATATTCTAAATTATTAAATGGAGATTGAATTGATAAAATGATTTGATTTGATTATTAAAGTATTTAGAGTTGTACATTTTATCTCTTGAAATCATTGAGTTCAGTCAAATATATTGATAATAATGTTCTTTTGTTTTGTATAATTCTAATTAGATAATATTTTGAAAATTTTAAAAATAATGATATTAAAATTATATATTTGTTGTTATTTTCTAGGGAATTGGCAACCACACTTAAGGGTCTATGATATATATATATATACACACACACTGTTCACCACATTATAATTATTCGGGTTTAGAATAGTTAAGCATTGAATTTGATAAGGTCCAAATTATTATTACAACATTACAATTTTTTTCAATCTCAATTTTGTTAACACTAAGAGTTAGTGTAATTGTAAAGTACACAATTTAGGGCAATGTATTGGATTGTGTAATTGTAAAGTACACAATTGAGTTTTACTTTTTTGTGCTCATTTCTTAATACCCCATGTATATTTCATTGTGATTTAACTGTTTAAATTTTTTTATTTAATTATATTATATAAAATAATACAAACCAAATCCTATAACAAAGAGATTACATATTTTTATTTTTAAAATGATAATTTCGACCTTTTTAATCTATTCAATTCAAAAACCTTATCTATCTTCAAAATTGCAATGTCTTAAATGAGTTGTAATCAAAAAATTCTTCTTTGAAGATGGACAAATAAATGAACTTGAATGAATCCATGGTTAAAAGGTGTACAAAAGTGTTGTACATGCTATGAAATCAGTAAAAGCTAGTTGAATCAACAGAGGTGAAATTTATAAGGCATTATCTACAGATATCACAAATTTAATTTATTTTACATTTATTCACAAAATTCAAGATACACAATATATATATGCCCAACCAAGAAAAATCTAACTCCCAAATACGTTTTTATAAACAGTGAAAAAATGCCTTACATCAATTGAGACAACATCAATTCAGACAACTTGGCCTTTACAACTCTAGGTCCTTCAACACATATATTCTTTGTCCAAATTCCCTTGGCTAGACTTTGGTCTAACCCTATTGTCCAAACAAAATCCAAACTCTAGAATATTTGGAAAATTTGATAAAGATGAGAAATATTAAATAGCTGACTTTAGAGACCAAGATGTTGAATTTAGAGACCATTCCTCATCCAAGACCTTATGCTTTAGGTTGGATATGTAAGAATTCAAATTTGCAGGTGATGAGGAAATGCGTATTTAGATTTGTAATTATTGCAAACTTTCTTGATGAAGTTGAACTTGATGTTGTTCTGCTTGATATTTTTGGTATTGTTTTGGGAAGCCAATATCTTTATGATAGGAGAGAAATATTTCATTGCCATGAGAATAAGTATAACTTGTTCAAGAATGGGATCGAGTACATTGTTAGAGTGCATAGTAAGAAGATGAATCTATCTCTTATGCATGCTGGACAAATGAAGAGAAATGTTAATGCTAGTAAGAATTTTGCTTTGTTAATGTTCAAGCATGAAGATGTTGTGAATGAGGCCTTTCAAGGAGATGAATCAAATGTGAAATATGATTTCATTGAGGTTTTTAATGGTTGTGATAAGATGTTTCAAGAGTCTAACATGTTGCCTCCTAAAAAAGGTAAATAGGATGTGGTAAATTTGCAGAGCATGCATCATTACTGAACAATGATGTGAACAAGATGCCAATACAAGAAAATGCAAAGGTAAAAGAGAAAGTGCCAAATAAATTTGAGAAAAAGCGCATTAGGTTCAAAAGTACTTCTTGTGGGTTTCACAAAGTGTTGTCTTTGAAATGTGATGATGCATGGTGATGGTGATCACATTTTGTCAAGAGTTGAGCCGAGCATAAGGCGAGACATGTCAAGCATCATCGTGTCAGCAATGTTCAAGGTGAGAAGAGTTTGAAGTAGTTTAAGCTTTATTTGATTGACGACTGAGGAGGGAATGTGTTTGTTCCATTAAGGACAAGTTGTTGTTCTGCATATTCTAGGAATTTCAACAAGATGGTATCGACAACAACAAGTCAAGGTCTCTAAATTCAGGGAAAATCTTCAGTTTTCATGAAAAGCTCAAAATGTCGCATTCAAGAAAATTTTAGTGGATCGATACTGTAAGGGTGAGGGAGATGAACCCTCATATATTTACTAACAGATAAAGAGATTTTGGGGGTACAAAAGCTTCTAGTGGGGAGGAATGATCTGGTGGATCAAATTTGTGCTTAAAATTCAATTTTTTTGGAATGGAGGGGAACATGAACGCCCATAGATCTCGTAATTTTGAATTTGACACAACTCGTTTCTTGAAAAACTGACGTCGTATGCTCTTGTAATAGCGATTTGAGGTGTTGGTCAAACATGAAAAATTTTTGCACACATGTTGATTGGGTTGCTGACTGTGCAGTCCGTACATGTGAAATCATGCTAATGTCAGCATGATGACTCAATGTACAAAGGCCCAATTTGGGCTCAACAGATGGAAAGTCGTACATTAGGGTACGTGGCTTGATTTGGTTGGATGATTTGTTGCTTGGGTGGACCAATGAGAGGCCGCCACATGGCCCAATCGGATTCTGCCATGTGGCACCTCCCCATTGGCCAAAATATTTTCAAGGTTCAAGTTGAGGTCGGTGGGCGTCAAAGCCACAACCTCCCACCAGTAAGAGCGACGTCCAACCGTTACACCATAACGTTGATTCTTAATATTCATATGTGAAAACCTTTATTTAAAGTTTTGTAATGTGTCGTTTGGGGGCGGGTCGGGGCTAGACCTAGCCACGGTCACCGCGCCCACAGGAAATAAAGGGCAGGACCAGGGGCTAGGGCTTAGCCCCACCCTCCATATATTAATAAAATATTCAGTGTATAACTGTTATTGGGTGACTTAAGTATCCCACAAATTTGAGCCGGTGGTAAGCCAAAAATTCTCTTCGTTAGCAATTTTTGGGGCATATTTGTAGGCTAGTTAGCAAACAGGTCGAATTTGCAGAGAAATTTGTATAAAAACTTGGGAGGCTCATAATTTTCTCAATTTTTGGCATTTTTGGGAGCAGAAAGAGGCTAGATAGGGGTTTTTGACAGTTCTGAAGCCATTGGAGCTATCAATAAAACCATTTGAGCACCTTACATTGATGTAAAAACCATTTTTTTGAGCATAATGAAAGAGCCCCTACCATTGGAAGCTGGACCAGGAGATGTATCCCAGGAGGGTTGAACTCCTTCATCATTTGTTGTGTTGTGTTTATTGTTATGGTGATGTTGTCTTATGTTTTCTACAAAAATTGAGTTTAAATTTCATGTTTATGTGTTTATGAATTTGACAAAAGAGGCTTAAAACCCTAATTTAATCACTTGCAAAATTTACATAAAACTCAAGAGAATTCACATACAAATTATATGGCCATTCACTCTCTCCAAGTGTATTTTCAATTAGAGAAACCTCATCCATGCACATCAGTACTAAGATTTCAATGTCACTTGGTTTCACTCTTGAACCATGGGTGGGTCTTTCAAGTGATATATGAAATGATCCTACATCCTTATCTCCTCATCATATACATGTCTATGATATGGAATTTCCCTCAGAACCCTAACTTCCAATGCCTCCATGGTTTTTGAATGTTGTACTTAGGGGTGAATGCATGAAGATGGGTTACACTTTTGGGCCAAATATGGTGATGCAATTTAAAAATGTTACTCTTTTATCAAATTTAAACCCTCAAAATTCATATAAGAATTATGAATTTTCATTCAAAGTAAAACAACAATTTGTGGAGAATTATGTTGTTGTCCTAATGATATTTTTTACAAAATATTTTAGTGTTGTATTATCTGTCAATTTTAAATTTAATGAAATGCTCGTCCTTGCAATTTTTCACACGTCTTAAGAGGTATGCATGTGTTTGCATAGCATAACTTAATCTAAAATGTGTAATGTTGGGTGCGGAGCTTGATTATCTTCTTTGTTTAGATGTATTGTCACATTGGACCCCTGTTCTCAATGGGGGCGACAAAGTCGCCCGTCGTTTGATCGCCATCAGGGGGGTCCAAGGGGGGGTGACAACGACCTTTTGGAGCCCCCCCCTGGTGGGGGTTTTTAGGGGCAACGCCCTTGACGCTAAAAACATAAGTAAAATTTCCTTGTAAAATATTGTAATTTCATAGTCAATCTGGGCCGTTCATTACATAGATGATCTGATGGTAGAAGTTATGTTTAATTTAGGGTTTTTTTTCCCTAGAAGGTAACCCCTCTATTGTATGAGGGAATTGTATTGCAGCTTTGTATCGTGTGCATATTCTGAGTGAGAACCATAAAGGGGGACCGTGTGAAAGAGTAGATGATATTACAACGGATTTGTTGTATGTGGTGTCTCTTCATTTTGCTGGATAATATAAAGGAAGGACTGGTTGTTTCCGTAGACATAGCCCAAGTTGTGTGAACCACATATATATGTGTCTCTTTTGTTTCATATGTTATTTATGTGTTTGTGTTTACACATATTTTGTGTTCCATTGCTCTGTAATATATAATTTTCTAACATGCAATTTTTAATATATATATATATATATATATATATATATATATATATATATATATAGATATATATATATATTAGCATGATTGACAGAGAGAGAACTAATTTTTTCATATTAATTTTTTTTAATGCAAAATTATATTTTTTTATTATTTTTCGAAGTTGGCAAAGTAATATTTCAATTGCATTTTGCAGACATATGTATTCCCGTAAGTTTTTTTCAGCTATTTAAATAAATTGAAAAACCAAGAGTACACTTTTGAAGATGACTCATAAACAAAGAAACTTGTATTTTTTGAAATTTTTTCATTGTGTATATTTTATTTTATTGAGTTTTTATTCAACCCCTTTGAAATTGTCCAAAATAATTTAAAGCATTATGTTTAATAGAAATTAGATGAAAACATCATATGAAGTAAAAAATGTCAATCTCATATTCCATTGTATAGAATATTACTTCACAAATCCAACAAAATCAACTCCGCCACTTAAGGACAAATGTTTCTCTAACTCTGTCAGGGTACAAAATGGTGTTGCTGAGAAATATACAGAAGGGATGCTAAAACTGTGATTTTTAGGACCTTAGGAGCTCGATCGAGCGCTTGAGTTATAAAATTCAAATAGACTGATGAAGGGTTTTAGAAAACCTTGATTGAGCCCCTAACGTGGTTAAACAGAGGCTTGCTCTAGCTTTAAGGCTTGATCTAGCCTATAACTTGATCTAGATTTAAGGCTATATCACGCTCATAGCTCGGTCGAGATTTAGGGCTCGATCTAGCTACACTTTTTTATTTCGCACCTAAGATGTATTGGTGTGAAATTTCAAAAGCATGGCTTGATCGAGACTAATGCTCGATCGAGCTCCTAGATAACCTCGATTTACACAAGAGCTCAATCGAGGGTTAGTTTTAACACTCGATCGAGCTATCTTTATGCCCTCAAACAAATCAATCGAGGGCCAAAATATTTCTCGAACGAGTGCTTAAAATGGCTTGATCGAGCTCTTTTTTTTCACCCAAAATGTGCCCTTGCTTGCCAAAAAGTGTAACCCGACTTCATGCATCAACCATTCAACATTCTCCACCTTGCAAAAATTCTCTTCTATATCTCCAATTCTCTCTTCATGTTCCATAGTAACATGTCTAACCATCCCCATGTCTTTCCCCAACATATGTCCATCCACTTGGTAATTGTGTCCACCAATCATGAAAATAAAATTAACCCATGTTCTGGATCTTACACTCCCCCCTCTTAATTCATACTATTAGTGAGGTGGGTCTACATAAAATAGCCAAACAATCCAAGTTCTGGATTGAGAAAACCTTCTCTACTCTTAAGAACTCTTGTCCTAACACTACATCATAGTCATCCAACGGAACAATAGTGAAACATTTCTCTCCCTGTCACTCTCCAAGATTTATTGACACATGTATGACTGCACCAACCACCCTATGTTCTCCCGAGTTAACAACCTTGAATGAAGTAAGCACCTTTTCAAGTGTCAACCTAGGTTATCTCACTAGATCTTCCCTCATGAAGTTACGAGTTTCCCCACTGTCAATCATCACTATAACCTATCTCTTTGATTTGAAAAAAAAATATTTCAATTGGGTTTCCCATTGGTCTTGTGTTGATACAAAATGAGCCTCCATGACTGAAAGAAAAACTTACAACACCAACTATTTTCTTCTTTGATTGCTTTAAAAAGTTGATAAATTTTACTTCAAAAGGCATTTCATCACATAAATCTCTTTGGTGTGGATCCAACATAACTAGCTTATTCTCATTTGCAACATCCATTTACTTGGCTTCTCCATCCTTGGACACCTTCACCTTCCCTTTGTCTTTCTTCTTATTTCCCTTGTCACCATTCTCCTTCTCACTACTATTTGGACTAGACTTGATCTAACCTCTATAGTTGAAAAATTTATCTTTGACAGTGATAGTCGTTGTAAGAGTACACATTTTGTCATCACAACTCACTTTGTTCCCATGATAGTAGACCACTCATGAAATGAAATGATCTGTCTTCCTTTGACATCCATTTAAACTCTAACATGAGCCATGAAAATTATTTGTTATATGTTTGGATCTTACTTTATGCTTCAAGGACAAAAAATGGTTTTGAGCTATCCACACTTGGTTACCAATCTCAAATTTTGCATTTAAAGCAGTCTTCAATTTTATCCATAATGAAACGATCTATCTTCCTTTGACATCCATTTAAACTCTAACATGAGCGATGAAAATTATTTGTTGTATTTTTTTATATTAATTTATGTTTCAAGGGAAAAAAATGGTTTTGAGCTATCCACACTTAGTTACCAATCTCAAATTATGCATTTAAAGCAGTCTTCAATTTTATCCATGTGCTAATCTTGTCTGCAACCCATTGCCAAATCTTCTACTTGGTTTCTCCACCACAACTTGGCAATCCATGTTAGGAAAATACCTATAAAATTCACCTTCACCTCATCCAAAATGCCAGTCATATGATCTAGATACTTCTCCATATCCAAATAGAAATTCCCAAGTACCTTCGCACTTTGAGTCCCATCATATAGCTTTGGCTCCTTTATCTTGAATCTCATTGGTTCATCAAACACACCTTGCCAGCAACCTTATTCATTTAAGTGGTCATATCCTCTTTGATACATAACTTATAAAGAAAAAATGTCAACTCTTCTTTTGCAGCTTCCAACCTAATTTCCAAAATCTCATTCTTGATTTTCTTGATCGCATTGGTAGCCTCCTGAACCTCCCTCATGACATGATTGAATGTCCACTTCACCATTGTATCTCAATCTCTAACCATCTGCCTTCTCACCATGCTCATGCATTGAGTTCACTAATTGATCCACCAACTTCTTGACATTAGCCACACGATCCTTCATTTTGGGATTTTTTAGGTCCCTCTCTTTATCATTGCCTCCTTGCTACATACTCGCCATGGGCGCTCACAAAATTTTCGCATCAAAAATCTTGACACAGTTGGCTACTTGCCTTGTGGTCATCTCCAATGTTGGTCAGAATATCCCAATTTGGCTATAACAACGTGTCAGCATTTGAAAAAATATGATCTTGCTTTGGTACCACATGTCATGGCCCTAGGATGAGCCACATAGATTATGGCACACCATGGACCTCTAGGCATGTTCGACACCAATGTTTTTCTCATAAAAATTTACCCACTTCAGTTGTACTAAACTTGGAATATGTCTCTCTACTTTCTTTTACGTTAAGTTATTAGAAAAATTTTAAACTTAACCAAGAATTACATCAATTGTACATTCATTCACAAAATGAAAGAGACACAATATATATATGCCCAACCAAGAACAATCTAACTCCCAAATATGTTTTTTTATACAGTGAAAAAATGCCTTCCATCAATTCAGAAAACATCAATTCATACAACTTGGCCTTTAAAACTCTAGGTCCTTCAACACTCATATTCCTTGGCCTTTACAACTCTAGGTCCTTCAACATTCATATTCCTTATACAAATGCCCTTGGCTAGACTTTAGTCTAACCCTATTGTCCAAACAAAAGACAAACTCTCTAGTCTTTTGAAAATTTGATAAAGATGAGCGATATTAAATAGTTGACTTCATTCATCTCTATCCAATTTCCCAAATATTTCAAAACTTATAATCAACATAAAATTGACTAATTAATAATCACCAGTTTAAAACACTACCAGCATAGATCCATCTTAAGTACGGATAATTTTTTTACAGTGAAAAATACAATATGTTATTTTTCATTGTTTAAATTGTATTTTTGAATGCTAAAAGAGTATATATATAGAACCAATTAAAATTTTTAACCATAAAAACTTAATTTTTTTCTATATATAGATATATATGAAGTTGACATAAATTAGTTAACATTCAAATAGTTTATTTAAATATTTTAATGAAATCTTTTTGAAAAATATAAGATTTAAACATATGTTTCACACATTTTTTTACTTCTAATTACTTTATAGCATATTCATATTTTTTTTATTATAACACACATTATTTTTATATTTAAAGGATAATTTTTAATTTTTAATTTTATTTTAAATAAACATGGATTGACAAACTTACACATCTTTTCATATTGATTTGTAAAATTAACATCTCAACTTAATAAATAATCATCCCATATTTACCAACCAAAAAAATTTTCTATTACAAACCTAATTTATAAAATAAACCCTAAAAATACAATTCTTATCAATTCTTATCAATTCAAATTGTATTCAATTTTATATAATGTTAAAGCAATTTTAAAATAGGTATGATTTTGATTTTAAAATAGGGATTATCGGCTTTGCACTTGCTTTTCATTTGTCTTGTTAGCTAGTTGAAAAATAAAATTATAGAAAAGCATATGTGCACACAATCCATGCTATCATGTTGAACAGTTTCTAGCCTTTGAAGGTTCTCTCTTTTGACATGCCCAATTGGATAAAAGCATAATTTTTCCAATTTGATAAAATAATGAATGAAGGCTACCTGTGAAGAGAATCTATCTTCAATTTATTTATATCTTTCTCTCAGGGCAGGGCAGGGAAGGCCTGAAAGAAAGATTAGTGAAGAATGGTTGGATTGTTTAACAGGTAGGGAAGGGATTATGAGAATTCCAGACCCCAATACCCACCTCAGCTCTTCTCCTTAATTGCCAAACACACACCCCACTGTCGTTTGGCATGGGACGTCGGCACTGGCAGCGGTCAAGCTGCACTACATGTAATCTATATTTCTCATTACCATTCAACATCATCTTTGTTTCTTCAATTGCAGCTATTACATTTCATTTTTGTTGGAAAGGCAGAGGATTCAATCACATAAGTAACACAAATATTTCAAACATGAACAATGAGCTGCGGCTCTTCAATTAATCTAAAACTCTGAATCATAAAACTCTCTTACTTTCTTTCTGAATACAATGAACCCGTGAAGGGTATTAAATCTAATTGACATGCACACACTCTCACACATAATTGAACTTGATCAAATCGCTTAAATCACTCTCTAACTCACTCACGAAATCTAACTGTAACTCAACTCAACTAATTCACTTAACTGATTGTATAATTCACTCAACTCTAACTCTGCATGCGGGAAGTAATTATATATTTTAACACTCCCCCTTAATTACGACCGCTAAACTAAAACATAACTCATGACAACTCAAACATGCCTGCTGGTCTATGTCTCAGCTAGGCTTACAACTCCCAAGTTTCTTTTGTGAAACTCAAACAAATCTACTGCTAATGGCTTTGTAAAGATATCAGCCAATTGATCACTCGTTCTACACGGCTTCAAGTGAACTTCTCCATTGCTCACAAGTTCTCGAATAAAGTGATATCTAGTATCAATATGCTTGATCTTTTGATGAAACACACTATTCTTGGATAGTGCAATTGCTGATGTGTTGTTACAGTATATCGCTGTTGATCCTTGTTGTTTCTGCTTGAGTCCATCCAATACTCTTCTTAACCATACTGCTTGATATGCTGCTGAAGTTGCTGCTACATATTCTGCTTCTGCTGATGATAGTGTAACAATAGGTTGCTTCTTAGATGCCCATGCTATCACTCCTGAACCGAGATGGAAAAAATAACCGGATGTGCTCTTTCGATCATCCAAACTTCCTGCAAAATCACTATCTGTATATCCAATCAATTCTTTCTTTTTTGTACTTGCATACATTATGCCATAATCTCTAGTTCCTGCTATGTATCTCAGAATTCTTTTTCCAACACTCCAATGTGTGTCTTTTGGAGTCTCCATGAATCTGGAAATCAAACTCACTCCCTGCATAATATCTGGTCTTGTAGCTGTGAGATACATAAGGCTGCCAACCAATATTTTGAATAGAGTTGGATTGACATCTGCCCCTTCATCATCCTTACTTAACTTTGTACCCGTTGCAACTGGTGTAGGTATAGGTTTGGAATTATCCATCCTGAATCTTTTCAATAGATCTATTGCATACTTATTTTGGCAAATAAAAATGCCTTTTTCAGATTGCTCAACTTCAATTCCAAGAAAATATTTCATGAGACCTAGATCTGTCATCTCAAATTATTTCATCATGGCTACTTTAAATTCATTTATTTCAAGATCACCTGTAAAAATCATATCATCAACATATAAGCAAACTATCAAAATCTGTCCATGCTCATTTAATTTTTTGTATAAGGTAGGTTCAATGCTGCTTCTGAAAAATCCATTCTTGATCATATAACTGTCGATTCTGTTATACCATGCTCTAGGTGCTTGCTTCAGTCCATAGAGCGCTTTCTTCAATCTGTAAACTTTATCCTCTTTTCCTTCAACTGCATAACCTGGAGGTTGCTGCACATAAATTTCTTCTTCTAAAATTCCATTCAAGAAGGCTGATTTGACATCCATCTGATATACTTTCCACTTGTTCTGAGCTGTTGTCGCTAGAACTGCTCTTACAGTATCTAATCTGGTGACTGGAGAAAAAGTTTCTCCAAAGTCTATTCTCGGTTGCTACGAGAATCCTTTTGCTACAAGTCTTGCTTTAAATCTGTCAATCTCACCTTTCTCATTCACTTTGGTCTTGTATACCCACTTCACACCAATGAGATTTTTATCGTTTGGTAAATCAACCAAATCCCATGTATCATTCTTTTCAATTGAATTCATCTCTTCATCCATGGCTTGCACCCAATTGTCATTCTGATAGCTTCTTCAAAGGAAGAAGGTTGGAACGCCAACAATGCAAAATTTGAACTAACATCCAAATCATCATAAATATATTTCAAACTTCTCATATTTTTGTTACCAGTACTTGATTCATTACCTGATTCGCTGCTTGGAGAATTCTGGTTTATGGATCTGCTTGAAGATCCATGCTGCTATGAAAATTTTGGAGTCCTTGCTGGTGTGACTCTATTTGGTGTTTCCTCTCTTGGTTCTTGCTGCTCATCTTTTTCTACAAGATAATCCTCCATTAATGGTGTTTGAGCATCAGTTAGTGTGTCTACAATCCCATTCCATGACTCTTTCTCTGTGAACACAACATCTCTGCTAATGATTGTCTTCTTTGTGATAGGGTTATACAATTTGTAAGCTTTTGACTACTCACTATAACCAATAAATATACATTTTTCACTTTGATCATCTAATTTGCCTCTTATTCTCTTAGGCACATGTGCATAGGCTACACATCCAAAAACTCTGAAATGAGATACACTGCAATACATACCTGACCATGCTTCTTCTGGAACTCTGTTCATCATGCTCTTTGTAGGAGATCTGTTTATCACATAAACAACACATGTAACTGCTTCTGCCCAATACTCGTTAGACAGGTGTCTTGCTTTCAACATGCTTCTTTTCATGTTCATGATTGTTCGGTTCTTCCTCTCTGCTACACCATTCTGCTGTGGTGTGTATCTGGTTGTAAACTTTCTTTTGATTCCATGTTGTTTGCAGTACTCATGGAATGCCTTCGAATCGTATTCTCCACCACGATCCAATCTCAATACCTTGATCTATTGATCACTTTGGTTCTCCACCAAAGCTTTGAACTCTTTGAACTTTGAAAATTTTTTAGACTTCTGCTTCAAATAGTAAACCCAAGTCTTCCTACTATAATCATCAATAAAGGTGAGGAAGTAACAACTTCCACCAATCGACTGTGTCCTCATAGGTCCACACAAGTCAATATGCACCAATTCAAGTGGTTTCTTTACTCTGTAAGAAACTCCTTTTGGAAAAATTTCATGGTGTTGCTTGCCTAAGATGCAACACTCACACGTGCTAGCAGGTTCTTTGATGGGAGGTAGACCTCTCACCATATGTTTCTGCTGCAATAATTTTAAATCGGAAAAATGCAAGTGTCCAAACTGAAAGTGCCATAACCAGTATGCATCAGAACATGTATTTGTAAAAGAACTAACCTGATCATTGTAGTTCATAATGAGAGGAAAGAGTCTGTTCCTTGTCATCTGCACCTTTGCAATCAACTGCTTGCTTGGGGATTTGGCGTAAATAACACATTGTTTCCCCTGAAAGATAACTTTGTATCCTTTCTGCATCAGTTGGCCAACACTAATCAAATTGTGTTTAAGTCCAGGGACATAATATACCTCTGATATGGTCTTTGTCTCCCCTTACTTGGTCACAATGTTGACCACTCCTTTGCCATCTACAGCCACAGTCTTGTCAGTCCCCAACTTTACCTCTGTCTGCACTGAGACATCCAAATTAGCAACCAAATCCTTGTTTCTTGTCATGTGGTTACTGCAACCACTGTCTAATAGCCAGACCTTATCAGAAGGTGCATGCATGGTGTTGCATGCTAGAAACATAGAGTCAGTATTTTCTTTACTAACATTAGCTCTCTGATTGCCTTGATCTGCAATCTTCTTCCTACAATCACGAGCATAATGACCAAATCTATTGCAGTAATAGCACTTTACCTTTTATTTGTCAGACCTTTGATTGTGATGAAAGCTTCTACTGCTGTTGCTTCCACTTTGATGCTCATGATCATCTCGGCCATCTCTGTGACCGCCATAGTTGCTGCCTCGTCCTCTGCCTCTCGATCGACCTCTGCCTCGACCTATAGAAATATAGACTTGACTTTGGAAGGCAGTTTCCAAAGTGGAATCCTTATTTCTGTCTATCCTTGCTTCATGTGATAGAAGGAATCCCATTAACTCATCAATTGTCAGTTTTTCCAAGTCCTTTGCTTCTTCTATGGCTGCTACCACAACATCAAATTTGGTAGACAAGGATCGAAGAACCTTCTTAATCACTGTTCGATCTTTAATATCTTCACCATATATTTTTAACTGATTAACGACATACATGACCCTATTCATGAAGGAATCAATGTCTTTTGTCTCCTTCATCTGCAGAATTTCGAAATCTCTCCTAGTATTCTGCAATTTAACAATATTAACTTTGGCCATACCTTGATAGCTGGTCGCCAAGGTGTCCCATGCCTCCTTTGCTGACGAGGTTATCATGATCTTCTGGAACATGGCTCGATCTACTCCCTGTTGGATTAGAAGAAATTCTTGCGCATTCTTCCGCTTATCTTTCTTCCATTGTTCCCTCTCTGCATTACTGAGGGCTCGTTCTTCTGCATCATCTTGAGGTTCTGCAAACCCATACTTGACATGATCCCATACATCATGCGCTTTGAGCATAGTCTCCATTTTAATAGCCCACATATCATAATCTTTCCCATTGAAAGAAGGAAGTTGTGGCTGAAAACTTGATGTGGCCATCTTGCCTAAAAAAAAATTATCTCTCACAAAACCCTAAATTTTCTTCTTTTATATGTGCTTTTTAAAGCTCAACCAATAACCTTCCAATAAAACCCTAGGTTTTATCTTTTTTTTTATTATTATTATTTATATAAAAATTTCTTTATAAAAGAATCTTTATATAAAATAAAATCCTTTTTTTAAAAAAATTACTTATTATAAAAGCTCCACCTCTTAAAGCCTTTTTAGAATATGCTTATGAAACGCCCCTTTTAAAAAAAAAAACTCTTTTCAAACCAAAACTCACGTGCTTTTATGAAAGACTCATATAATTAAAAAAAACCCTTTTTTTAAATACTCCAAACCTGAACACGTTTGAAACCGTGGAAATTTATTGACTTTCCAAAGTTTTGTATTGGACTTTCGTGCTTTTCATAAGATTAACGCGTCCACTCTTCAATACATCCGAGTGCTAACACATCTCCCGATCTATGGTGCTGCATTAGTGCGTTAACGCACCAAAACTTCAAGCTGCCCACGTGCTCCGAAATCGCGTTAAGTTTTTCATTTTTAAAGCAGTTCTCTACAGTGGGAACTTGCGTTATAATGCTCTGTCTTTAATTAACAGCTGCGTTATAGCGCAAAAACACAGAAAAAAATATTCCTTCTCACACACGGATGCCTGCTAATCCGTTTTTCTTACGTTCTCTATGACCTCGCTCTGATACCAATCTATTGGAAAGGCAGAGGATTCAATCACATAAGTAACGTAAAGATTTCACACATGAACAATGAGCTACGACTCTTCAATTAATCTAAAACTCTGAATCATAAAACTCTCTTACTTTCTTTCTGAATACAATGAACCCGTGAAGGGTATTTAATCTAATTGACATGCACACACTCTCACACATAACTGAACTTGATCAACTCGCTTAACTCACTCTCTAACTCACTCACCAAATCTAACTGTAAATCAACTCAACTAATTCACTTAACTGATGGTATAATTCACTCAACTCTAACTCTGCATGCGGGAAGTAATTATATATTTTAAAAATTTTAATGTTCTTGATTTTGATGTTGACAGTTGTCTGAGATATTAGAGAGAGAGATAGCGATGGATGTGAGCGAGCAGTAGATCAACTACGCTCCCAAGCGTCCCAACATAACATATGCGGCGACTCCCCAGGCGATTTCATTGGAGGAGCTGGAGAGCACCGTAAGAGAAAAAGGGAGCATGGATCTAGTCACCGTGGCCATGGCCCTTCAATTTTTCGACCTTGAAAGCTTTTATGGGCAAGTGAAATATGTGCATTCGAAAGCCCGTCGGGGTGTTTGCGGCCTGGTGTTACAACAGAGAGGCGGTTGTGAACCCTAGCGTAGACCGTGTGTTCCAGGATCTGTACCGCGCGGCTAACCCCTTTTGGATGCCTTCGCGTCAACTGGTGGACAACGAATACGCAACGATTGAATTTCCCTTCCGCGGCGTTGCCCATGAGGGCTCAGGAGAAGAAGAAGGGGGGTCGTTAATGGCTGCCATAAAATTTTGGGCGACGAAAGAATTGGGGTTTGAGGGTTACCTATCTTTTATCAGATCGTGGTCTGCTTATCAGATCGCAAAGGGCAAGGGAGTGGAGCTCCTGGAAAAAGAAATAATTACTCGTTTGAAGGAGGCTTAAGGTGCAAGTGGTGAGGAGGAGAAGACTATGAGTTGGCCGGTGTTCATGAGGATAGGAGTTGTGTAGCCCTATTCAACGGTATTCAATTGGATTTGACCCAATGGCCTGAAAATTGTTTTATTAATATTAAATAAATGGAAAATATATTTGTTTTTTAATATTATTAATTTTTTTTTTTAAATATTTGATTTGAAAATAATTTGAAGTTTCTAATTATAGTTTTTCCTGAGATATAATATTATGTAAATATCTCTGGATGCAGGCGATATTGAACACACGTATGAAAACAATCCCTCCCACATTTGAGGTGATGAAGATCTGCATCGTAGGTCTTCACTCGAAGTGGATCCACTTCCTTGCAATAATTCGTATGAAGTGACAGAAGCAAGACATCAAGAAGACACACAATGTGAGCAACCACCTAGGGTGGTACCTCTCAACTGCAATCATTAGAATGAGCTCCCGGATGGATATTACGCTCTGCCATAACTCGAAGCACATGCCTCCACATGAAAACTATTGCAACATGCACCTGCGAGTGTGTCATAATAATGCACAACATTTGCGCTTGTGCCACATGCCTACAAAAGGGGAGGCCCTTCCGCATAATGTTATTTAGAGTTTTCTCCTTCTGGCTTAGAATGCCCTCTTAGCCTTTCTGTTTTAGTTTCAGCCCACCTGCGTGCTCCACCCGCTACGCAACCTATCCCTAGTGCCAGGTTGTTGAGGACCCTCCTTGACTGCATGCCTCCCTTCGGCTCCCGTTGCCTTACTAGTTTCTCCTGACTACGCGCTCTCATCATCAAGCTCCCCCACTTATGCACCACTTTGCCCAATAGCACCACGTTGCGCACTCCCTATCTCTACTCTAAGCATCTTCTCTACACCTCTTAGCCCTCCATCTCTCCTTTGTTTCACTATCCCATGGCTCCGAGACTCTGCCAAAGGAAAATCAGAGGCGGAAAAGAGGTGTGTTCCCTGGACGCTACCAGTGACGAAATGATAACCATTTGGAGTCCTTTGAAGGCTCCTCTTCTAGCAGTCACGACAGGGATGCCCCCAGAGCCCTGCACAGGACCAGGAAGAGGAGGCCCCTGTTAAAGAAATGCAGAGAGGCAGAAGCGGGCCTAATAAATCAACCATTGCACACTAGGAGCACCTCAGGCCTCGCAAAACCGAGCCTCTTCTGGTTCAGGAGGCAGTGGGGGAAGACACCGATGTATGCCATCATGGACTCGGAGGGCACTTGGACGCGTGCACGAATGCTGAGTACCTGGTCGCTCCCATCCTCTGCGCACTTGCTTCTAGGCCTCCGCGTCGTCCTACTATTGAGGAGGAAGCCATAGCCCTTGAGTATGCCTGTCGTATCGAGGAGGAGGAACTAGATATCGAGGATGATGTAGAAGCACCATGATTGCGTGGTCACTCAGATTTTTTTAGTTTTTTGTTATTCGAGCTCTTATCATAGAAATTTTACTTTCACAAGTGCCATGACACATTTTGTAATTTTCTATCTGATGTTATTACAAGGTTGGTTTCCCCTAAGGAGGCAGACTTAAAAAATCGAGCTTACAAGCTATATTCATTAATTAAATCAAGTTACATATATACATGAGGAATTGTCTCAAGATAGAGAAGCTATCTTAGACGCAAATTAATTTGGTTGAGAGAATATCTCAACCTCACACCAAACTAGGAACTAACCTATCAAATAGGAACAGACTCTATACATAGAGAGAACCACAACTGAAGACAAGTAGGAATTACATATTCCAACACTCCCCCTTAATGACTACTTGTCTCAATATCCAGCTGCAAAATCTACAACTGGTCTGTTTGGTAATTACACTGGTTTTGGTAATTACACTTTGTATCTTGTTCATGCTGTTGTTGATGTCCATATCAAGGAACAACCATCTACCGAAATGCATGGGTTCCAACCGCTGCAATTGTCAGTCTAATAGGAAGTCCTTCACATACATGGTTCATCCAACCTCTCGATTAACTCCCCCTTGCTATAAAATTTCACCTTATGGAGTCTAAAACCAATACGGCCCACCCAAGTGTATCCATCTCGCATGACACACTCTTCTAGGGTGTTAAAACTCTCTGACAGAGGGAACATATAACAAAGGGGTATGCATGCCTCTCTGGATCTTACAGCACGTACAAACAATAAATGGCATGTAGATTTTCTTCTAATTACAAACTGTGACTCATACTCATGGTCATAAGTCTATTCCAAGAAACTCACACAAAACAAACTCTCACAAACTTGATTTTTTTCCATCACAATAATCGTTGCTTCTACTTTTCTCCACCCTTTGAAATTGTCTTCCACTGATTAGCATCTTCATCTTGAATTTTTGCATCTTCAATTTGCTGTTGTTAGAGTGATCAGTTATAACAAATAGCATTTACATGCAAAGTTGATTAGGCTCAACATGCGTCGAAAAAATAATTCAAGAAAAAAAACAATTCAATTCACCAAGCATTATGGAAGTAGAACTTAATAAACCACAACACTCCATAGCAAGTTCTTCAAACAGAGATCACGCAGTCCACCTTCACCATGAAATCCTCCACATTTGAACCTTCGAGCTCGGGTTATTATTTTGCTTGCAGCCGAACTCCAAATACATGCTTCTTCACACCCTTCAACAGAGAAAGGATGTCTAGAATAAAACTACTTTTTGCATATCGCAATGCGATACTGCTTCGCTTGTAAACCATCTTGTATGTGTTCATGTCTCTGTAATCCAGAAAGAATTGTACCACAATATCTGCGATGAATACTACTTGCATTGTCATGTCCATTAGACTCATATACCAGGGTAAACCTTGGTAGAACCCAAACTGTAATGGCGTAAAAAACGACGAATACAAGGCCCACAAAACTATAAAACTCTCCCACCATTGGTAAGCTCTTATAAACCTTGAAGATTCTTTGAAAGCTTCACCTCCAAGCTACAATCCACAACCTCAAAAATTACAAGAAGATAAATGCAATACTCCGTGCCACCAGGTCAATACCGCCTGCGAGGTCAGGCCCCTGATCAATAAGAGATCTGCATACCTCCACACACAGGTCATTCAAGTGTTGTCTCCTTGCGAATTCTAGACTATTGATCACCGATATCTCTTTTACAACAATGTGCCTCCCAACGATGTAACTTCCACGCTCATTTCTGTGTTCAAAATTCAACAAAAAAATACAAACATAAACTTTATTTTGTGAATCACTCACCAAACTGGCGCCGTCAGGCTTACAGCTCTGGATCTCACATAACACTGCAGCTTCTCAGTTCAATAGCAATCTGCAGACGAGATCATGGCACATCGAATCTGCATTTGGGCACTAGATCAATTCCTAAAAAACTGACTGGACAGATCGAGGATCCGCAGTCACCACGACTCGCGAAATAAAATAAAAAAAAAAACGTTTTCTCTCTCAGCATGTAGCCCTTCAACACGCTGGAATTTGCAGATCCACGGTATGAACACACTGCTCAATCCGCTGGGCAGATCCTCACGCAGATCCATCAGTCACACCTCTAAGGATGCCAACTCGAATCAATCTCTCATGCAGCCAATTTTTCTGCAATCTCACAGCCAAACACAACAATAGGTGATCTCACACAGTCACGATCGTTGATCATCATGTGATCTCTCTCACCGTTTCAGGTGTTTTTCTCCTACGCCACAGCAACTCTATCTTCCAGATGGACCATGCCCAAGGGATGGAAAGAGCGCCTTGTCTCCAAAGTAGAGAAGGGCACGAATGGCACCGACAGCGAATTCTTCAACCTCAAGCAGAAATCCGAAAAGGAATACCTCACCTTCCTCGCTGGGTTACGAACCCTCGCTGCTAAGGACTCTGTTGACTTCGATCTGTTGGCTTCACTGAATCCTCACTGTCCAAACAGGCACCGCAGGTATGATCTGCTGGCTTCACTGCACTCAGATTTATAGCGTGGATATACCAACACAACCTCGCTTCATGTTGAGTTCACCAAAGAAGCCAACATGTTTCCGATCGACGCACTCACCCAACACAATTCTCCAGCAAAATGAATGGCCTGTTACAATTGAATTATGACGGACACACAACAAAAATTGTTATTTCCCTCAGCCCAGGAGGGCCAAGGCCAGGCCCAAACGGGCTCCGATACCAACTTAAAAAACTGAGCTTACAAGCTATATTCATTAATTAAATCAAGTTACATATATACATGAGGAATTGTCTCAAGATAGAGAAGCTATTTTAGACACACAATAATTTGGTTGAGAGAATATCTCAACCTCACACCAAACTAGGAACTAACCTATCAAATAGGAATAGACTCTATACATAGAGAGAACCACAACTGAAGAGAAGTAGGAATTACATATTCCAACAGGGAGCCCCATACCAGCGCAACTATGAAAGCAACAAAGATTGGGATTGGATAAATGCAACTTACCAACTGAGTGTATATCATATGTAATAGTTTATTTAGAATCAATATAGTTTAACCTAATTTACCAAAAAAAAAAAATTATTATGTGAATAAATGTCATATATTTATGATATCATTTATGGATATGATTATAAAATTCATGCATAGTTTTGAGATATATGTATATTGAATTTTTATTCTTCATCTTTAAATAACTCATACTCAAAAAATAATAATAATATATTTACCATGAGTTACTTCTTTATAATACTTGTTATTATATTATTATATGTTATTACAATTGTGGGATTGATTTTGGAATTTTTGTGAGATAATTTAATTTTTCCAATTTTTTTTTTTTGCATCATAATGTATTTTTTTTTTTAAATTAAATTGAGCTTAAAATTAATTGGGAACCAAATCCCACACAAATCAACTATCTTATACTTTATAAATATTTCATTGAATTTATGGTTTGTAAAAATAAAAATATATTTTTAACTATTATATCTATTTATTAAAAAATATAAAATGTGTAAATTTGAAATATTCTTATTAATCAAAAGAACTTAAATAAATAGATACCTTGAAGCGCTAGAGGGAGTTTTAGAAATTAGATCTCAACCTTTGCCGCTTATACTCATTGAAACTAACTACATACCTGCAAAAAATCTCGCCTACTCGCCTTTAATCGGCTTGAGAAACTTTAACCCAAAAAAAAAAACAATTCAAAATGAGTCCACTCCCACAATGTCTAGACAGGCTTCGGCTTGGCTGCATCTTGCTCATCCACAAATTCCAAACTACTTGCCACACTGAAAAAACCCCAAGGCATTACTACCACCACCATACCACTGAAACAATCACCACAGCCTTCCACAACGAGAGCCTAAAAAATATGAAACCCGCCCAGGAAATATGAAACCAGACCAGCGAACAAGCACTAGAGTCTGGAAAAAAGACTGTATCCCAGCCAACTCAATCGGCAATTTTTGGTCAAACCCCATAGCCATGGGTTGGTTTTAAAGTCACTAACACCTCCATCCCAATGTTCCCACCATTGAGAACGTTTATCTTTAGCTCTCAGGGGCACATCAAGCCTCATTCCCCTTACAACCATTTTCTTTTTTTTTATGTTTTAGTTGAGCATTTTAAGGGAGAGCAATTCCACTCATTGTAAAAAATTTCTATAAATTCCTCTCTTGAACTCATTGCAAATGGTTTTGAATTTTAGAAAAAGCAAGGCTTTTGTACTCAAATTTTTATTTATTATAATCTAAACCAATATCAATTTCAGCATGCACAATAAATTCTCCTCCTGAACTCATGGTAAATGGTTCCAAATTTTAGAAAAATCAAGGTTTTTATTGCACTTTTGTATTCAAGTTTTTATTTATTATAATTTAAATCAGTGTTGGAATTTGGATTTTTATATACTCGTCATACAAATTTTTTTGACGTTTTGGGAATTTAGATTTTTATTTACTCGTCATACAATTTTTATTTTTGTTTGACGTTTTGGGTTCACTTATTGTCAAGAAACGTTATGTTTAAAATTTTTCCTTTAAAAAGTGATCTTCTCATAATAAATTAACCCTTGACCAATAAAATTCTAATTAAAAAATTACCCTTTAATAATATAATTATGTTAAAAAATTTCACATATATATCACAAGGAAAAAACAAAATTAAAATAACACACAAATGACTTTTTAAATCTTGAATCTTGGTTTGAAATTGCATGGAACACTCACTATAAAATCTTTGGAACTTGAAATCAAATTCCTTGACCCTAACATGCCATTGCATTTGTATATATGACATATGACTAAAGAGATCTTATGGGACATATAAGATGACTAACATAGTAACTATTGAATCTTATCAATAAAAGCTAAAAAGTAGATTAATTAATATGGTTTATGCTACTGTTTACATAATGTAATACATACTATTGGATCTAAAGATAAAATATACATTTTACCATATATATTTTAGCATTTCTTTAAATCATGGGATGTAAAATAATATTAATTAGATTGAATGGATAGTATCTGAACCTTTAAAAAAAAAAAAAAAACAAAAACAAAACTTATAATAAATGGACTTTGTGGATCTCCTAACAGCATGTTATAGGATTATGTTATGTTTTCCTCCTTCATTATTACATTCTCATACAACATTGAAGCTTGAACATGTGTGAAGAACTAAAGGAAAATTGAAATAATAATTTGGTTTTTGTTTTCTTTTTTAACCCTACTCCAATGTGCCTCATATTCCAATGCATTGACAGATTGATAGGTATAGGGTGCATTGCTAACATGTTTTCTTCTATAAAATATCTTAACCTGCCTTGTTACATATGTTTGTGTTATGCACCAATGTGTAGCTATGTTTAGTACACTTCGAAATCCATTTTCAAAATAAAATAATTTAATGGGACCTTGATGCAATCCTCCTTGTATAAAGACACATCAATGCAATGGTCTATTTAGAGCACACTAGAGCATTGGTATGTTTAGTGCATATTGCACAAGAATTCTTTTAAAACTTATTATACTACACACTGTATCACTTGAATCAATGTAGCTACTTTATTTAGTGCATTAAAGTTTTTTTTTTTTTGTATCAAATGTTAGCCGTACACATGAGTGCCTCTTCTTTTTAAATTTTCATTTTAGCAAAATTTAGGTTTCATCCCTAAAACTAGCATGTGTGGTAACATGATGTACATGTGTCTTGTATTTAAGAAAAAGCATAAGGAAAATTATGTGTGTTTTACTTATTAACAAGCATAAGGAAAATTATATGTTTTCCTTACCATGTTGCATCTTTTTCAATGTATGTATTTTACAAAAATTGAGAGTGGGAGGATGTATAACTATAAAGAAAGATAGGGGTGTTATGAAAATGAAATTATCAAGACTTTAAAGGTTTATGTGGTCAAAAAAATACTCTGCTAAAATTTTTTCATTGTCTATTCACCTCCACTAAAAATATAACAAGAACAAGTGTGTTTGTTAAAAGTTTTATTAATTGGTGTTTTCTTTGTAGTGATTGGACCCTTCTTTGTTGGAGGACATTCCCTTTGCTTCTATATGAGGAGCTTAAGGTGTCATGAGAGCCATTAATATTATTACCTCTCATAGGTCTTATGGATATGGTGCCTAAGCCCAACTTGTGATTTTTATGGTGGAAAGTTGGTATATATGCATTTGTATCTTAATATTTGGTGTAGTTTAATTGTTCTATATTTTTGTCTTTTTGTCAAAATTTGATGATAATTTTTTTTCGCAAAATTGTAATTTTCCATTATTTATATTGTGTTTTTGAATACATAAACAGATTGAATGCCCTAAAAACCTTTGGAGCACTTAAATTGTGTGGATTATATAACTAAAATTTACAATCCAACAAATCCATTAACCACAAAATTTACTCAACAAAAATCAAAACATGAGACAATTAAACTACACATTTATATCTTAATATCATCCTAGATTTCACAAAACCCTTTATCCAGATATAAAGGTATAAACTTATATATTGAGATTGCATGTAATGTTAAATATGATAAAAAAACATATTTATTTTTTCCAAGTTTGTTTGAAGCTTAATGTTTTGATATATGAATGCTAATATACCTTTTTCTTATGGGTTAATGAATTTTTTTAAAATTGTATATGAATGATTAGTTTTTAATCATTAATGTTTAATTAATTTAAAATACAAATAATTTTATTTTTATAACTAATAATAATTTAAATATGAGGAACTGACAAATTTAGGATCAGTACAATTATATTAATACATATGATTGATATATGTTAATCATTATTTTTTACCTTTAAAAATTAACAGGTTGATTCACATGGTGATATTTGTTATTTTATAATTTGTGTGGCGATTTCATTATTGTATTAGGTAAATGTAAAAAAGTAGATATTGATAACCAGAATAGGAGATAACTATCAATATCTTTCATTTATGACCATTACATAACAATTTAGATTAAAATATAAATAAATATAAGAATATTCCATAAAAATTTATTATCAACATAAATAAAAAAAAAACTTTTTGTAAAAGGATCTCAACAATTTTCATAACAAAAAAAATTGTAAATTTTTTATATAGTAAAATTAAGTGTTATACATAACCACATTCAAATTTATTTTATTGTTATTTCAGTGATGTAACTAAGGAAAATTTTTATTTCAGAGATGTAACTAAAAAATATTTGATTGAATTATTCAATCTGCAAGTAAAGAAAATGGGGAAAATTTTGTTATTTTTTATAAAAATAATTTGCTACAACTATCACCTTACTATTATTTTTAAATGATTCCAACCCACTCACTCATCATTCATATATATTTTTTTACATAATCATTACATTTCTTATCTTTCATAGATAACATTGTTATCCTTTGCTTCTTTTTTCTCCATATTAAATTCAAGGCACATGCACAAGAAAACATTTAAAATAGTTAAAAAACAAAGCCGCCAACCCAACCACATACCTGTACCAAGAAAATAAAATTTTATGATACATCATTATCTTAAACATATACTTATCTAATTCTCAAGAAAATAAAATCACTGAATTATTAATATTTTCAAAATATTGATATGAAATTAGATATAATTTATAGTGATTAAAAGTTTCTAGAAATTTATAATCACTTTAATTGCCTAGATGATGAAAATTTTATTAAAAAGGTGGAAGACCAATGGCATCACTCAAATTTTATATCATTTAGACTTAATTTAGTTTCTATCACTTAGACTTAATCGTGATTAATTTTGCAACTTGGGGCGGCTTTTGAAAGTCACCTGGGAATTGGAAGCAGAAAGATGTAGCATTTCCCTCAAGGATTTCCTAAAATATTCGGTGGGACCACATTTTATACAAATATCCGGGGGACCACATTGTATACAATTGATGCATTGCAAGGATGCGATGTATGATTCATATCATCTCTTCCATTCCATGTCATTCATACATTTTTTTTTTGCAATATCTTTCATGCCCATTGACACGTCGCAATGGAACTTAGAAAAAAAATTGACTTCATGATGGAAAAGTCGTAGTAACCACGTTCCTCATTTATATGATGGACTGAGATGGAAAGTTGCCAACAACCCGTGTTAGCATTGCAATTTTTCAAAAAATTTCAAAGTCTAGTCATCGTTGTAAGTTGTGTCTTTAATCCTCTCTTATCTCCTAACCTATGGTTGAAGGCCCTCGAGGGTTAAAATGTATTAGTTTTTATCATTTTTTAACCAAAATCCAAAATAATTTTGAGTCCAATAGTTTGTTTTTTTCATAGAGTTATTAGGGTAAAGTTTCTTTAAATAAGTTTTTTAACTACTTTGAGTAGTTAAGGTCATGGGTTTAGCTTGAGAAGTCTTATTCATTCACCATGATATTTCTATCCAAGGTTAAAGATAAAATTTTAGCGTCATCATTTGTGTTAGGAATAACACAAGAATAGCCACCTTTCCTAGAAAGGAAACTATTTTCTTTAGAAGATCTGGTTTAACAAGAAACACATGAATAACTGCCTTTTTAAAAAAAGTACCTATTTCCTGCAAAATTTGTACAAGGAGATAAAAGAAGCATTACTCAGGTGAAAATACAATTCTCTTTGAATAATGAAGGTCTGCTAAAACAAGAGGTATTACTCTAAAAAGGCGTCTTTCTAATTGGAGGATTCATTAAAACGAGGTTGGTTATTTTATTGGTTAAGGCTAGTTAAAATGTAATGCTACTCGTTAAAGTGAAATGTATTAACGCTGAAGTGCGAGTAGCTATTGGTTAATAATGTGATGGAGTAAAATGTTCGGTGGAATGAGTTGGCAATAAAATTTAAATAATTTTGGTTTCGTGTCATTCCCTCTTACCGTAATTTAGGGCATGCGGAGCTCTGTTCCCATTTACCCTCATGAAAGATACAAAAAACCTTTGTTATATTCCAGAAAAACTGTTTATTACCTTGTGCTAGCAGATAGGGATTCGTGGAGGGTTGATGTTCCTTATCTTGCAGGAGTGCATTAGTGGTTAGGTTAACTATTAACAAGATGGGTAAGGGTGGTAAGGTGAACTGTTCAAAACCGAACAACACCCGTTTTGTTGACCATCATGCTAAGCCTCAGTTGCAATCAACATGGTGATATCGGTTTTTAAATAAGTTTTTAGGTGAAAATGTGGCAGTGGCTCAGGAATTTGCTGAGACATTCGATGGAGAATAGGTCAAGCTGGGTTCTCAGACCTTTAGGATCGAAAATACTATCATTGCAAGAGCTGCCCAACCATCAACTACAGGTCAGTCCTAGTACAAGAAGAAAACAATGCTTAAAGCTGATTCGAATCCATATCTAAAGCCTGAACATGAAAATATTGGTTGGAACCCTACTATTCATATTTTGTATTTTAGGCCCGAGTGGAAATATTTTATTACCACTGTACAATGTTATATAACCTGTGAGGATAGGTTTTCTACTGTGCATAAATACCAGATGAGGTTTCTAGCTCACATCTCGAGCTCTAAACCTATGAATCTACCATTTTTCCTTTATAAATATCTGTTGTCAATGTCCCAAAAAATACAGAGAACCCCAGAATATTCCCTTCACAATATCTATCACAAGGGTTTGATCAAAATACTGGTTGTTTATCATCTGAGAAAGAAGAGAACCACATGGGAAAAGTTTTTAGCAGATGAAGGATTTAAAAGTATTAACTCAAGGAGAAGGGTAGGAAGGCCTAAAAGGAAAAATACCCAAGAACAATAGTCAAACCCTACACCTACATTGACCCCTTCAAAAACTCGTCAATATTATACACCATCTAGCAGAGAGACAAGGAACTTAGCCAGGAGAGCTAGAGTTCAAACCACCACTCCTACACCAACCATCACTCCTATACCTATAGTGCAACTAGCCAAGGAATTTTACACTAGAAGACCACCTAAGGAGCCATAGACCGTGGGGTCTTTTAGGTAGGAGAATTCAAGCAAACGCAAACAAAAATCTACCCTACCTGACAAAAATACTATGTCTAAAAGAAAGGAAGAGGTAGCTTCCTCTTCAAAGAGTAAGAGCAGGAGAAAACTTATTTTGATAGAGGGACCTTCAGTGGAATTCAGCCCTGAAAACTTGACACCAAGCCCTGTTATAGAGGCTAGACAGAAGAATCAAGAAAACAATGCCACTCCAGCACCAGAGGAGCCTACACTTGCACAAGTCTTTTCCTCACTCAAAGAGGGGAAAAGAAAAGTTTCAGACACCACTACAATAGAAGAACTTACTATAGCTCCGCTTTACTCATCTATCAGTTCTTCAGCCAAAGGGAAGAAGAAAGTTATAATCCACTCATATTCATCTTTTGAGGAGGATAGAAGTGAAACAGAGTTTAGTGAGTCAAATTTTGAAGAAGGGCAGTCAAGCAAGGTTATACATGGGAGATGGAGGCCTTCATACATTCCAAATCCATACATTCGAAGGCCTCACACCAGACCAAATAAAAAGCTCAACCTAAAAAATAAATTGATAACCAACCATTCCCTCAGGGATGAAATAATAAGCATAGATGAAAGCCCAGAAAATGAACCAATGAAGAAGAAGACTCAGAAGAAAATAAAAAAGTATAGAAGAGAAAGCCAAACAAGAGGGTCACCAAGGCATAAGCTATTACGAATTTTTCTTATATAGTAGATCTTTGATGATTGAATGTACAAAACCATGAAAATATGAAGAATAATATCATTTTTGGCTTATATATAGTATTTTCTGAAATAGCTATCTTTTTCAGAAAAGTAGCTATTATTTTCAGATTTTGTATAAGAAAGACAAAAGGTTGCTTTTTTATTCTAATTTCAAAAGAATGACACTAAATGATGATAAAGTGAATGCAACCTCAATGGTAATGGTATTTTTCCAAGTGTCATCCAATCAATCTATCTTCTAGATGTCATTTCAGTTGGTTACTCCTACACTTTTGCAGATAAGGGTATAGGTGTCCTTTTCAATTGGCAGTTGCACTTTTTGTGGAGGCAGTTTTTCTAGGAAACAAGGAGCACCCAACCACCTCAACTCGGCCATTTCGAGCTCCATACTGTCATGTTCGGTCTTCAGTTGTATTTCAGTCTACTTTTTTGTTATGTTTAAGATAAGCTCTACTATATGTAGAGGATTGTAATAAAGTCTCTAAAACATAATTGCACTTTTTATGGAGGCTTTAACATAACTCCTTTTTTGTATATATACTATGTAAAGCAAGGAAGAAAGGGTTCATTGGTTGTACATTTCATTGCATACTATGTTGTAAACATATAATATATCCAGAGGCACTCTTGAGGACTCACAAATTGTATGGTGTTTGTATTGTTTATCTCTTTATGTGTTTTCATTATTTACTATTTCATTCAGATTATGATCTACATAGTTCTATCTTATGTTTTTATTAGTATTATGAACCTCCAAGACAAATTGATCTGTTTTTGTAAGTCTTGTTTCAAGCTTTCCTAATTCAGTATGAGTTGAAGATAGTTCATAAGCATTCCTTGAGATTGAATTAAGTCTTGTTTCATGTTTTTATTATGTATTTTGATTTAACATGCATGATAATTTGTCTTTGTCAGTCTTCATTAATCAAGATTTCTTGATTCATGAGGTCATGTTAGTTGGGAACATTCCTTGTAATGGGATTCTTAAATTTAGAGTGAGATTCTTGTAAGTATTTTAATTTAAGCATTCTTTCACTATAAATTTCATATCTAGAATTTGTGTCACCCTTTCCTTTTAGCAATGGGCTTCTATTTTACATATCCACAGTTTATCCTCCATTCTTCTAACTATCAAGCTACAAACTCAACCTTTCTGGCACATCATGCACCAGTGCCCTCATATGTGTGAGAGATTCTTATCTGCTCAAAATCCCTTTCAGTGTGTGTGAGTTTCAACCACTTTCCAAAAACCTCAGTCAAATTATAAGAAATGCCCTTGAGCTTAAGATGTGTCTAGTCAGGCACTTGTCACAATCCAAGTGTTGATTCCAGTGCTAACATCTTTTTGTGCGTTTTCTTGGAGACAAAGATTCTGAACTTAGTATTCTCCCGAAGCTTTGGCATGAATTCCTAGCACTAGTTTTTAAAGGTGAATAATGACTAGTCACTCTTTTTTATTGTAATTGGTTCACCTAGTGACTCCACAAAGAGGATGAGCCATAGCAGATTCATTGGCCATAGCTGCTATTAAATTTAAAGTTCCTCTTGATGTTAAAGCAACATATGATGTTCAGATTAAAAACATACCTTCCATTCCTGACGATATCATATACTTGCAAGTATTTGAAGGTGATAAATAAATTCAGAAATTCTTGGAAGGTGTAGAGGAATTTGTAGACATTCAAATTGATAATGAGTAAGGCACAGTTGAAACTCAGAATAGCAAGCCATTCAAAAAGACTATAGCTGGAAAAGACATTATTGATATAAAAACAAACTTGATTCATAAAGGCTTGGTTCCTTTGGAGAGCTTGTTTGACAATAATGATGTCTTTTTAAAGCCCGATAGTAAAACAGATGAAGAGTATAATTGACTGCAATATTGGAACAAAAAATTAGCCTAGATATGTTAAAGTTTCTAAATTTCTTCCTTAAGAAACTAGAACTAAATATGTCAAGTTTCTGAAGCAGTATGCCAACATTTTTGCTTGGCCCTATAGTGATTTGAAGAAATGACAGAAGTATAATGGAGCATAAAATCCCTCTTAAATCAGAAGCAAAGCCTGTAGCACAAAAGATAAGACGTATTAATCCTATGTTTCTCCCTATCATTGAAAAAGAAATCTTAAAAATGTGGGAAGCCAAAATAATTCTTCCTTTAATATTTTCCAATTGGGTAGCTAATATAGTCCCGGTTCGGAAGAAGAATGGAAAAATTAGAATTTTTGTTGATTTTCACAGTTTGAACCGTTGTTCGCTGAAGGATAACAATCCTTTGCCCAAAATGGATCATATTTTGCAGAAGGTTGTAGGCTCAAAAATGTTTTCAATGATAGATGGATTTTCAGGGTATAATCAAATTTCAGTTGACAAACAAGAGAGGGAGAAAACATCTTTCACTACACCCTGGGGAACTTTTATTTACAATAGGATGCCTTTCGGTATAATGAATTCAGGTGCAACATTTCAGCGAGCAATGGACATTGCCTTTACAAGGGAAAAGGATAGTTTCGTCACCATTTATTTGGATGACATAACAACCTTTTAAAAATCCAGTTAGGATCATTTAAAACATTTGCAGAAAGTGCTTTATAAGTGAAGAAAATTTGGTTTGTCTTTAAACCCAAAGAAATCATCCTTTGTTGTTCAAGAAGGAAAACTATTGGGGCATATAGTGACAGAAAACGGAATTTGCATTGACACAGGGAGAGTTGAAGCTATACATAAAATTGGTTTACCTAGAAATAAGAAAGAGTTATAGTCATTTTTGGGTAAAATTTATTTTCTGAGGCGTTTTGTTCCAAAATTTGCAGAATTAATTAAACATATAAATGTATTGTTGAAGAAATATGCAGAGTTTAGGTGTCAAGAAGAAGCAAAAAACTCTTTCTTAGCAATCAAAGATTCCTTGACTGAAGCCCCAGTGTTAATCAACCCTGATTTTGAGAAGGATTTTCTGACTTTTTCATATGCTTATGAGGAAAATATTACAATAGTTTTACTTCAAAAGAACAGGGAATGCTTGGAGCAGCCAATTTCCTTTTTTAGCTGTGCCTTAAGAGATGCTGAGTTAAAGTACAATTTTGTTGAAAAAAAACCATATGAATTGGTAAAGGCTTTGAAGTCTGTTCGAGTTTATGTTTTGCATTCTAAAGTCATTGATTTTGTGCCAAATATTGTTGTCAAGGATGTATTCTTGTAGCCAAACATAGATGGCAGGAGGGGAAGATGGTTAACAAATATTTTAGAATTTGACATTGAAATAAAACCTAGTAAGTTGATAAAGGGACAAGACTTAGCTCACTTGATGGAAGAATCAAATTGCAAAGCTCTAAATCTAAACATGGAGGTAGCTGAAGAAACAGAGAAAGAAGGTATGTCTAATTATCCTGAACTCTTCTATTCCAATTGGTATAAGGACATAGTGTACTTTTTATTAAATCTCAATTGTCATCCAGAAATGGAAAAATCAAAGAGAAGGGATTTTAAACTAAAGGCTGTCAAGTATTGCATAATGTAAAATAATATTTATTGGAAAGACCCCGTAGGAGTTTTGTTGCGATGTGTAGATGAAGCTGAATCTCGGAAAGTTATGTGAGAGATACATGTAGGGGTGTGTGGTGGACATTTATATTGGAAAGCTACCGCAAATAAAATTCTAAGAGTTGGCTATTATTGGCCAACTCTTTTCTCTGATGCTTTTGCTAAAGTCAAAGCTTGCACTGAGTGCCAAAAGTTTGTTGGTAAGCAGAAGCTGCTCCCAATACCTCTCATTCCCATTTCAACAGATGCTCCTTTCCAACAGTGGGGGCTAGAATTCATTGGTGAGATTCATCCACCATCATTAGGTCAGCACAGGTGTATTATTATAGCCACATACTATTTCACCAAGTGGATTGAGTCCATTCCAACCAAAAACACCATTGACACGGTAATAATTGAATTTATGTTGGAAAATATTATGTCTAGATTTGGTTGCCCTCAAAATTTGGTGACTGACAATGCAATGGCTTTTAAATATGCTAAGATGAACAATTTTTGTTAGAAGTATAACATTGATTTGACTCATTCTACACCTTATTACCCCCAAGGTAATGGGTTAGCTGAGTCATCAAACAAAAGCCTGGTAAGAACAATAAAGAAGATGATGACATAAAACAAAAGAAATTGGGATACTCAGCTAGTTCATGCTCTTGGGGCATATAGGGTGAGTAGGAAAAGATCAATTGGAGTTTATCCCTTTCAACTTGTTTATGGTGCTGATGTTGTGATGCCATTATAATTGGCCCTTCCTATTATGAAGTTTTTACAAGATGAAACTGATAATTCAAATCCCATTCAGAGAAGGATGCTTCAAATGATAGAAGCTCTTCAAATCCAGGAATCCATGATGGAAAAAGCACAAAAGTATAAAGCCAAAGTAAAATTTGTCTTTGAAAAAAGAGCAAAAAAACAGGTATTTCAAGAAGATGATTTGGTATTGCACTGGGATGCAAGAAGAGAAGATCATGGAAAGGATGGTAAGTTTGAAAACTTGTGGTTTGGGCCATCCAAAATTGCTCAAGTTCTGGAAAAGAACACATTTCTGCTAAAGCATTTAGATGATGATTAATTAATTGGAGGTCCAGTCAATGGTCATTATCTAAAAAAGTTCTTTGTTTGTTGAGTCAGTCGGTCTTTCCATTGTAAATATCCGGAGTGATGTTTCAATAAAAATCGATGCACAATAGTATTTGTGTCAATAAATAGAGTCAATTTTTAGTTAAATCAATAAAAGTCAGTTCCTATCATTAGCTTCTGAAATTTAAAAGTTCTGAGAGTTTAAGGCACTAAATCTACAATCCTTGAAGCCTCACAGGGAGGAATTCAACCCCAATTAGAGCCACTGTTAGCACTGCAATTTTTCAAAGTCTGGTCATCATTGTGAGTTGTGCCTTTTATCCTCTCTTGTCTCCTAACCTATGGTTGAAGGCCCTGGAGGGGTAAAATGTAATAGTTTTTATCATTTTTTAACCAAAATCCAAAATAATTTTGAGTCCAATAGTTTGTTTGTGTCATATGGTTATTAGAGTAAAGTTTCTTTAAATAAGTCTTTTAACTACTTTGAGTAGTTAAGGTCATGGGTTTAGCTTGAGAAGTCTTATTCATTCACCATGATATTTATATCCAAGGTTAAATACAAAATGTCAGAGTCATCAGTTGTGTTAGGAATAACACAGGAATAGCTACCTTTCCTAGAAAGGCAACTATTTTCTTCAGAAGATCTGGTTTTACAAGCAACAGATGAATAGTTGCCTTTAAAAAAAAATTAGCTATTTCCTACAAAATTTGTAAAAGGAGATACAATAAACATTACTTAGGTGAAAAGACACTACTCTTTTAATATTGAAGGTCTACTAAAACAGGAGGTATTACTCTGGAAAGGTGGCTATTTATAATTGGAGGATTCAGCAAAAGGAGGTTGGTTATTTTATTGTCTAAGGCTAGTTAAAATCTAATGCTACTTGTTAAAGTGAAATGTATTAATGTTTAAGTACGAGTAGCTATCATTTAATAATATGATGGAGTGAAAGGTTTGGTGGAATGAGTTGGAAAAATAATTTAAATCATTTTGGTTTCATGTCATTCCCTCTTACCATAATTTAGGGCATGCAGAGCTCTGTTCCTATTTACCCTTGTGAAAGCTACAAAAAATTGTTGTTATCTTCCAGAAAAATAGTTTACTACCTTGTGCCAGCAAATAGGGCTTTGTGGAGGGTTTTTTTTCCTTGTCTTACAGGTGTGCATTAGTGGTTAGGTTAACTATTAAAAATATGGGTAAGGGTGGTAAGGTGAACCGTTCATAACCGACCAACACTCGTTTTCTTGACGATCATGCTAAGCATCAGTTCCAACCAGAAGGGTGGTATAAATTTTTAAAGAATTTTTCAGGTGAAAATGTGGTAGTGGCTCATGCATTTGCTGAGACATTCGATGTAGAACATATCAAGCTGGGGTTTCAGACCTTCAGAATGAGAGAGAATATCATTGCAAGGGCTACCCAAACATCAGTTATAGGTGAGTTCTGGTACAAGAAGAAAACTCTACTTAAAGCTGATTCAAATCCATATCTAAAGCCTGGAAATGAAAATATTGGTTGGACCCCCACTATTCATATTTGTATTTTAGGCGTGAGTGGAAAGATTTTATTACCACTGTACAACGCTATATAACTTGTGAGGGTAGGTTTTCTACTATGCATAAATACCAGATGAGGTTTATAGCTCACATCTTGGGCTCTAAACCTATGAATATACCATTTTTCCTTTATAAATCTCTGTTTTCAATGTCCAAAAAAATACATATAACCCAGACTATTACCTTCACAATATCTATCATAGGGGTTTGATCAAAATACTGGTGGTTTATCATCTGAGAAAGAAGAGAACCACATGGGAAATTTTTTTATCAGATGAAGGCTTTAGAAGTATTAACTCAAGGAGAAGGGTAGGAAGGCCTAAAATCCAAAAGACCCAAGAACATCAGTCAAACCCTACACCTGCATTGACCCCTTCACAAATTGGTCAATATTCTACACCATCTAGCAAACATACAAGGAACTCAGCTAGGAGAGCTAGAGTTCAAACCACCACTCCTACACCAACCATCACTCCTATACCTACAGTGCAAACAACCAAGGAAGTTTACGCTAGAAGACCACCTAAGGAGACACATACCTTGGGGTCTTTTAGGCAGGAGCATGCAAGAAAAATCAAACAAAAATCTACCCTGCATGACAAAAATACTATGTCTAAGAGCAAGGAAGAGGTAACTTACTCTTCAAAGAGTAAACACAGGAGAAAATTTATTTTGAGAAAGGGACCTTCAGTGGAAGTCAGCCCTGAAACCTTGACACCAAGCCGTATTATAGAGGCTAGACAACAGAATCAAGAAAATAATGCCACTCCAACACTAGAGGAGCCTACACTTTCACAAGTATTTTCCTCACTCAAAAAGGGGAAAAACAAAGTTTCAGAGACCACTACAGTAGAAGAACCTACTATAGCTCAGCTTTACTCATCTATAAGTTCTTCAGCCAAAGGAAAGAAGAAAGCTATAATCCACTCATATTCATCTTTTGAGGAGGATATCAATGAAACAGAATTCAGTGAGTCAGAGTTTGAAGAACGGTAGTCAAGTAGAGTTATACATGGGTCAAGGAGGCCTTCATACATTCCAAATCCATACATTCAAAGGCCTCACACCAGACCAAAGAACAAGCTTAGACTAGCAAGTAAACCCATAGCCAAACCTGCCCTCAGGTATGAAATAATAAACATAGATGAAATCCCAAAAAATGAACCAATGATCAGGAGATCATGTCCAAGTTAAAAAATTGCTCAAAAATGAAAGTGTTCAAAAATGGTTACAGTCTAAATGACCGGAAAGACCTTGTTGCTATGATTCTGGCGCCGTGAATGGTTCTTAAAACTGAGGTCATATGTGAAAGTTATGAAGGTTTGAAGTCTCCAGTAAACTCCATTTTTTAGTTGACCAAAGTTGACTTTTGAATTTGAAAAAAATTGAAAAAAAAATATTCCAGGAATATTCCTTGTAATATTCCAAGCAAGTGAATAGAATGCTGACAAGTGGAAAGCTCTGGTTGGATGATTGTTTGACTGTGTTAGAGACAGACCAATAGCAAGTTGTCACGTGGCAAGCCCGGAGGCTGCCACGTGGCCTAAGAATAGTAGTTCAAAATTTTTATGGAGGCCCAGGGTTTCAAACACCCGAACCCCCTGTACAAAGCTAGTGCTCTAACGGCTCGCCTGCGGATTGATTCTTAACTTATCATGTTCAAAGGCTGTATATATGGTTTGAATTAAAATTGGATGGGCGGTAAAAGGGGCCAGCCCCCATATCCATTAGACCGTGCCATAGAACTAGGCCTTAAGGCCTTTGTGATGGTGGTCATGGTCACATAATATGCCAACGATTAGGTCATGTGGCTGCACTTCATGCTTTAACAATTAATGTTACGGGTTGGAGCAGAGATAATAAGTAGTCATTCCGGCGGTTAGTGCGGGGGTGGTCACATGCCACCCCACCTAACATTTATTACTGCAATCATAGTTCTAATGTTTTTGGCACGCTCCATCAAATTCAGTGGTATTTTCCAGATTAGTTGAGTTAACTAGAGTTCCTCTAGTTTTGGAGGAGGTTTTCTAGCGACACTGGACAGAAAATTGTTTTGGCCATAACTTTCTCAATTTTCAACCAAATTGGATGAAAATTTAGTCAATTTTGGGTTTCTTCAGCATTCTGGAGAGTTTGGAATAGGTTTCAGAGTGAACATAGGTGTTCTATAGCATATTTTTCTTTAGGGAAAAGGAAGGAGCCACCAGGGCCATCATGGAGGAGGCATTGTTTTGGGTTGTATTTCACTGTTAAAGGTGAAACAAAAGCCATTTTTAGCTATTTTCTATCTTTTGAAGTCAAATTTACAGTTGGTTTTTCCTTTTTAGGAACATTTTTCACTGTGTAACCATTTTGAGAAAATTAATAGAGCAAGGACATGCCATTGGGGGCCTTGGACCGACAGATGTAGCCCAGGAGGGGTGAACTGCCTCAATAATTTGTCGTGTTATGTTATGGTGAATTTTACTTGCTGTGTATTTCTGTTGTGATATGTTAAACAGTAAATTTAATTAACAAATCCTCACACACAAAACTCAGAAACATTACCAAAACTACTTTGTTTAACCTGCAAGTCATGGAGAACACTTTGCACATTAAATTATATGGAAATGGATACTTTGCATAGCATTACAATTAGTTCATTTTTTAGATCAACCAAGGAAGAAGAAGAGTCAGAAGAAAAAGCAAGTACATAAGAGAAAGCCAAACAAGAGGGTCACCAAGGAAGAAGCTATTAGGAATTTTGCTTCTATACTAGATCTTTGATGATTGAATGTAAAAAACCATGAAAATTTGAAGTATCATATCATTTTGGCTTATACATAGTATTTTCCAAAATAGCTATCTTTTTCAAAAAAGTAGCTATTATTTTCGGATATTGTATAAGAAGGAGAAAAGGTTGCTTTTTTTATTCTGGTTTCAAAGAGTACCTTTTCATGTAAATGACTCATTGGAAATCAATTCATTGCATCCTCCTGCATTTGGTTAGAAACTTGCTATATTTATATGTTCAATATATTCTAGGCTTGCTTAAATAAACCTTAAGTTTTTTAAATCATATATGTTGCATGTGAATGAATAGTTTGAATATTAAAAAAATTTATGTTTCATGATTTAGATATTATTTTTTCTTCAATCACTTTTACCTTGTCCTTTTCTTCAATGCATTGTCTTATCTTCATGTTCGCCGTCAATTTCATTTCTTTTGCCAAAAACAAATAATTTAAACGCCTTTTCCAACACCACTCACTTGAATCAATTTATCTTTGACAATGATAGTTGGTGTAAGAGCCTACACATTCTGTCATTGCAAATCACTTTTTTCCCATGATATTAGACCGTTCATGAAGTGAAATGATCTATCTTCCTTTGACATCCATTTAAACTCTAACATGAGCCATACAAATTATTTGTTGTATGTTTGGATCTTACTTTATGCTTCAAAGAATAAAAATGCTTTGAGCTATCCACACTTGGTTACCAATCTCAAATTGTGCATTTAAAGCAGTCTTCAATTCTATCTGTTATCACTCATAAAAATGAAGCATCATTTGAAAAAATCCTAGAGGTTCATGTGTCAAAGGTAGGGTCATAGAATTCATTTTTCATTACTTAGTCAATGGAAATTTTAAATTTCTCTTATTTAAGCTTACCCTAAGGTATAAACCCACTCACTTTCAAATTCCCTCATGTCACATCACCCATAATTTTCTGACAGATTTCAATTCCCAAGGTTTTTGTATAGAAAAGGTAATTTTAGCCAATAATCCCTACTTTCGTAGCGAATTTAGTGTAAAATAGGCAGAAAACGCTACGAAACTAGCTAATAGTTTTGTAGTGAATATGAAGCATTTCTCTGTTTTTTGACTTTGAGAAGTCAACTTCAAGGGCGGTTTCTCGACAAACAAAGAAGTATTTGAAGAAACTGAGAGAGGTCAAGGTGCTACAGATTGGGTGATACAGGGATGTCTTTTAGCCCTATTTTTAGAATGCATAATTTTCCTATTTTATACCTGTTTTTAGAATGCAGATTCTGGACAACTGAAAATAGTTTTAAAAAAAACAAGAGAGGTTTTTCTTCAAGACATACTAAAATTAAAAAAACTCCTTCATTTTTTCAATATCTATCAAGGATAGGGAGATAAGATCTCAGCTCTAAACCCTATGTTTTCAGAAAAAAAAAAAAAAAAAAAGCAGATTCAGTTTAATTCAAAGGTAAACAACCATGTATGAGGTCATCATTACCTTTTTGGTATGTGTGTGTCATGATTTAAGCATGAACTGTCATTTAAAACACAAAACCTTATCCTAAGCTACTATTTGTCACTCAACATTCATTCTTGCATGTGAAACATCTCAATGTCACTTTTTGAGAGCTGCTTCATCACACCAAGCAGCTTGTTGTCCAATTTGGCTTCCAAGTGTCACCTTTTTAAGAGGGAAGCTTGGTTATAAGAGGAGATGTTCATGTAAAAGAAAGCACACAAAGGAGGCTCTGTGGATAAGATATAAGCTCATGTACCTTAAGCTATTCCTGGAGGAGCCTAGCTTTGTTGAAGTATGCATCATTTCAAGTTGTTTGAATTTATGCAACAAGGAAATGGTTGTGTTTTTGGACTGTTTGAGCAGTAAGTTTAAAGAGAATATTGTGAATGAACAGAGATGAATTTCGAAATGCTGAGAGAGGTTATTTTCAAGCATAGGACAATAAAAAATAACCTCTCTCACTTTTCTCAGAAGTGTTATCAGTTGGGAGATACAAGTATTTCTTTGAGCTCTGTTTTCAGAAAACAAAGTTTTCCTGTTTTACACATGTTTTTCAAATGCAGGTTCTGGAAAGCTGGAGATGGTTTTCAAGAAAAAAAAGAGAGGTTTTTCTTATGCACATTCTTATTGAAAAAAATCTCCTCCAGGGTTGAAAAACACATCATGGATTCAGAGATATAAGCTCTGTTCTAAGACCTATTTTTCAGAAAAAGCAGGAAAAATCTGCAAAGTGGTTTTAAATATGAAAGGTGAGATGGATTATGTTCCTTATTAGTTTGATGAGGTCCATAATGTGCAGAGGGGTTCATGGCATGTTGAAATATCAGGTGAAGGACCTCCAGGAGCAAGGAAAATTTTAATAAACCGCCCAAATTTATATGTATAATAAATGGGTGAATCCCCATGGTATATAGAAAAATGTATAGGTTATTTTTTCATTAATATAATATACATATCTAATTTTTTGGCAAATATTTCACTAAATTATAATTTTTTCTTAAATATTGGTGAATAGTTCACTAGGTTATAAAGTATTAAAAATTATTGGTTAATCTTCTACAAAATTAGAAAACATTGTAAAATATTAGTGATTCATTACCAATGTATAGAAAAATATGTAATAATAAGAAAATTATTTATTAAAAAAATATGATATACAATTTTCCATGTTTTAGAAAAGAAAAATCATGGGTAATGTTACTCTAGGTTCTTGTTACATACTATTGAAAATATTTTTGCATGTTTTTATTATGTTTTACCATAAATGTCTTATCATATCCCAAGGTGAAATTAATTGGAAAGGCACCTCCAAAGGCATGTGATGTTGAATGAAATAAATTATTTTGCTCAAACTTGGTCTTTACGCATCTAGATAACCCTACCATATTCTATGTAATTCATATTTTATAGGCTTCACATGAAATAAGGTCTATGAATAGCTATATAAAAATCATGAATATTTACATAAAATTCTGTTGTTTTCTTATACATCACTTTTCTAAAAGGTAGATACTTCTCTAATTCCTCATGTTCAAATAAACCAACAACTCTAAAATATGGTGTTTTATCATAATATGTAGGTTTTTCACCTACTTTTGGATCATAACTATTGTAGTCATTGTTGCAATTTAATCTATAGTTAACAACTCTAATAATGTTGACTTGGTAAAAACTTATTTGAAATCGCACAAAATAAAACATGAGAATGAATGGAAGATGAATATGCATTGAAACTTAATTTCCTACACAACGAAAAAAATGTAATAACACAAACTCATTAAAAATTTATAATGGACGAGTTAAAAAATCTAACACAAATATAAAAAATAGTCTATTCATGTTCATTACTTGGAATAATATTTCAAAAAACAATTATGATCAAGGGGCTTTTCACTTCAAGAATAGTACTACACTAAACAATCTATCATTCTCAACTAATTACATGTGATACTTTTTTGTATTGGTATCAAAGTATATTTGCATTAGATGAATGTCCTTCTCATGATAATATGACTTCTATGATGAACACATAGGATCCTAGTGCATAGACCATTTTTTTCTTCAGTTAACTAAGAAGAGCTCATTTTCTTCTCTTAACAAACAATAAGTATTTTTAAAGAAAATATAAAATAAAATAGTAGATTCTAAAAGGTGAATATTATTTTGTAACACCACAATGTGAGAGTAATTAAAAATAAAAATAAAATAAAACATATACTTCGATAATCAAATATATAAAGAAAATAATTATTATTATGGAAAACATATTGAATGCCTAGATAATAAGTGAAATCATATATTAATCCTAATACCATATCATTCTCAAATGAACATGACAAACAAACAAACAAAATACATTTTTACTCAACAAAGGTCTTTACTTTAACCGAACCCCTTAAATCAATAAAATAAGATGAAACAATTCATGCCTTAACAAAAGGATCAATTAAACATCAAATAAAAACTAGAAGAATTTAAGAGATCATAATTTTTAACCAAAATAAACCCAAAATTTTCAAACTTGGAAAAATGATCAAAATGCAACAAACAAACAAAGCATTAAGAGTGACTAAGATATTAGAGCTACAAAAAAAAAATCATCTAATTGAAATGAACCCATTCTTGCTTTGTAAAAGCCTTGTTAAAGTACTTATTTATCCTTTAATACAAGGACACTACCTATGTCAAAATATAGATCCTTGCCTCATAAAATTATTGCTTCATTTTCTATCACATACAAGAAATGGATAAAGTAATAGTTAATTATCAAGACATCAATTTTAAAAAACATTGCAACAAGGAAATATGGATTCAATGTTACAATAAAGAATAGAAAGTATAGACCCTATTATTACTTCAAATGCAATGTAAAATTGGGATATATTATTAGTAATGTTGTTGTGATAAATAATTTAGAACCTGCACCAAAAATAGAGGAACAACAAATTTAATCAAATAAAAGGAATCACCTCATTTGTACTATTCCATTCAATTTTTCTTACACAACCTATGGAACATGTATACCAAAATAAGTGTCCTTTGGGACTTCATATATATTGGAATAGATAAAATATTGTGGTATATCAATTTTTCACTTCTCAATTTGGTCCTCATTTGCTTTGTTCTAAACAAAATATTTTCCACATGATCTGTAATTTTGATCCTTCAAAATATCATGTTCCATATAAATTTTGTTAGAGAAGTTTGTTGTCTTGTCTTCACCCTTTCTATCACAATATGATCGACAAAGAGCTAGTGTTCTTTCATATGGAAAATTATTAATGTCATACATTGTTACATATAATTCTAGATATATATCCATATGTTTATCAAGTTTGTTCCTTAAATTTGACTTCAAATATGATAGTGCACGAAACATCCTCTCATCCTCTACTGATCACAAAATCATGGTTTGACACAAATATTCTAATTTGAAATATTATGATATATTTTCTTGTAATTATTAGCTAGCATCTAAAATATTCCATAATCTTGTTATCGCACCATATTCTAGAGGATTCTGCAAAACATGAAATTGTTTCCACGTTGTTTCAGCAAAGCGCATGGCTTGTTGAAACAATTTTAATGAATCCAAAATACCTTGAATTTAAAAAATAATAATTTAATATTTTAATCCATATTTTAATATTTTTTTGAAACCTTTAATTAGTTTACATATATTTTTCTTCATTGGCTTCTTAATAATTTATGCCTCAAATTTCTCCTAAGGTATATTTTATTCTTTATATTATTTAAAGGTCTTTTCCATTCCTTGGAACCCATTTTCTTATTTCATGGTTAACTCCTTTATGTTACCTTTATATTCTCTTTTCATTATTAAACCCACCTCATATTTTATTTCTTTTTTTTCCTTGATGATGGGTGGAGTTTCCACTTGAAACAATAGATGTTTCAAATATTGACACATAGTTTATTCCAAAAAAAAATCTCAACGATGGTTGAAAATGTTGATGATGAAGTAGCCTATGATAGAAAACCTTGTGAAAAGGATAAAGATGATAGGATGCTTGTCAAGAGGTTTATTAAGGGATCATATAAGTTCCCACGAGACATCAAATGATCAATTAACATCAGGAATGATGAAGGAAACTATCCAAATATGAAAATTAATCATGCCAATATATATGACTTGTAATGATTGGAGTAAGAATTCCTTTATGCATACTTTATATATTCATTTATTTGTTTATGATTGAATGTATGTATGATAATGATACCTAGGTTGGATATGATGAATGAAGAATCTTTTGGTATGACAAGATTGTTATAATCCTTTTGATTCAACCATGAATTAGTATCTCATGAATGATTCACTTATAATGGGCGAATGGGTAACAAAATCATGTTATGAATTTGTATAACACACGATAGTGAAATCCAATAGAGCTAATGTGTGAGGCCATATTGTTGATGGATATGGAAGGATAATGTGTGAGACCATATTGTTGATGTATAAGGAAGAATATAGTACTACAAAAATGTCCACTTGTCTCCCTGCTTATATTGCCATTGTAGACTATAACCTTTTGGAAAATGGTGAGGAGCACCTATAAAGGAGAGGATTCCTAAGGTAATATATAATAGAGAGAGGAATTTCCTTGTAGTATGTTCGAGGTACATATGGGGGGTGACTAGATGATGTGTTGAGGTATTGGTTAGACCTTCCAATTGATGATGGCGGAATACATGATATAGAAATGTAGGATTTTGAAATCAAGTGACAAGGATGGATTGATTAGAGGTGATCATGAGTATCGACACATCAGTTTATTGGAATAAATATTTAGTTTCATCTTGTAATGGTAGGTATGCTAAGTAACACATGTACATTGAAACATAGTTCCATTTAATTGAGTATGATTAACAACTAAAAATGATTGAATTATTAGTTTGTTAATATTATTCTGATAACACCTCATGGATGGTAGTAAATATTTAAAGAAAGGATTATAGGCATAAATAATCACTTTTATTTGGTTGATTAAAAAATTTAGGTTATAGGTGGAATGGTCTCAAATATGAAAATGAGTGTAATTTTGTAAGAAATATTAGGTACAACACTACACAAGAGCCAAACACCATGAGAAGGAATCTCATACTTATGAAATTTATGAATTAGACTTGGAATTTATAAGTTGTATTATATATATATATATATATATATATATATATATATATATATATATATATATATATATATATATATATTGTATGTGTATGATACATTATAGATGATGGCTATTGAAGATCGAAAGCCTTGAAGAAAGGTCATTGTTATGACAAAGGAACCCTATATATATATGCATATATATATATATATATATATATATATATATATATATATATATATATATATATATATATCAAAATTTAATATTTTATTGAGAGTATAGAGAAAAAAAAATTCTTATTACATTATCTCATATATAAATAGATGTATATTGATAATAATTTTTTTGGATTAATTATAAATATAAATATAAATAAATTACACTTTTATTTTATTTTTTTTAAATTATAATTAAGTGGATATTCTGAATCTCACTCAATGTGCTTATTAAATTATATTATCAAAATTACAATCATATAGTTTACTCAAATGAAAAAAAGCCTAATATCAATTTTAAAATAAGAAAAAAAAGTTTTAAAACATTGCATGATTATACAAATTTCTAGAAAAAAAAATTTAAAAAATACAATAATTATCAATTTTAAAATAAGCAAAAAAAAAATTTAAAACATTTCATGGGTTATCCAAGTTACTAGAAAAAAATAAAAATAATTGAAATAAAAGTACATTGAATAAATTGTATTTTTATCAGATACACGATTTTCTTACCATATACCCTCCTTAATTAAAGAATTTATCATGAGTCAAATTTCAGATTCTTAATGTTGCCCAAAAACAAATCATTTGAAATCGTCCACTTCCTGCTCATATAGCTATTGAAACAAACTTCTTGTTATTATATATATACATATACATATACATATACATATACATATACATATACATATACATATACATATACATATACATATACATATATATATATATATATATATATATATATATATAAGTCAATAAAAAATTAATTTTGGTTGATTTGGGGTTTTTATTATATTTCAGTAAGGAAATATAAAGAAGTATGGCACCTCGTTCCTTCCCTCCACTTCCTTCCACCCATAGATGTCAAATCTCGAAGTTCGTCACAACAAAATTGGTCAGGCTTTCTTAATACTGGATCTCCACATATTAGAAGTTCAGAGTGAAGAAATGAAGCAAATGTATTGCTTGGCTAGAGACCAACCCAAAAGCATAAGAAACTCCTGGAAGAATCCAACCCAAAAACATAAGAAGCTCCAGGAAGAATTATGTGCAAAATAAAAATTTTTACTCGATGAGGTCACATATATTGTGAGTTTACTCAAACCCTACAGAGATGTGGAAGAAAAGAGTGTTTTTTATTGATTTTAAAACACTCACTACACCAAGATATGGAAGGACAAAAAATTTCCATGCAGGATTCCTCTGAATATGAGAAGGAAGTCACAGAGCTCTCTTTGGGACCACCCTGCACCCCTTCAACCCCTGGTAAACTCTACATTGTTTGTTTATGTATTTCAATAATTTTAACTATTTTCCTAAGAGATTCTTATTTTGTGGCATTGTTTGTGTTCATCCCCAACCTACAACATTATTTGCGAGACTTCGATGAATATAACTACATTTTTGTCTCAAGTAAGTAGATTATCGATTCTCAATTTCTATGATTTGGATATTAATAGGGAAATATTTTGTTAAATGCATAAGAAAGTGATCAAAGTTGTTTTCAAAGGGATTTGAGCATTACTCATTTTAGGTTTTGAAATGTTCTTGAAATTTTGATGGATATACACAAAGTTAAAAAGTTAACAATTAACTTTGTTCATATCTATCAGATTACCAAAATATTGATAAAACTACAATTATAATGAAAAGCTAAGTCAAATAATTGGCTAGGCTAGTTCTTCTTTATTAGATTTCCAACGCATTCAAGAATGGCAATGAGCCTTCAGTGCTAAAATTTAAATCAAATATTTTCTTTTATTACATAATTTTCCTCTTTAGCTACCAGATATTACATTTATATCCAAATTCTTTAGCTTTTATTATTGATTTCAAACATATATGCACATGAATTTTCCCCATTCAGCAACCAATTTTTAAAATTTTCAAATATGTTGTTCATATTCTAGTTTTCAAAGTTTTCAAATATGTTGTTCAAATTCTAATTTAAGTTACATTTTATTTAATGAGTAGGGACTAGAAATTTAAACTGAATATGAAAAGAGGGGAGAATTTCTCGAATTGTTCCCTATGCACCCAGATGGGAACCTAAGGCCACCAACGCTAAAAAGAAAGGGAGGTGATGGATAACTCACTCTTCGTACTGTAGATATTCAGATACAAGGAAGGTGGTGAAGACTCAAATAATTAAAGCTATCTCATTTTGGCCTTATTCAGTGAGTCTTTAGTATGCGGCTATTCCGAGATTATGTATTATCATAGATCTCGTGTAACTTGACAACTATGTTACTGAATTTATGCCTATGTTTGATTCTGTAATAACTTAGATCTCTTGTGTAACTGGACAACTTCGTTACTGATTTTATGCCTATGTTTGATCCTGCAGTAACTAGGAAGTTTTGTATGCAATCTTGAAACGATTGTCGAGTAATTATTTTAAATTAAATTTAAGAATGTGTCCGTATGAATTATAAGACTGTCATTAGATTTGGAAGATTATTCCTAAAAAATTCATGCTTCTTAATGTAATAACCTCTAAAATTATTAGTAACAGACTTTACGATGGTATTGGATGTGTTTTATTGGAAGAACAATGCGGGATTCCCTCCCATGTTGGTTACCAAATTAGGTAGAAGTGGCGAAAACCTCAAATAGGGTTAGTTTTTTGAAACTCAGTGTTCTTTTGTGATTGTATTATTATTATTATTATTATTTTTTATAAGATTAAGGTTATGTGTTAAAAGTATTATATATTTTCCTTACAAATTTTAGTGGAATTGGATAAAATATTTTATTTTATTTTTGAATTTTTTTCAGATAACTTTTTGTGTGGGATTGAGGTTATATTTTATTTGAATTAAAAGTAACCCGTGTGTTAATTAGAACCCATAATTTGTTTTATTTGTTTTTTTATTATTTAGGATAAAATCACTTCTTAGTTTTTAGTTTTTGAGTAATTTTTTTGGAATTGTAGAATCTAGCTTTGTATGTATTTAAAGATACATTTCAAGAAATGAAAAATAGCTAGAATTGTATTTCGTAATTTTCGTAAAAAAAAATACATATGTAGAATCATAATTTCTTTACTTTCTAAGGAAATGTTTTCATAACTTTCATATAAAAAAATAAAAATTAATTAGAGATCATTTACTTCTCAAAGAAAAATTTTTCATACTTAATTAAAAGAAACTAAGAATAAAGTAAAAAAAAATCACACCATGTAGACTTATTCCAAAATTGTGAAGGTTGTAAATCCATGGCTTCAAGGGTTAAATTTAACGGGTCCTCCTACTCATCATAGAACTTTTTTATGATGATATCATTTTTAAACAACCCTTCATATCACTTTTAGCATTTCCTTTGAGTTTCATCTAAGTTAAAAGTAAGTTTCATCTAAAAATAAATTTCCAAAGTTTCATTTTTAGTTAGATTTATTTTTCAAAAAATATAACGTCTTAGTTTAAAATTCAATAAGATTTTGCTAAAATGATGCTTAACGTGTTGATATTACATATTTTCAATAAAGGTATTTAAATGGAAGTAAATTTCAGTTGAATGTATTGAAGTTAAGATGAATCCTTCCCCAAAGAAGAGTCTGCTACTCATGAGGCAACATTTCTGAACAAATTACAAGAAGATTTTGTTAAAAAAATGTCTAACTCGAGATATTAGAATTTTCCACACATTATAGTGTTGGAACAATAGTCCAAGTGATTTTTAATTTGAAGCATTGATACAGAAGAATACTAAAATATTCTCACTAAGCTATAACTCACTTAGATAAAGCAAACAACTATTTATATAAACATCATCTTCAAATTCACACAATCCATAATTTCAATTGCCCTATTATCTTTAAATCTCTAGCTTAATGGGGAAATAAATTATTTACTGCTCTTAACAATATTTTAAAATAAAATGTATAACTTAAAAAACATATCCACTTCTAAATCCTCATCTAGGAATTTATAACATAAAAACATACCCACTTCTGAAGCATCGTCTAGGCTTACAAAATGTGACCAGTGTAAATCCATTTTAACTTTCAATCTGCCAAACCTCAAAAGGGTTCAAATTTATTTTCACTCAGTGAAAATAGGTCTACGTCACAAGCTATTTGATATCTCTATCTCAGCTTGGTAGATCAAAATGTGACCAGTGTAAATCCATTTTAACTTTGGATCCACCAAACCTCAAAAGGGTTCAAATTTCTTTTCACTCAGTGAAAATAGGTCTGCGTCACAAGCTATTTGATATCTCTCTTTCGGATTGGTATATCCTAAGTTAAGATGGATCTAGGTTGGTTTAATTTTACCCTTTAAATATGTTATGTTCGACATGAATACCATGGGTTCTCATACCATGTGTCAATACCATGAAATTATTTTTATTTTAATGTTATTATTTTTATTTTATTTTGATCAAGTAAAATTGTTTTCACATAGTGTGATTTTTATTTTTAGGGATAAACAACCCATTATATTACATTACAACCAACCTAGATCCATCTTAAATCCGGAGCTATCAAGGACCCAGAGGGAACAAATCTCTTGAGATGCAAACCTCTTTAGAGTGAAAGGAGATTTGATCCATTAGATTCAGAGTTAAGATGTATATAATTTGTTTTAATTCCCCCTCTCCCTTAAAATAAGGTGGGCTAACCTCTAGTCCTAATTTTTTTATAAAATAAGTTTGGGGCGATTTGAAATATAAATTTACATTTTTTACCCTCTCCCTTAAAATAAGGTGGGCTAACCTCTACACGTATTTTTTTATAAAATAAATTTGGGGCGATTTGAAATAATATACTATGATACAAAAAATTTGCCCAATAAAAATTTAAAATCCTTTAATTTCGCCCATGGGAAAAAATTCGCCCCTAAAATTTTCTATGTCCAGGAGCAACTGGAACTAATTCATGAGGAGTTGGAGAAAAATGGCCTAAAAATGACAGTGCTTGAAGAGCCAATAGCTCAACCCATCATAAATGAGGAAGAAATGCCTCAAGAGTCATAGTGTGAGTTGGCTTATGACTTTGAAGGCTAATGGAATTTTAGAATCAAGGTTTTGGCTCTCAGAAGGTATATTTTTCAAGTTATACAAATTTTTTTAATTTTGACTGTTTTCAGCAGTTTCGTAGCGTGCCTGGGCTTGAAAAACAACAAAACACTACAAAACTACTGTAGCTTTATTTTTTATTTTTGAACCAATTTTGAAAGCTTTCAAGAGGTGAAATTTGTATGGAATATGTATAAAGGCATAATGAACATCATGCAGAGGGAAAGAAATCAGAAATTTTGATGGCAAAGGGAAATTTTGCAACGCTACGAAAGTATGCTACGAAATTGTCATACTTTCGTAGCATACTGTTTTGGAGCTTTATAAGTAGGTTTTTGGGCATTTTTGGACAGCTAAATACTATCAAAGAGTCAAAGGACTATGTAGCAGTCATCCAAGACTTAAAGACCACGAAATGAAGACAAATTACCAACCAAATCATTTGCTGAAAATAAAGACCAGTTTTCCTAAAAAACAGGGTTTGTTTCCATATTTAGAAGAGGCTAATTAAGATGTCATGTAGTGATGAGCTCTATCACATCCTATTCAAACATGTGAAGGAATAGTTGTCAAAGTTGTAACTATTTTTAGAGATAAGGTAGTTGATGTAATAAGTAGAAGTTTGAGTCCTATTAGAAAAAGGACTGTTTCATAGTGTAGTTGTCATTTTATCATTAAAGCACATGTTTTCTTGTTTTGCAAGAACACTGTTACCGATGAAATAGGTAACTGCACTGGTACCTACTTTTTGACGTAGCAAGAAAAACACCCGACTTTGAAAAGTGGTGATGCAGAATCAATTTTTTATTTTAGCATGTTTTTGGCATTTAAGTTTTTTTTTTCTTTCTGTGATGCTTTTTATGTCGATTTTGAATAGTGGTGGCGTATAATCACCAACGTTTTTTTATAGCATTGATTTTGACACTATATATTTTCTAATGTCTTCTTCTTCCGTGAGATGTTTATTTTTAAGTGCATTTATGTACTTGAGTTTTAAAAAGAAAAAAAAAAAAAAATTTAAATAAAAAATTGTAATGATATCTTCACCTTTTCACATAGATAAAAATTGAAAAAAGGGTCAATATTATAAAGTTTATATTTTCTACAAGTTTATGTATTTGTAATATTCCTAATTAGCCCAAGCTAATAGGAATATACTATTTTGTTTTCATTTTCTTGTTGCAATAAGAAAATTGTAAAGGAGGATAAATTAAACTCCTAAAATAGCAAAATAAATCCATGCCCACGTGAACAAGGCTAAATCCGGGCTGCTTTAGCAAAACACCCTTATGTGTGAAAGGGATTAAGTCATTTGACAGGGTCAACTAGACCAAATCAACAACGCTGTATAGATACATTGAACCATCTAGATGCACAACGCAATTTTAGTTGGAGGCTCATCATGTGAATGTAGCTAAATCGTTGATATGGTTTAGGGTTTGGCAAGGATTCCATCTTATTTATGGAGGAGGAGGACAGCATGAGAAGGGTTGATGATATTATTTCTGAAAGACTTGTCTGCTTAGAAATTTATCATTCTCTAGTTTTTTAGCTAAGAATAATGCTATTTAGCACTAGGGTGTTCCTCATCGGGAATCCCACTTCTTCCATTGAGTAGCTCTTGGAGGAGTCTTGCATTTATCGACCACTATCAGGTATTTGGCCAAGCTCTTCTTCCAACTACAACGCAGATCCTGTTGAGGGTTTGGTTGTCTTTGTAAGCTCCAGATCTAAGCCATTCTAGTGCCTCTTTTCAGTGGGAAAGCTGTCTATCCCCCTGGAAAGAAAGTATGGGATGAGGAGATCTCATTTTTAGATCTTGGCATCAGGCCACATCATGATCTAGAGCCTACAACACATTCCATCTTCCAGAATTGCATTATTTTCAAGGAGAAAGTTGCAGGGTCTTTTGGCACTTCAAGGAGAGGAGATCTCTAGTGTTGGGAATATGCCCTTCACTGTGGTGATTCGTGGATTACAGATCTAATCCATGTTCCATTCAGATCTAATCTAAATGCTGATGTATTTGCTTCAGAAATTCTGAATCATTCTACAGATCAGCTACCTTAGATCTTAGATCTACGTCCTGTACTACATTTTCTGCTGAAAACCCCAAGGGGCTTTTGAAGAGGAGACTCCATAGTGTACAGATATGATATAGATCTATATTTTTGTACACAAATATTCTCTAGATCTGAAGTGTAACTTACAGTTCTTTTCAGCTAATAAAATAACATTTTCAAGCTTGTACAATCATATCATATGGTTGCAACCTCTTATTTTGAGCCAATCTTCATGTAAAGTCTATTGCTTTATGTTCTGTAATGTAAGGGCCTCAATATAACTCTGATTTTCTGTTATAAATAATCATATTGAGCCTCCATATTTTCCTCCTGCATATATTTGGCTCAACTGCATTATTTTCTGAGCAGTTTTGTCACATAGTGTTGCAGTCCCTCTTTGGGCACTTTTTAAGCTGTAGTATGTGTGGGAGATCTGTTTAACCCACCTAAAGAGATTTTTTTTTGATATCCTCTTGGATTTAAGACTTAGATACTCAAATATAAGGGATCCAAGGGCCGATTTCAATAGCTATAGCAGCCATTCCTAAAAAATGCGTTTTTCAGGCATGCCTTACTAGCAGTCCCGATTTTGGGATATTACAGTGGTATCAGAGCATCTTTCTTGGCACAGCCTGTGATTTTCTGATTGAAGAGACAATATGTATTTTCATGGGAGAAAAATACTGATGAATAAATGTGGTTACACAGAAGAAACAGAAGTAAAGGGTCCAAACCCTTCATTTAGAAGATTGATTGGGAAAGGGTTTCCAAAAAATCTATTCCAAACTATGCATGAGCTGAAGAATGAAATCAGGGGAGTGAGGAATGAAATACCAGTAGATCTCTTGAAGAGGTTTTCACATGAAGGAAGCCCCACTACTTCATTTGATGTGTGTGAGCATTCAACCACACAATATGATCTACAACGTTGTAGCATGCCTGCATTCCTTGCAAGAGGAGAAGAAGATGGAGAGACACCAGAGGAGGAGAATCTTGGTGACTATCTCAGAGAATATGAATCTCAGTCTAAAAGATACAAAGAGAATCTAAGCTTCCCCGAGTTTTTTCAACTCAAAGAAGAAAGAAGATCCAGTAGAACTATGAGGAGAAGAGGGTGCATGCAGCACACCTTGGGTAGAACTTTCCTACCTACTTTTGATGGGTCACCTGAGAGCTCAATCAAGTCTTGGGTAGAGAAGCTGGACACAAACTTTCAACTGCATCAATTTTCTGAAGAAAGCGCCATAAGAGTAGAAGCGCTCCACCTCCAAGTAAAGCATATGCCTGGTGGTTGTTTGAGTCTTCTTCATTGAAAAATGTAAACATCTCTACTTTTGCAAAGTTCACTAGGAGGTTAGTGAAAATATTTGATTCTATGCCATCTGAAATTTCTCTGGGTAAGAAAACTATGCCCAAGAGATCAGAACATTTGCATGAGATGTGAAGATCCATGAAGATAACTCCATTTCAGAACATTGTTGAAGGGGTTGAAGATATGTTACATGATTTGCCAAGGGTAAAGGACCTACTTCAGCAAGAAAATTCTTCTCAAGGAGAAGACATGAGTGTTCCTTTTCTAAGAAGAGATCAAGTGAAGGGATCTCTTATTGATGAGGCATGCTCCATTGATGAGGAGAAGAAAGAAGAAGAACTGAAAGGTTCCTTCAGCGCTGTGGCAGTAGGATGAAATCTATTTTTATTGGGAGATGCATTTGAAGCTATTGCTCTCACTAAGAGGGTTCTTGTATCTTTGCAAGAAGGCCCCAAGGATTCTATACATGAAGAGGATGAGCAGCATGTGTCTATGATGATAGACAAAGAGACAAAACAATGGAGGAAATGTGTTCCAACATTGCATCCAAATTTTGGAACACACACTATGATGGATCAGTCCTTTGTGATCAAGAATCTTGACACCAAGGAGATGATGGGTGTTCATGAGTTAACTGCATCTAAATGGATCACCTTAGACTATGAGATCTTGCAGAAGGTGGGCGATGAAGAAGAATATGGGGGAGTTGCTCCAACTTCTCCTTATCATGATACTTCCACACATCAATTAGAGATGGATTTGCACAGTGGAAGCAGTCATATGATGTTCCCATTTGTTTTTCACATGGGAATGAGCCATGAGACATCTTTATCTTGTGGTATACCCCCTGGGAGACCACCTGATTCAAATTTGATGAAAGATGTTTCATGCATTGATGCTCCTTCCATAGATCCAAGAATGAAGGGAGCATTAGGAGACCATGCTTCAGCGCTGAGAATATGGGAAAAGTACAAGGAGAGGGAAAGTATTTTTCCCTTGAAATCACTCTCCATTCTCTCATTTCATACTGCGCTGAGGAAAGATGCTGCAAGAATGAAGTTTGACACCACGATGAAGCAAGGGAGGAATAGAAACCTTCCATCTTATACCTTTGGCATGGGAGATTTCAAAGAGGAAAAAAATGGGAGGCATGGCCTTCCAACATACACCTTGGACATGGAGGATGTCAAGGAGAAGAGAAACAACATGGCAGCCACTTTAGTTGACACATTATAAGCGTTGTCATTGTTGGGAAAACTAGATCCATATTGGAAGTCCCAACAGTTGGTGGAATATTCCAAGGATCTTCATACATGCATGATTCTTGATGACTTGCTACATGATGAGGATTATTCAATCCAAGATGGGGTCATCTATGATCATGGTAGGATCTTCTTATCTAGAGCCTCCAAGCTCAATGAGATGTTACTACAATGGGCTTATGAGGAGTTCTGTTTCAGCCATGCATATTCTATGAAGCTCAACAACATCATCTTGAGGAGCTACTATTGGGAGGGATTTGAAGGATAACTATATCATCATTGTCAAATATGCATTTACTTTGGGGATATGGGGCAGCAACGTAACTCTATTGGAGAGTTAATTCAGCCTTCTCTTTCCCCTCTTGAGGGAGAAGATAGATCTATGGACCACTCCAATTCTATGAGGAGGACTGTTGGTGAAGAATATGCTCATGTAAAACAAGTTTATTTTTCTGATTATATGCATTCTTTCACCATTTTTATGCAGGCCATGACTCCAAGGAGGAGTGTTATATCTTGTCAATCTCATGGAAAATATTGGGCCACAACAATTGCAACACTTGGCCACTCCCTTGGTGGAAAAAGGAAGATCTTGTTTCATGATGGGTGCTTTCCTAAGGAACCAAACAAATCTCACACATTTAGCTATAATGATATGGAATGGGCTGCAAGTAAGTTGTGGGAAAACAACTTACCACATCTCGGTTTGATGCACGTAGGAGATGCATTACGCTGGTTCCACATGTGGGACTATGACCCACCTCCACATGTACACATTTATGTTTGTTTGTACATTATTTTGCTCCCATACATTAATGACATGCTTGTACTTTTTATGGGAATCTATGGAGGGAGGATGGGAGGTATGCATGTGCCTAATGGGCTGAAGATTCTCCATGTATTTTGTGTTATATATTTCAGGGAGAACATTAGGCAAACCATGGTTGTTTCTATGAGATATTATTTCCTAGTGGGATGGAGTGTTTACAAACACATCTCATAAGATCTTTGGAGGAACATTTCATGGAGGGATGGATTGGTGATTACTTAGCTCATGAGATAAGCTTATCATTAGATGGTATCACCAATGGAGGAGGAGATGAGTTGCATCACTCACCTTATCAGTTGCTTGAGGACAAGCAACATTTTGGAGGGGAGGACTGTAATATTCCTAATTAGCCCAAGCTAATAGGGATATACTATTTTGTTTTCATTTTATTTTTGCAATAAGAAAATTGGTAAGGAGGATAAATTAAACTCCTAAAACAAAAAAATAAATCCATGCCCACGTGAACAAGGCTAAATCTGGGCTGCTTTAGCAAAACACCCTTATGTGTGAAAGGGATTAAGTCATTTGACTGGGTCAACTGGACCAAATCAACAACGCCGTCTAGATACATTGAACCATCTAGATGCACAATGCAGTTTTAGTTGGAGGCTCATCATGTGAATGTAGCTAAATCATTGATATGGTTTAGGGTTTGGCAAGGATTCCATCTTATTTAAGGAGGAGGAGGACAGCATGAGAGGGGTTGATTATATTATTTTTGAAAGACTTGTCTGCTTAGAAATTTCTCAATCTCTATTTGTTTAGCTGAGAATAATGTTATTTAGTACTAGGGTGTTCCTGATCGGGAATCCCACCTCTTCCATTGAGTAGCTCTTGGAGGATTCTTTCATTTCTCGACCACTATTAGGTATTTGGCCAAGCTATTATTCCAACTACAATGCAGTTCCTATTGAGGGTTTGGTTGTATTTGTAAGCTGTGGCAAGTGGAGGCTAGATCTGTTCAGATCTATGCCATTCTAGTGCCTCTTTTCAGTGGGAAAGCTATCTATCCCCCTGGAAAGAGAATATTTAATGATGAGATCTCATTTTCAGATCTTAGAATCAGGCCACATCATGCTCTAGAGCCTACAACACATTCCATATTCTAGAATTGCATTATTTACAAGGAGAAAGTTGCAGGGTCTTTTGGCACTTCAAGGAGAAGAGATCTCTGGTGTTGGGAATCTGCCCATCACTGTGGTGATCCGTGGATTACAGATCTAATCCATATTCCATTTATATCTGATCTGAATACTGATGTATTTGCCTTATAAATTCTGAATCATTCTACAGATCAACTGCCTTAGATCTCAGATCTACTTCCTGTACTACATTTTATGCTGAAAACCCCAAGGGGCTTTTGAAGAGGAGACTCTACAGTGTATAGATCTGATATAGATCTATATTTTTGTACACATATCTGCTCTAGATATGAAGTGTAACTTATATCTCTTTTCAGCTAATAAAATAACATTTTCAAGCTTGTACAGTCATATCATATGGTTGCAGCCTCTTATTTTGATCCAATCTTCATGTAAAGTCTATTGCTTTATGTTCTGTAATGTAAGGGCCTCAATATAACTCTGATTTTTTGTTATAAATAATCATATTGAGCCTCCATATTTTCCTCCTGCATATATTTGGCTCAACTACATTCTTTTCTAAGATTTTTTGTCACATAGTGTTGCAGTCCCTCTTTGGGCACTTTTTAAGCTGTAGTAGGTGTGGGAGATTTGTTTAACCCACCTAGAGAGATTTGTTTCTGATCTCCTCTTGGATTTAAGAGTTAGATACTCAAATATAAGGGATATAAGGGCCGATTTCAATAGCTGTAGCAGCCATTCCTGAAAAATGCGTTTTTCAGGCATGCCTTGATAGCAGTCCCGATTTTGGGATATTACATTGGTATTAGAGCATCTTTCTTGGCACAGCCTGTGATTTGCTGATTGAAGAGACAATATGTCTTTTCATGGGAGAAAAATACTGATGAAGAAATGTGGTTACACCGAAGACACAAAAGTAAAGGGTCCAAACCCTTCATCTGGAATATTGATTGGGAAAGGGTTTCCAAAAAAATTGTTCCAAACTATGCATGAGCTGAAGAATGAAATCAGGGGAGTGAGGAATGAAATAATAGTAGATCTCTTGAAGAGGTTTGCACATGAAGGAAGCCCCACTACTTCATTTGATGTGTGTGAGCATTCAACCACACAATATGATCTACAACGTTGTAGCATGCCTACATTCCTTGCAAGAGGAGAAGAAGATGGAGAGACACCAGAGGAGGAGAATCTTGGTGACTATCTCCAAGAATATGAATCTCAGTCTAAGAGATGCAAAGAGAATCTAAGCTTCCTGGAGTTTTTTCAACTCAAATAAGAAAGAAGATCCAGTAGAACTATGAGGAGAAGAGGGTGCATGCAGCACACCTTGGGTAGAACTTTCCTACCTACTTTTGATTGGTCACTTGAGAGCTCAGCCAAGTCTTGGGTAGAGAAGCTGGACACAAACTTTCAGCTGCATCAATTTTTTGAAGAAAGCTCCATAAGAGTAGAAGCGCTCCACCTCCAAGGTAAAGCATATGCCTGGTGGTTGTTTGAGTCTTCTTCATTGAAAAATGTAAACATCTCTACTTTTGCAAAGTTCACTAGGAGGTTAGTGAAAATATTTGATTCTATGCCATCTGAAATTTCTCTGGGTAGGCAAACTAAGCCCAAGAGATCAAAACATTTGCATGAGATGGGAAGATCCATGAAGATAAATCCATTTCAGAACATTATTAAAGGGGCTGAAGATCTGTTACATGATTTTCCAAGGGTAAAGGACCTAATTCAGCAAGAACATTATTCTCAAGGAGAAGACATGAGTGTTCCTTTCTGAATATGAGATCAAGTGAAGGGATCTCTTATTGATGAGGCATTCTCCATTGATGAGGAGAAGAAAGAATAAGAACTGAAAGGTTCCTCCAGCGCTGTGACAGCAGGAGGAAATCTATTTTTATTGGGAGATGGATTTGAAGCTATTTCTCCCACTAAGAGGGTTCTTGTATCTTTTCAAGAAGGCCCCAAGGATTCTATACATGAAGAGGATGAGCAGCATGTGCCTATGATGATAGAAAAAGAGACAAAACAATGGAGGAAATGTGTTCCAACACTGCATCCAAATTTTGGAACACACACTATGATGGATCAGTCCTTTGTGATCAAGATTCTTGACACCAAGGAGATGATGGGTGTTCATGAGTTAACTGTATCTAAAGGGAGCACCTTAGACTATGAGATCTTGTAGAAGGTGGGTGATGAAGAAGAATATGGGGAAGTTGCTCCAACTTCTCATTATCATGATACTTCCACACATCAATTAGAGATGGATTTGCGCAGTGGAAGCAATCATATGATGTTCCCATCTGTTTTTCACATGAGAATGAGCCATGAGAAATATTTATCTTGTGGTATACCCCCTAGGAGACCACCTGATTCAGATTTGATGAAATATGTTTCATGCATTGATGCTCCTTCCATAGATCCAAGAAGGAAGGGAGCATTAGGAGACCATGCTTCAGCGTTGAGAATATGGGAAAAGTACAAGGAGAGGGAAATTATTTTTCCCTTGAAACCACTCTCCATTCTCTCATTTCATACTGCGCTGAGGAAAGATGCAGCAAGAATGAAGGTTAACACCACGATGAAGCAAGGGAGGAATAGCAACCTTCCATCTTATACCTTTGTCATTGGAGATTTCAAAGAGGAGAAAAATGGGAGGCATGGCCTTCCAACATACACCTTGGACATGGAGGATGTCAAGGAGAAGAGAAACAACATGGCAGCCACTTTAGTTGACACATTATAAGCGCTGTCATTGTTGGGAAAACTAGATCCATATTGGAAGTCCCAACAGTTGGTGGAATATTCCAAGGATCTTCATACATGCATGATTCTTGATGACTTGCTACATGATGAGGATTATTCAATGCAAGATGGGGTCATCTATGATCATGGTATGATCTTCTTATCTAGAGCCTCCAAGCTTAAAGAGAATTTACTACAATGGGCTTATGAGGAGTTTTGTTTCAGCCATGCATATTCTATGAAGCTCAACAACATCATCTTCTGGAGCTACTATTGGGAGGGATTTGAAGGAGAACTATATCAGAATTTTCAAAGATGCATGTAGTTTGGGGATATGGGGCAGCAACGTAACTCTATTGGAGAGTTAATTTAGCCTTCTCTTTCCGCTCTTGATGGAGAAGATAGATCTATGCACCACTCCAATTCTATGAGGAGGAATATTGGTGAAGAATATGCTCATGTAAAACAAGTTTATTTTTCTGATTATATGCATTCTTTCACCATGTTTATGTAGGCCATGAATCCAAGGAGGAGTGTTATATCTTTTCAATCTCATGGAAAATATTGGGCCACAACAATTGCTGCACTTGGCCACTCTCTTGGTGGACAAAGGGAGATCTTGTTTCATAATGGGTGCTTTCCTAAGGCACCAAACATATCTCACACATTCAGCTATAGTGAGATGGCATGGGCTGCAAGTAAGTGGTGGGAAAACAACTTACCACATATTGGTTTGGTGCACGCAGGAGATGCATTATGCTAGTTCCACATGTGGGACTATGATCCACCTCCACATGTACACATTTATGTTTGTTTGTACATTATTTTGCTCCCATACATTGATGACATGCTTGTACTTTTTATGGGAATCTATGGAGGGAGGATGGGAGGTATGCATGTGCCTAATGGGCTGAATATTCTCCATGTATTTTATGTTATATATTTCAGGGAGAACATTAGGCAAACCATGGTTGTTTCTCATGAGATATTGTTTCCTAGTGGGATGGAGTGTTTACAAACACATCTCATAAGATCTTTGGAGGAACATTTCATGGAGGGATGGATTGGTGATTACTTAGCTCATGAGAGAAGCTTATCATTAGATGGTATCACCAATGGAGGAGGAGATGAGTTGCAACACTCACCTTATTAGTTGCTTGAGGACAAGCAACATTTTGGAGGGGAGGACTGTGATATTCCTTATTAGCCCAAGCTAATAGGAATATACTATTTTTTTTTCATTTTCTTGTTTCAATAAGAAAATTGGTAAGGAGGATAAATTAAACTCCTAAAACAGCAAAATAAATCCATGCCCATGTGAACAAGGCTAAATCCAGGCTGCTTTAGCAAAACACCATTATGTGTGAAAGGGATTAAGTCATTTGACTGGGTCAACTGGACCAAATCAACAACGCTGTCTAGATACATTGAACCATCTAGATGCACAACTCAGTTTTAGTTGGAGGCTCATCATGTGAATGTAGCTAAATCATTGATATGGTTTAGGGTTTGGCAAGGATTCCATCTTATTTAAGGAGGAGGAGGACAGCATGAGAGGGGTTGATTATATTATTTCTGAAAGACTTGTCTGGTTAGAAATTTCTTATTCTCTAGTTTTTTAGTTGAGAATAATGCTATTTAGCACTAGGGTGTTCCTGATCGGGAATCCCACCTCTTCCATTGAGTAGCTCTCGGTGGAGTCTTGCATTTCTCGACCACTATCAGGTATTTGGCCACTCTCTTCTTCCAACTACAATGCAGATCCTATTGAGGGTTTGATTGTCTTTGTAAGCTGTAGCAAGTGGAGGCTAGATCTGTTCAGATCTAAGCCATTCTAGTGCCTCTTTTCAGTGGGAAAGCTATCTTATCCCCTGGAAAGAGAGTATTGGATGATGAGATCTCATTTTCATATCTTGGCATCAGGCCACATCATTCTCTAGAGCCTACAACACATACCATATTCCATAATTGCGTTATTTGCAAGGAGAGAGTTGTAGGGTCTTTTGGCACTTCAAGGACAAGAGATCTCTGGTGTTGGGAATCTTCCCTTCATTGTGGTGATCCATGGATTACAGATCTAATCCATGTTCCATTCAAATCTGATCTGAATACTGATGTATTTGCTTTAGAAATTCTGAATCATTCTACAAATCAGTTGCCTTAGATCTCAGATCTACTTCCTGTACTACATTTTATGCTGAAAACCCCAAGGGGCTTTTGAAGAGGAGACTCTATAGTGTACAGATCTGATATAGATATATATTTTTTTACAAATATTTGCTTTAGATATAAAGTTTAACTTACAACTCTTTTTAGCTAATAAAATAACATTTTCAAGCTTGTACAGTCATATCATATGGTTGCAGCCTCTTGTTTTGAGCCAATCTTCATGTAAAGTCTATTGCTTTATGTTCTGTAATGTAAGGGCCTCAATATAACTCTAATTTTATATTATAAATAATGATATTGAGCCTCTATATTGGCCTCCTACATTTATTTGGCTCAACTACATTATTTTCTAAGCAGTTTTGTCACATAGTGTTGCAGTCCCTCTTTGGGCACTTTTTAAGCTGTAGTAGGTGTGGGAGATCTGTTTAACCCACCTAAAGAGATTTTTTTCTGATATCCTCTTGGATTTAGGACTTAGATACTCAAATATAAGCGATCCAAGGGCCGATTTAAATAGCTGTGGCATCAATTCCTGAAAAATGTGTTTTTCAGGCATGCCTTGCTAACAGTCTCGATTTTGGGATATTACAGTGGTATCAGAGCATCTTTCTTGGCACATCCTGTGATTTTCTGATTGAAGAGCCAATATGTCTTTTCATGGGAGAAAAATACTGATGAATAAATTTGGTTACACCGAAGACACAGAAGTAAAGGGTCCAAACCCTTCATCTGGAAGATTGATTGGGAAAGAGTTTCCCAAAAATCTATTCCAAACTATGCATGAGATGAAGAATGAAATCGGGGGAGTGAGGAATGAAATACCATTAGATCTCTTGAAGAGGTTTACACATGAAGGAAGCCCACTACTTCATTTGATGTGTGTGAGCATTCAACCACACAATATGATCTACAACGTTTTAGCATGCCTACATTCCTTGCAAGAGGAGAAGAAGATGGAGAGACACGAGAGGAGAGGACTCTTGGTGACTATCTCTGAGAATATGAATCTCAGTCTAAAAGATACAAAGAGCATCTAAGCTTCCTCGAGTTTTGTCAACTCAAAGAAGAAAGAAGATCCAATAGAACTATGAGGAGAAGTGGGTGCATGCAACACACCTTGGGTAGAACTTTCCTACCTACTTTTGATGGGTCACCTGAGAGCTCAGCCAAGTCTTGGGTAGAGAAGTTGGACACAAAATTTCAGCTGCATCAAGTTTCTGAGGAAAGCGCCATAAGAGTAGAAGTGGTACACCTTCAAGGTAAAGCATATGCCTGGTGGTTGTTTGAGTCTTCTTCATTGAAAAATGTAAAAATCTCTACTTATGCAAAGTTCACTAGGAGGTTAGTGAAAATATTTGATTCTATGCCATCTGAAATTTCTCTGGGTAAGAAAAATAAGCCCAATAAATCAGAAAATTTGCATGAGATGGGAAGATCCATGAAGATAACTCCATTTCAGAACATTGTTGAAGGGGTTGAATATCTGTTATATGATTTGCCAAGGGTAAAGGACCTACTTCAGCAAGAACATTCTTCTCAAGGAGAAGACATGAGTTTTCCTTTTTGAGGAAGAGATCAAGTGAAGGGATCTCTTATTGATGAGGCATGTTCCATTGATGAGGAGAAGAAAGAAGAAGAACTGAAAGGTTCCTCCAGCACTGTGACAACAGGAGGAAATCTATTTTTATTGGGAGATGGAGTTGAAGCTATTTCTCCCACTAAGAGGGTTCTTGTATCTTTGCAAGAAGGCCCCAAGGATTCTATACATGAAGAGGATGAGCAGCATGTGTCTATAATGATAGACAAAGAGACAAAACAATGGAGAAAATGTGTTCCAACACTGCATCCAAATTTTGGAACACACACTATGATGGATCAGTCCTTTGTTATCAAGACTCTTGACACCAAGGAGATGATGGGTGTTCATGAGTTAAATGCATCTAAAGGGAGCACCTTAGACTATGAGATCTTGCAGAAGGTGGGTGATGAAGAAGAATATGGGGGATTTTCTCCAACCTCTCCTTATCATGATACTTCCACACATCAATTAGAGATGGATTTGCGCAGTGGAAGTAGTAATATGATGTTCCCATCTATTTTTCACATGGTAATGAGCCATGAGACATCTTTATCTTGTGGTATACCCCCTCGGAGACAACCTGATTCAGATTTGACGAAATATGTTTCATGCATTGATGCTCCTTCCATAGATCCAAGAAGGAAAGGAGCATTAGGAGACCATGCTTCAACGCTGAGAATATGGGAAAAGTACAAGGAGAGGGAAAGTATTTTTCTCTTGAAATCACTCTCCATTCTCTCATCTCATACTGCGCTGAGGAAAGATGCTATAAGAATGAAGGTTGACACCACGATGAAGCAAGGGAGGAATAGCAACGTTCCATCTTATCCCTTTGGCATGGGAGATTTCAAAGAGGAGAAAAATGGGAGGCATGGCCTTCCAACATACACCTTGGACATGGAGAATGTCAAGGAGAAGAGAAAAAACATGGTAGCCACTTCAGTTGACACATTATAAGTGTTGTCATTGTTGGGCAAACTAGATCCATATTGGAAGTCTGAAAAAATGGTCTAATATTCCAAGGATCTTCATACATGCATGATTCTTGATGACTTGCTACATGATGAGGATTATTCAATCCAAGATGGGGTCATCTATGATCATGGTAGGATCTTCTTATCTAGAGCCTCAAAGCTCAAGGAGAAGTTACTACAATGGGCTTATGAGGAGTTTTGTTTCAGCCATGCATATTCTATGAAGCTCAACAACATCATCTTGAGGAGCTACTATTGGGAGGGATTTGAAGGAGAATTATATCAGCATTGTCAAAGATGCATGTACTTTGGGGATATGGGGCAACAACATAACTCTATTGGAGAGTTAATTCAGCCTTCTCTTTCCCCTCTTGAGGGAGAAGATAGTTCTATGCACCACTCCAATGCTATGAGGAGGACTATTGGTGAAGAATATGATCAAGTAAATCAAGTTTATTTTTCTCATTGTATGCATTCTTTCACCATTTTATGTAGGCCATGACTCCAAGGAGGAGTGTTATATCTTGTCAATCTCATGGAAAATATTGGGCCACAAAAATTGCTGCACTTGGCCACTCCCTTGGTGGAAAAAGGGACATCTTGTTTCATGATGGGTGCTTTCCTAAGGAACCAAACAAATCTCACACATTCAGTTATAGTGAGATGGCATGGGCTGCAAGTAAGTGGTGGGAAAACAACTTACCACATCTTGGTTTGATGCAGGTAGGAGATGCATTACGCTGGTTCCGCATACGGGACTATGACCCACCTCCACATGTACACATTTATGTTTGTTTGTACATTTTTTTTCTCCCATACATTGATGACATGCTTGTACTTTTTATGGGAATCTATGGAGGGAGGATGGGAGATATGCATGTGCCTAATGGGATAAAGATTCTCCATGTATTTTATGTTATATATTTTAGGAAGAACATTAGGAAAACCATGGCTGTTTCTCATGAGATATTGTTTCCTAGTGGGATGGAGTGTTTACAAACACATCTCATAAGATCTTTGGAGGAACATTTCATGGAGGGATGGATTGGTGATTACTTAGCTCATGGGAGAAGCTTATCATTAGATGGTATCACCAATGGAGGAGGAGATGAGTTGCAACACTCACCTTATCAGTTGCTTGAGGACAAGCAACATTTTGGAGGGGAGGACTGTAATATTCCTAATTAGCCCAAGCTAATAGGAATATACTATTTTGTTTTCATTTTCTTGTTGCAAGAATAAAATTGTAAAGGAGGATAAATTAAACTCCTAAAAAAACAAAATAAATCCATGCCCATGTGAACAAGGCTAAATCTGGGCTGCTTTAGCAAAACACCCTTATGTGTGAAAGGGATTAATTCATTTGACTGGGTCAACTGGACCAAATCAACAATGCTTTCTAGATACATTGAACAATCTAGATGCACAACGCAGTTTTAGTTGGAGGCTCATCATGTGAATGCAGCTTAATCATTGAGATGGTTTAGGGTTTGGCAAGGATTCCATCTTATTTAAGGAGGAGGACAACATGAGAGGGGTTGATGATATTATTTATGAAAGACTTGTCTGCTTAGAAATTTATCATTGTCTATCTATTTAGCTGAGAATAATGCTATTTAGCACTAGGGTGTTCCTGATCGGGAATCCCACCTCATCCATTGAGTAGCTCTTGGAGGAGTCTTGCTTTTCTCGACCACTATCAGGTATTTGGCCAAGCTCTTCTTCCAACTACAACGCAGATCTTGTTGAGGGTTTGGTTGTCTTTGTAAGCTATAGCAAGTGGAGGCTAGATCTGTTCAGATCTAAGCCATTCTAGTGCCTCTTTTCAGTGGGAGAGCTATCTATCCCCTTGGCAAGAGAGTATTGGATGAGGAGAGCTCATTTTCAGATCTTGGCATTAGGCCACATCATGCTCTAGAGCCTACAACACATTCCATCTTCTAGAACTACATTATTTGCAAGGAGAAAGTTGCAGGGTCTTTTGGCACTTCAAGGAAAAGAGATCTCTGGTGTTGGGAATCTGCCCTTCATTGTGGTGATCTGTGGATTACTGATTTAATCCATGTTCCATTCAGATATTATCTGAATATTGATGTATTTCCTTCAAAAATTCTGAATCATTCTATAGATCAGCTGCCTTAGATCTCAGATCTACTTCATGTACTACATTTTCTGCTGAAAACCCCAAGGGGCTTTTGAAGAGGAGACTCCATAGTGTACAGATATGATATAGATCTATATTTTTATACAGAGATATTCTCTATATCTGAAGTGTAACTTACACCTCTTTTTAGCTAATAAAATAACACTGTCAAGCTTGTACAGTCATATCATATAGTTGCAGCCTCTTATTTTGTGCCAATCTTCATGTAAAGTCTATTGCTTTATGTTCTGTAATGTAAGGTCCTAAATATAACTCTAATTTTATATTATAAGCAATAATATTGAGCCTCCATATTTTCCTCCTGCATATATTTGGCCCAAATGCGTTATTTTCTGAGCAGTTTTGTCACATAGTGTTGCAGTCCCTCTTTAGGCACTTTTTAAGCTATACTAGGTGTGGGAGATCTGTTTAACCCACCTAGAGAGATTTGTTTCTAATATCCTCTTGGATTTAGGACTTAGATACTTAGATATAAGGGATCCAAGGGCTGATTTCAAGAGATGTAGCAGCCATTCCTGAAAAATGTGGTTTTCAGGCATGCCTTGCTAGCAGTCCCGATTTTGGGATATTACAATATTACAAATTAATTTTTCAATGCACATGAAATAATTGTCGCTAAAAAACCAATATTTTGAATGATATGACAAAAAAATACAAATAGAATGCAAAAAATACACTTTTAGAGACTTTTTGTTAAAAAAAACATGTTAAATAAACTAATTTTTGGGAAAATCTTAACAAAAAAACTTAAGAAAATAGCATTTTTGTTGAATTTTATATCAGAAAATAATAGTAATCATATGTCTTTTGCCAAAAATAAGGATTCTTCTCATAAAATGTCAAATTCTAAACATTACAAGTAAAACTGATTAATAGATCTCAAAAATCAACTTTGTTTGAAAGCATAACTTAAAGATCCTCAACAATATCAACTAACACATGTTCAACATCATCTAGAACATCATTGATGGCTTCTTCCGCAACATTTTCTACTTCATTTTGGTCATTGTCATCTTCTAAGGGATCTTTCATGTCTGCAAATCTTCCAAAGTATCCCTTTCCAATCATTCCATATAATGGTGGTTGAGGTTCCTTTACTTTTTTTGCCACACGTGATTCTTTAAAATCCCCTTTCCTCAAACCAACTTCTTCCTTTGCATTTGGAAGGAATTCAAGAGTGTTAATTATTTGTTGAAAAATTTTGCATTGCACTGGGTCTTTCTCAATGGCAATGCAATTTCTTTCTTTTGGTAGGCAACATGCTAGTGTTGTACCTAATCATCAAGTACAAAAGAAATAAGTAAGAAAACTAGTATAAAGACATAAAAAGTAAAAAAAAAATATTTAAATTTAAATTTGTATAATAAAACTTACATGAACCTGAAAATAGATCCAAAACCCAATCTCCTTCATTTGATGGCGTCACCCAGCCTGCCTCCGGCCCCCGACTTGGTAGAGGGAAATTCCGAGAATCGCCCTCTGCTCACCCGGGGGCTGGAGGAAGGTTGGGTAGCCCTCGATTGTGCCACCCAGTTGGTCTCCGTCCAACCGGGGGTGATTTTCAGAATCACCCACCGCCCAGCCAGGGGTGACTCTCGGAATCGCCCACTGACCAGCCGGGGGTGATTCTCGGAATCACCCTCTGCCCAGCTAGGGGCAGGAGGTAGGCCGGGTGGCACCATCGAGGGCTGCCCAGCCTACCTCTACCTTGGCTGGGCGGAGGTAGGCTGGGCAACACTTGATGGGGCCACCCGCCCCCGGCTGGGTAGATGGAGATTCTCGGAATCACCCTCCACCTGGCCGGTGGCCGGAGGCCGGCTGGGCAGTACCGTCAAGGGCTGCCCAGCTTGCTTCCGGCCCTCGGCTGGGCAGAGGTAGATTCCGAAAATCTCCCTCCACCCAGCCGCGGGTCAGCGGTAGGCTGGGCAACCCTCGACGGTGCTGACCAGCCTACCTCCGGCCCACGGCTAAGTGGAGGGCGATTCCGAGAATCACCCTCAGTTGGGCGGAGGGAAATTCCATGAATCCCCTTGGCTGGGCAGAGGGAAATTCCAAGAATCACCCTCGGTTTGGTGGAGGGCGATTTCGAGAATCACCCCCAGCTAGGCGGAGGGCGATTCCAAGAATCACCCATGGTTGGGTGGAGGGCGATTCCGAGAATCACCCTTCGCCTAGCCAGGGGCTGGAGGCAAGCCAGGTAGCGCCATCGAGGGTTGCCTAGCCTGCCTCTAGCCCTCGACTAGGCGGAGTGTGATTCTCGGAATTTCCCTCCGCCCAGCTGGGGGTGATTCTCGGAATCGCCCTCTGCCTAGCTGGGGGTGATTCTCGGAATTGCCCTCCACCCAGTTGGGGGTGATTCTCGGAATCACCCTTCGCCAAGTTGGGCGTGATTTTCGGAATCGCTCTCCGCCCAACCAGGAGCAATTCTCAGAATCGCCATCTACCCAATCAGGGGTGATTCTCGGAATCGCCCTCCGCTCAGCCAAGGGTGATTCTCGGAATCACCCTCTGCCTAGCTGGGGGCCGGAGGTAGGCCGGGCGGTGTCATCGAGGGTTTCCTAGCCTGCCTCTGACCCGCGACTAGGTGGAGGGTGATTCTTGAAATCGCCCTCTGCCCAGCCAGGGGTCGGAGGCAGGCTGGGCAGCCCTCGACTGTGCTGCCTGGCCGAGCAGAGGGTGATTTCGAGAATCTCCCTCCACCCAACGGGGGGCCAGAGGCCAGCCAGGTGGCGCCATTGAGGGCTGCCCAGCCTACCTCCGCCTAGCTAGGGGCTGGAGGTAGGCTGGGCAGCCCTCAACGGCGCTGCCTGGCCTGCTTCCAGCCCCTGGCTGGGCAGAGGGCGATTCCGAGAATCACGCCCGGCTGGGCGGAGGGGTGATTCCGAGAATCACCCTTCGCCCAGCCTGGGGTGATTCTTGTAATTACCCTCCGCCCAGCCGGGGGCCAGAGGCCGGTCGGGCGTCGTCGTCGAGGGCTGCCCAGCTTGCCTCCGGCCCCCAGCGGACGACAAATTAATATTTTTTTTATTTTTTTTTCAAACAAAAACTATTTAAAAAAAAATATTTTTTTTTAAAACAAAAACTATTATAATAAAAAAAATGTAATGTTTAATTTAAAATAAATAAAAAAAAACCTATTCATTTAAAATTTTAAAATGTATTAGAAAAAAAAAAATTAAAAAATATGTTTTAAAAAAAAAATAATAATAATAATAATAAATTTTTTTTAAATTAAAACAATTATTATTTAAAATATAGAAAAACAATAGTTTTTTTTTTTAAATATGTTTTAAAATATAAACAAACATATATAAGAATATTTTAATTTTTAATTTTTATTTTCTTAAAACTAAAACAATTATAATTTAAAATATAGAAAAGCAATTAAAAAAAAATAAAAAGTATGATTTTATATATAAACAAACAAATATATGAATAATAAAATTTTCATTTACTTGTTCATTTTTAAAAATTGTTTAAGTCATATAATTTCTCCATAATTTCATGGTTCAAGTATCTTGAAAACTTAAGATTTAAAAAATTGAGATTTACAACTTGTCATTAAGGTTTTAATGTGCTACAAAAATTTTTCTTTAATGTTATGGTTGAAAATAATTACAATTTTAGGGTTGTTTAGAGTCAAGATATTTTATGTTTAACAACATGGATAAAAATTGTTCGAAATGGTAAGCCCTTAAGACATGATTTTGTTTATATTTAACATCATCTATCAAAAAATTTAGATTTTTATGATCTTTCAATGTCCTAATATGTTGTCTTTAATTCCATTGTTACAATGTGTCAAAAGTGTGACACAATGTTTTTTTTTGTTATTCCAGCATCAACTCGTTTTGTTTTGAGGGTGTTTTTTCAATCATTTTTTCAAGAAACAATTTCGTTTTTAGCATAATTTTATAAAAAGGTGAAATTTGACCTTGAGAAAAAAACAAATGTGTTCTGGAATACACACTTTTTATTTTTGGCATGTTTTTTCATGTTTGAGTCTTTTTGGGTTAGAGTTCCCGTTTTGAGGTAATAGTTCCCGTTTCATTGGTAACATTTTTCAAGGTGTCATTAGGAAAGGTTCGATGAATCTAGCCAAGAGGCAGATCATCTCTGATGTAAAATGTCTATTAAAGGGAGGATATTCAAATTTGTAATGGGTTGGAGACTTTTTGCAACAAACTGTTGCCTTATGTATTTGACTCATATCAGTAATACTGAATGGTTTTCTTCTTGACAGACCTGAGATTCTCATGGGGTTTTTAATTTTTCATTGACCTACATCTTATGCTTTACTACTTGTAGTAGATTTCATTGCTATTACTCATAATTCATAACCTTATGCTCTGATTTCCTTTAGCAATGAGATGACTATGTTTTCCTATGTTTTATGAGTGAATTTCCTTTGAACCATTAGCAATATATTTCATTTCTATTACTCATAATTCATAAATTTATGCTTTGACTTCCTTTAGCATTGAAATGACTGTGTTTTCTTATGTTTTATGAGTGAATTGCCTTTATTAAAGACCCCTATCTGCCTCAACTTCCATGTCAAGAAACCTTGCCACTGAAACTACTGATTGTTAACTCCATAAGCCCAATGGTTGCAAGCCTGAATTCTTTTCAACCTACATACACAAAAATCAAGTTACTTTTCCAAGTACAGTTAGTCATCTAGAATATCTTTATCCAATATCATTACTTTGAGAGATCCCTCTCAGACTGAAGACGCTAAGCTTCAGTCACAAGTTGGTTTGAAACATTTACATAGAGTTTCCTGATCAGCAGCTTATCAGGTGCAATTTTGTGATAACACTATCCATGTGTTAATATTATCTGCAATGTGACCCATTGCAAAATCTTATACTTGGTTTCTCCACCACAACTTGGAAATCCATGTTAGGGACATACTTATAACATTCACCTTCGCCTCATCAAAACAGTCATTCATATCATCTAGATACTGCCCCATATCCCAATAGAAATCCCAAAGTACCTTTGCACTTTGAGTCCCATCATATAGCTTTGGCTCCTTTACCTTTAACCTCATTGGTTCATCAAACACACCTTGCCAACAACCTTCTTCCATTAAGTGATCATATGCTCTTTGATACATAACTTAAAGAACAAATGTCAACTCTTCTTTTGCAGCTTCCAAACTAATTTCCAATATATCATTCTTGATTTTCCTGATCACATCGATAGCCTCTCGAACCTCCCTCATGACATGATTGAATGTCCACTTCATCATTGTATCTCCATCTCTATCCATCTATCATCTCACCATGCTCATGCATTGAGTTCACTAATCGATCCACCAACTTCTTGACATTAGCCACATGATCCTTCATTTTGGGATTTTTTAGGTCCTGCCATTTATCATTACTTCCTTGCTACATACTAGCCATGGACGCTCATAAGATTTTCACATCAAGAATCTTGACCTAGTTGGCTACTTACCCTGTAGTCATCTCCAATGTTGGCCATAATATCCCAACTTGGCTATAACAACGTGTCACCATTTGCAAAAATATGATCTTGCTTTGGTACCACCTGTAATGGCCCTAGGATGAGCCACATAGATTATGACACACCATGAACCTCTCAGCATGTGCGACACCAACGTTTTTCTCATAACATTTTACCCACTTAGGTTGTACTAAACTTGGAATATGGCTCTCTACTTTCTTTTACATTAAGTTATTAGCAAAAATTTAAACTTAACCAAGAATTACCTCAATTGTACATTCATTCACAAAATGCAAGAGACACAATATATATGCCTAGCCAAGAACAATCTAACTCCCAAATATGTTTTTATAAACAGTGAAAAAATGCCTTACATCAATTCAAACAACTCGGCCTTTACAACTCTCCCAGATGCGGGTGTTAGACGTCGAGATGGAGTGCCACTTGGGCACCATGTGGCAGGGCACTTGTCCTCCCCACACACCTGCACATGGTAGCCCAACCCATGATAAATGTTGGAGCATGGCTCATTTATTTTCCACCCCTGCCAGCTTCCTTTTGACATCCTTCAACTGCTTCTCATTAATTCATCTCGTCATGCTCCCATGGCCCTTAAATCCTCCACCCCTGCTCCTCCCTCCTCCATTCGTCTTTCCCTTCAGCTTTGTGTGGTTGCTTCTAGCGTCTCTGTCACGCCTCAGCCCCTTTGCTCTGTTCTGTTTCTCTGTGATAGATTCTTCATGAAGTCTGGCACCTTTCCTGATCCAGAGGTCACCCCATCCACTATGCGCTCCTCTTATCCGCCTGCCATGCCAAGACGACATAGGATGCGGTGCCACAGAGCTAGTGGGCGAGGTCTCCCCTCCAGGCCTCCTTCCTCGACTGTCGTGGACAGGGAGGTGAATATTTCTGTGGGTTGGGAAGAGTCGGACCTTCTCGACTCTATCAACCTCACCGCCCATCTGTCCCTCCATATTCCTAGCCCTCTGCTTGAATCCTCCAGCCTTCGACCCAAAAAGCGGCCCCGTAAATCCACCATTCAGCCAGCTCCTGTCTTCACCCCTTGCAAAATGAAGGCCCTGCCTGTGTAGAGCGCTTCTAGTAGCGGTCATGGTTCAAGCAGTAGTACAGGTTCAAGCTCGGACAAAGATGGAAAGGACGTCGGCACCAACACTCATGCAGCCTCCTCCATTTTGCCAGATGCCCAGGTGTTTTTTCTCCCTCCATCAATTGCCCATGAGTCTAAGAAGGAGGAGGACGAGTCACTCTATGCTTGTAGGATTGTGGAAGAGCCACCCAACCCTCCAGAAAAGAATGGCAGCTCACCATCAGCCTAATTGTTGGGTGCTTGTCTATTTTTTCAGTTATCTTCTGGTGTTTTCTAGTTTTCCTATGTTTTGGAACTCTTTTCTGTCATGGTTTTGTATCAATCTTATAACTGGTCAAGCTAGTTTCCCTCTTTGGGCAGCTCATAATCCTCTTTGTTCTTGGGCTGGTTTCCCCACCTGGGGCAACCCCTATTTTGTTGTTTTTCTTTTGATACTTCCCTCCGAAATCAGCCTACCAACTCTGGAGGACGAGAATTGTAATATTTTGACGTGTATGATATAATAAAAGTACCCTAATTTAGAAAAAAAAAAAACTTAGCCTTTACAAATCTGGGTCCTTCAACACTCATATTCCTTGTCCAAATGTGCTTAGCTAGACTTTGGTCTAACCATATTATCCAAACAAAAGCCAAACTCCGGAATATTTTGAAAATTTGGTAAGTATGAGCAATATTAAATAGTTGACTTCATTCATGTCCATCCAATTTTCCAAATATTTCAAAATTTATAATCAATATAAAATTGACTTCTTAATAATCACGAATTTAAAACACTACCAACATAGATCCAACTTAAGTACATATAATTTTTTTACATTGAAATTCAAACAGCTTGGACTTTACAACTCTAAGTCCTTCAACACTCATATTCCTTGTCCAAATGCCCTTCACTAGACTTTGGTCTAACCATATTGTCCAAACAAAAACCAAACTTTTTGAAAATTTGATAAGGATGAGCAATATTAAATAGTTGACTTCATTCATGTCCATCCAATTTTCCAAATATTTCAAAATTTATAATCTATATAAAATTGACTACATAATAATCACGAATTTAAAACACTACCAACATAGATCCAGCTTAAGTACATATAACTTTTTTACAATGAAATTCAAACAACTTAGCCTTTACAACTCTAGGTCCTTCAACACTCATATTCTTTGTCCAAATGCCCTTCGCTAGACATTGTTTAACCATATTGTCCAAACAAAAGCCAAACTCTGGAATATTTTGAAAATTTGATAAGGATGAGCAATATTAAATAGTTGACTTCATTCATGTCCATCCAATTTTCCAAATATTTCAAAATTTATAATCAATATAAAATTGACTACTTAATAATCACCAATTTAAAACACTACGAACATAGATCCAGCTTAAGTACATATAAATGTTTTACAGTGAACTTCAAACAACTTGGCCTTTACAACTCTAGGTCCTTCAACACTCATATTCCTTGTCCAAATGCCCTTTGCTAGACTTTGGTCCAACCATATTGTCCAAACAATTGTCCAAATGCCCTTTGCTAGACTTTGGTCCAACCATATTGTCCAAACAAAAGCCAAACTCCGGAATATTTTGAAAATTTGATAAAGATGAGCAATATTAAATAGTTGACTTCATTCATGTCCATCCAATTTTCCAAATATTTCAAAATTTATAATCAACATAAAATTGACTACTTAATAATCACTAATTTAAAACACTATGAGCATAGATCCATTCTTAATTACGTACAGTGAAAAATGCAATATGTTATTTTTCATTGCTTAAATTGTATTTTTGAATGTTAGAAGAATATATATAAAACCAATTAAAAATTTTAACCATAAAAACTTAATTTTTGTTTTCTATATATGAAATTGACATAAATTACTTAACATAGATCTTCAAATAGTTTATTTAAATCTTTTGTTGAAATATTTTTGAAAAATATAATATTTAAAAATATAATTTACACAATTTTTTTTTACTTCTAATTACTTTAGAGAACATTTTTATTATAGCACACATTATTTTTCTATTTAGAGCTTATTTTTTAATTTTATTTTAAATAAGAGAAAACCGACAAACTTTCACATCCTTCATAATAAGTTGTAGAATAATTCCAAACATAATTTTAAAGTTAAATGAATTGTATTTAATTTTATATAATGTTAAAGTCTATAGGGTTTTGGTTAAACCGTGATGACTTAGGTTGTTATAACACTCATCACATGTTCAATTCCCTTTCACAATCGAGATGATGTATACATATTTATGAAGATAAAATAAAAAAAATAAAAAGTACTACTTAACTTGCAAACTTTATATATATATATATATAATGTTAAAGCAATTACAAACATAATCTTCCATTTATTTATATGTATCTCTCAGACAAGAGCAGGGCAGGGTTGGGCTGAAAGAAGGATTAGTGAACAATGGCTGGATTCGTTTGCCTCCATTTATTTATATGTATCTCTGAGAGAAGAGCAGGGCAGGGTTGGGCTGAAAGAAGGATTAGTGAAGAATGGCTGGATTGTTTGACAGGCAGGCAAGGGATTATGCGAATGCCAGACCCCAAATACCCACCTCAACTCTTCTCCTTAATTGCCAAACACACACCCCACTGCCGTTTGGCTTGGGACGTCGGCACCGGCAGCGGTCAAGCTGCACTACCTGTAATCTATATTTCTCATTACCATTCAACATCATCTCTGTTTCTTCAATTACTATGTTCTTGATGTTCTTGATTTTGATGTTGACAGTTGTCTGATCACATTTCATTTTGATGTTCTTGATTTTGATGTTGACAGTTGTCTGAGATATTCGAGAGAGTGATAGCGACGGATGTGAGAGCGAGCAGCAGATCAGCTACGCTCCCAGGCGTCCCAACATAACTTACGCCGTCACTCCCCCGGCGATGACGTTGGAGGAGTTGGAGAGCACCGTAGGAGCAGAGGGGAGCGTGGATCTCGTCACCGTGGCCATGGCCCTTCACTTTTTCCACCTTGAAAGCTTCTATGGGCAAGTGAAGCATGTGCTTCGGAAGCCCGGCGGGGTGTTTGCGGCCTGGTGTTACAACAGAGAGGCGGTTGTGAACCCTAGCGTCGATCGCTTGTTCCAGGATCTGTACCGCGCGTCTGACCCCTTTTGGACGCCCGTGTGTCAACTGGTGGACAACTAATACGCAACGATCGACTTTCCCTGCCGCAACGTTGCCCAGGAGGGCTCAGGGGAGGAAGAAAGGGGGTTGTCAACGGCTACCATAAATTTTGGGCTCGAAAGAATTGGCGTTAAGGGGTTACCTGTCTTTGATCAGTTCGTGGTCTGCTTATCAGATCGCAAAGGGCAAGGGAGTGGAGCTACTGGATGATGAAATCGTTGCTCGGTTGAAGGAGGCTTGGTGCGCAAGTGGGGAGGAGGTGAAGACCGTGACCTGGCCGGTATCCCTGAGGATAGGAGTTGTGTAGTCGAATTCTGCCGTATTTGAGTTGAGTACGTCTCTCATCCAAATCTTATCTTATCGTCCTTATCGTCCTGTTCATTGTAATCAACTATATTTGGCCCAATGGCTAGATAGATGCTTTATTAATATTAAATAAATGTAAAATATATATTTTTTAATTTATGATTGGATGAAGAATGATGTGATGGTTTTTTTAGGTAGTGGGAATCATAATTCAGTGGTCAACCCATTTTTTACAAGCTGATTCATTACTATTATTCAAAGAAAATCATGTTACTTGGGATAACTGGTTGGTGGTCCTTAATGGGGCAGACCAAACCACCTAGAATAACCGGTTGGTAGTCAGTAAGAGGGCAAACTTAACCTGTTTCCTTATAGAGGAAGATGATCTCTTAGCCAACAATTTTAGGGCATACTCCAAGCCCAAGAATGATGTAATGTTATTAGTATAATATTTCTGTAAAATTTATAATAATTTTTTTTGAAAAATAAATATTTATTTTTCAATATTATTTAGAATTTTATTTTTAAAACATGTGATTGAAAGATAATTTGAAGTTTTTATGATAGTTTTGTAAGATGTGAATAAAATTTGCTATCACATATTTTATGATATAAGTTATGGAAATGATTACAAAATTCATGCATAGATTTTAGAGATATGTGTATTGAATTTTTATTCTTTATCCTTGAATAACTCATACTCAAAGTAAAATAATATATTTCCCATGAGTTACTTCCTTGTAACACTTGTTATTATGTTATTCTATGATATTATATTTGTGGGATTGAATTTGGAACTTTTGTGAAATAATTTAATTTCCAAAAAAATATTTTGCATTATAATATATATTTTTTTTTAATGAAGTTGAACTTAAAGTTAAATGAGAACTAAATCCTACACAAATCAACTATCTTATACTTTATAACTATTTTTTTGAATTTATGATTTGTAAAAAATGAAATATATTTTAAGTATTATATTTATTTAAAAAAAATTAAAACATATATATTTGTGAAAATTTAAAAGGTTCTTATTAATCAAGAGAACTTAAATAGATAGTTTGAAACGCATAGGGGGAGTTTTAGAAATTAGATCTCAACCTTTGCCGCTTATACCCATTCGAATTAATTACATACATAGAAAAAAAACTAGTAATCTACGATAGTTTTTTTCAGTTTAATTTCTTTAAATTTTAGCAGGAATTTATTGAAAATAGAAGTTTGATGGGTAACCTTGCACAATCGAAGTGCCCTAGGGATTTTTTAGGGTGCCGAATCCATATAAATAGTCAAAAAACCAGTTTAAATGACAGAAATCAAGATTTTACCTCAACTTTTTTCACCAGCACTTGAAACTCCAAAAAATCGCACTAAAGACAATACCCAAAAAAAATCTCGCCTTCTACTTTTAATCGACTTGAGAAAATTTTAAACACAAAAAAACCCACAATGTCTAGGTAGGCTTCACCTTGGCTGCATCTTGCTCGTCCACAAATGCCAACCCACTTGTCAAAGGAAAAAACCCCACAACATTACTACCACCGCCCTACCACTGAAACGAGAACTCCATGGTCAACCATCGAAACAATCAATCACCATCACCAGACCCTTCCACAATGAAAGCCTAGGAAATATGAAACCTACACCAGCCAAAAAGCAACTGGGAAATTTTGGTCAAACCCCATAGCGGTTGGTTTTAAAGGCACTAACACACACCTCCATCCAAATGTTCGCACCATTGAGAACGTTTATCTTCAGCTGTCAGGTCACCAGAGCCTTCCACAACGAAAGCCCAGGAAATCTGAAACCCACACCAACCAAAAAGAAAATGGGAAGTTTTGGTCAAACCCAGGGATGGAATTTGACGGGCAAATTGCCCGTCACAAGGTGATATATTCGTCAAATACAGTTTAAAATTTTACTAAGCCGTCAAAATCTTTCCTTGAAACCATGAGGATGGGTAGAGGTAGTGTGAAAACGACAAAATTTGTCGGCCAATTTTTTTTTCAAATTCCAACCCTGATCAAACCCCATAGCCAGGTTGGTTTTAAAGGCACTAACTAACACGTCCATCCAAATTTTCCCACCATTGAGAACGTTTATCTTCAACTGACAGGTGCACATTAGGCCTCATTCCCCTCCAGAGGTGGCAACGTTTCTAGGAATTCAAAGGTTATGACAAAGAACGATTGGCTCGTCTTCAACCAGCTAAGAGTTGTTACAACCATATCAATTTTAGCATGCACAGTACTTTTATTTGCTTTGTATGCCTTCTATTTTTAAAGAAATTGTTTCAATATTTGGATATTATTCATGTATGTGTTTATGTTGATTTTAGCATTATCACTTTTGATTTGTGTGGATTAAATTACATAACGTATAATGAATTTGGTTTATATGTGATGAACTTATAATTGATTTGATTAATACTTAATCAAATCAAATTTTTAAGTTGATTTTAACAACGGGAATTTTCATTGTCATAAAATAACGTTGTTTTTTTAGCACATATAACTTAATATGCCCAGCCAAAAATTGTTAGAATAAATTAATTTTGTTTTATATCAGTAATTACATTAGTCTATCAGTTACCATCACCATCCATTTTATCTCTATACAAAAGTAGTTATCACAGGTAATGGATCCATAATACTAGTCAAAACCACCAATTTCAATGGAAAAGAGTATGATTGGGGGCTCTGACAGGGTGGATTCCCAAATGTTGATGCAGTCAATTTTGGCCATCAAAACCCTACTAGCATGTAATAATGATTTCCTTGTGCCCTTGCATGCGATTATTATGATAATTTTGGTGATATTACAACCCTCTTTATTTATCATGCATGCATATAAGATTTCTTCCACTATAGTCTATGCATTGTTTTTTACAGTAGCTTCGTAATAGCTTGTAATTGGTATTTTGATATAATAGGCTTGTTACTAAGCCGAGGACTTGGAGGAATCTTGTCATGGGAGACTACAAGGAATTCTCTTTATGCTTTATTAATACATTTTCCCAAGACTATCTACCCCCTAGCTAGTCGATGAGGTCCCTTCCTTGTCATGGCCTACAATAGCTAACTTGGGTATACCTATCCTACTCTTTACTTGTCTGTAATAAGTTATTATATTATTATAATTCTATATTTCTACCATAAATGCATATGCCTTCAATATATACATACATATATGTAACTTTCTTGTATTTGTTAAAAGCACAATCTAATTTTACAAGGGTCAAATTGCTTCTTCCTTAACATTCTTCTACCTTAGACCCATCTTTCTGTTTTTTTTTCATACCCACTTTTGTATTGATTTCTAGGGTTGGTCCTTGGTCAGGGTGTAATGACTCGGGGTCATCGTGCCAGGTATTTAGACATTGTGGTAATGATTATGGTTTCGGTACATGTATGTATAATGCAAATCATGCTATACATGTCAAAGTCGCATGCACATGGTTATGGTAAACACATTCTTAGTTATCCTTGTTGGACATTACCAAGACAAGGTCTCCTTGCTAGCCTACACACTAGGACAAACGGAAGGCTAAATATACACCTTGCTAGTCTACTCACAGAGACACAAAAAAAGTCAAATATCCACATCCCAGTTTGATTGCTAAAACAAAGGACATTAGATGCCCAATCAATTATTTATTGTAGCCACCAGACTTTCAACATATATGTAGTATTGTGTATCTTCCCTCACTCGAAAAAAACATCCTTATGCATATGACCCTTCAAAACCTATTTCCTTGATCAATAAATACATCATTGTGCATAATATTTTCTAGAGTGTTTTTTCTTGCTTGAAAAAACTCTTGGTGCATATACAATCACCTTGTTCAGTTGTCCTAAGTTCCTAAATAGAATTCTCAAACATCTACTGAAGCAACACACAAGAGTGTTAGATATCACCATTATCATTTCCATTTTCCAAGCAACATTAAGCCTCAAAATGAACCAATAATCATATGGGTCAAGTTCAAAAAAGATCAAGTCACCATGTATGATGGCATGGATCCCCTTTTAACAATTCGTACAAGTGCCTACGACGGATGTCTTTCACAAGTCAACATATGAGAGAGCAATGATAAACACAAAAGAACTTTTCTCGTGAATATGGCAACCATATAAGTAAAGATATTTCCATCTATAGAGAATTCGTTCGTGTAATTCTCTATAAATGGATAACAATTATAAATACATAGGAATTACCAAAGTTATGTTTATCATAAGAATAATTAGAATAATGATATTGCTAACCAAAAATCTACATATAAAGAATGCTAAGAATAAAGATATGTAAGATTACAAAGAATCCCAGCACATAAGGGCATCATGAATCATCATATTATAAGAACACCAACAACATTCACACATAAGGATGTTAGTAAGATTTTATCATAAGAATACAAAGAAGAGTTTCACATAATAGGCTGAGTAAATTCAATTCCTTGTGATCTCACAAGGCCAAAATAATCTCAATGAGAAACGTGTTGTACACAATCTTGCGACATAGTGGTAAAAGAAAAAAGATGCATTAACACCATCTCTTGTGGCTTATACAACCAAAGAAACATGCTATGCTTCTATCGACAAGCCATATATGTGAATGACAATGAATTGCACATAGAATTGGAATTTTATAGTTCAACTATAATTCAAGGCATAATGAATTGAACCTAAGACTCAAGAGGAGAGAGGTGCTCACAGGAATTGGAGGGTTAGGATTGACTGTAGCCAATAATGGATGGAGAGATTTGCAAACCGTGAGAAAAAAAATTTCACTGGAGGAAAAATCACCTTGACTGCTAAAATTGCCTCTTGGGCTTGCCCAGTTAGCTATGCGGACTGCTGACTGGGTTGTCCTGCACTTTTTTTTTAATTGCATGTTTGATAAAGTGGATAGAACACGTTTCTGGGAGCATACGATGTCAGTTTTCCGCGAAACGAGTTGCACCAGATTCATAACAATGATATTTACGCGGTCATTCAAGTTCCACACCATTCCGGCAACTTTCATTTTTGAGCATAATTTTGAGCACTTGATCACTAGGACTTTGTGAATGGGAGGGATAAGCTACCAGACTGGGAGTGTTTGTGGTCCGACTTGGTAATAGAAGAAATAAGGCAAAGCACCAGAGATGGGACCTATGAAACAGACAAAAAATATGATTTTGGATTGGTCGAAAAAGGCAAGAAATCCAAGGGAAAGAAGTCCCAAGGCGAAGAGTGTAAGAAAAAATTGTCCAAGGTCAAGTGTTTTCACTATCACTAGCACAGGCATTATGCCTCGAAATGTCCACAAAAGGAAAGCAAGAAGGAGTCTGCAGTTGCAGCAGCAAGTGAAGAGCTAGATTCACAATTCAAGCTTGATTTTACTCTCATTTCATGCATGAACAACACTATAATGGGATGCATGTAGTATCTATATAGCAGTGCCTCGTTCCATATGATAGGGAATGGATATCCCTTCAGTGACTTGGAGGAGAAGGACCTCTAGAAAAACATAGAGTTTGGAGAAGATGGGAGGTATAGCGTGGCCGACATAGGTACAATTACCTTTCAGAGGGAGTCTGGCTCCCCTCAGACTGATAGATGTTTTGTATGTTCCAGGACAAAATATGAATCTTGTCTCCGTAGCGGTAATGGAAGACCATGGTTATGATGTCATATTTAGAAAAGGAAAGGTGTTCCTTAGACACATCACCATGGGGCAGGTGAAACAAATCAGTGTACGAGTCAAGAACCTGTATGCTCTCGAGGTTGAATATGCATGTAAAGCTTTGAGGAGCAAAGAAAAGGTTAGTGATTTGGTGGTTGAAAGGGAGCCTAAATTACCTCTCAACTTGTAGTCTCAGAAGCAATCTCAGAAGTTTGTGGAGCAACCACAATTGGAGAAGAAGAGAGGAGACCAAGTGGAGACGTCCAATCAAGTAGAGACCTCTAGGAGGGGGGAATTTCGAGCTAGATGGGATGAGGGAGCACATGCAGTCATACCTTCAGGTGAGAGGTGGGGTGATGTGAAGACATAATACCAATAGAAGAAATTTGGGTAGGATCCATTGAGATGGATTGTCTCATGGATCGTACCTGGCTACGGGGAGCCCACAATACACAATAGAAAGAAGGATCGGTAGAATTGATGTAGTCAGATGTCATAAAGACAAAAATAAGAGTGAAAAATGTCAGATATCGGAGCGTAGATCAGAGTTGAAAGCAGTGCAGAGATCACATATGCAAATTGAGCAACAACACACAATTTTCAGTAGAGAATGCGGTAATTGGTAGCAGTCAAAGACTCTGATGACAAATGCATCATAATGATCTAGGTTTTTTTTTAGGCTTTTCAGTTTTAGGAGTTGCAGGAGAAAACAACACTAGAGAAGTGTTGCATGTAGAACGTTTCAAAGGTACGAGATCAAGATAGATTGAATTTATTTCCTATTGAGAGGGAGTGCTAAATATTGAAACAAGAAATATTGAAAATGGCGCCTAGAAAATGGCAACCAAGGGGGCTTCTGATCTAATTTTCCCTTAATTAAATTGGAAGAAAAATTGTAATTTCATCTCATGACAACTGATATTAGTTAACTAAGCCCGGAAGACTTAGTTAGCTTAGGAAATTCGAGTTAGAGGTCAGCGAAGAGGCATGTAGGGTGTATCCTACTCTTTAGGAGACCTAGTTGAGTTATTTGTGAGTTGTAATTAGTTAACTCAAGAAATTGAGTTAAAATTAGTTTAACTAGTTCTAACTGAAAGATGAGCTAGTGAGAGGTCCAGTGAATTAAATTTGATTTAATTCAAAATTAGTAATCAATCAGTTAACTGATCATTCACTATAAATAGTTGTTGCATGTAAGTTCTAAGGAAGGCCCAATTGGGACTGATTTTAAAGGGAAGAGATCTATCAATTGTATAATTATAAAATTGTACAGGTAATGCACTAGGTCATCGAGAAGCTTTGGAAGGATTGCACTTTATTTTACGTTAAGTTATTAGAAAAAATTTAAACTTAACCAAAAATTCCATCAATTGTACATTCATTCACAAAATTCAAGAGACACAATATATATATGCCTAGCCAAGAACATTCTAATTCCCAAATATGTTTATATAAACAGTGAAAAAATGCCTTCCATCAATTGAGACAACATCAATTCAGACAACTTGGCATTTACAACTCTAGGTCCTTAAGCACTCATATTCTTTGTCTAAATGCCCTTGGCTAGACTTTGGTCTAACCCTATTGTCCAAACAAAAGCCAAACTCTAGAATATTTTGGAAATTTGATAAAAATGAGAAATATTAAATAGTTGACTTTAGAGACCAAGAAGTTGAATTTAGAGACCATTCCTCATCCAAGACCTTATCCTTTAGGTTGGATATGCATGAATGAAAATTTGCAAGTGACGAGGAAATGCATATTTAGATTTTCAATTACTGCAAACTTTCTTGATGAAGTTGAACTTGATGTTGTTCCACTTGATATTTCTGGTATTGTTTTGGGAAGCCCGTATCTTTATGATAGGAGAGAAATATTTCATTGCCGTGAGAATAAGTATAAATTGTTCAAGAGTGGGATTGAGTACATTATTAGAGTGCATAGTAAGAAGATGAATTTGTCTCTTATGCATGCTGGAAAAATGAAGAGAATTGTTAATGCTAGTCAAAATTTTGCTTTCTTAATGTTCAAGCATGAAGATGTTGTGAATGAGGCCTTTCAAGGATATGCATCAAATGTGAAATATGATTTAATTGAGGTTGCTAATAGCCGTGATAAGATTTTATAGGATTATAACACGTTGCCTCCTAAAAGAGGTAAACAAGATGAGGTAAATTTGTAGCATCATGCATCATTGTTGAACAATGATGTGAACAAGATGCCAGTGCAATAAAGTGCAAAGGTCAAAGAGAAAGTGCCAATGAATTTTGACAAAGAGGGCATTGGGTTCAAAAGTACTTCTTGTGGGTTTCACAAACTGTTGTCTTTGAAATGGGACACTGCATGGCAATGGCGATCACATTTTGTCAAGAGTCGAGCCGAGCACAAGGCAAGACATCTCAAGCATTGTCGTGTCAACAATTTTCAAGGTGAGAAGAATTTGAAGTAGTTTAAGCTTTCTTTGATTGAAGACCGAGGAGGGAATGTGTTTGTTCCATTAAGGACAAGTTGGTTTTCTTCATATTTTAGGAATTTGTAGCAAGATGGTATCGACAACAAGAAGTCAATGTCTCTAAAATCAGGGAAAATCATCAATTTTCATGAAAATCTAAAAATGTTGCGTTCAAGAAAATTTTAGTGGGTTGAGATTGGAAAGGTGAGGGAGTTGAGCCCTCATCTATTTAATGATAGATAAAGATATTTTTTGGTTCCAAAAGCTTCTAGTGGGGAGGAATGATCCAGTGGATCAAATTTACAATCAAAATTCAAAGTTGTCAAAATGGACCAGAACCTGAACGCCTACGTAGATCTTGTCGTTTTGAATCTGTCGCAACTCGTTTCATGAAAAACCGACATCGTATGCTCCTGGAATTGGGATATGATGTTTTGGTTAAACATGTAAAAATTTTGTAGACATGTTGATTGGGCTACTGACTATGTAGTCTGTATAGGTGATGTCATGCTAACGTCAGCATGATGACTGGACGTATAGAGGCCCATTACGGGCTCGACATGTGGCAAGTCATACATTAGGTTACTTGCTTGATTTTTTTGGATGGTTTGTTGTTTGGGTGGACCAATGAGAGGCCACCACATGGCCCAATCAGGGGCCACCACGTGGCACCTCCCAATTGGCCAAAATATTTTCAAGGTTCAAGTTGAGGTCGGTGAGCGTCAAACCCACAACCTTCCACCAGCAAGAGCGATGCCAAACCGTTACACCATAGCATTGATTCTTAATATTCATATGTGAAAGCTTTATTTAAAGTTTTGGACTGTGTTGTTTGGGGGGTGGGCTGGGGCTAGCCCCATCCATGGTCACTGCACCGACATGAAATAAAGGGCAGGACCAGGGGCCAGGGCTTAGCCCCACACCCCATATATTAATAAAATATTTGGTCTATAGATGTTATTGGGCGACTTAAGTATCCCACAATTTGTGTCTGCGGTTAGCCAAAAAGTCACTTCGTTAGCGATTTTTGGGGCAGATTTGTAGGGCAGTTAGCAGACAGGTCGAATTTATAGAGCATTTTTTAGAAAACTTGGGAGGCTCATAAATTTCTCAAATTTTTGCCTTTTTGGGAGCGCAAAGAGTCTAGATCAGGGTTTTTGACAGTTCTGAAGCCATTAGAGCTATCATTACAACCATTTGAGCACTATAACTTTATGTAAAAACCATTTTTTTGAGCATACTGAAAGAGGCCCGAGATGTAGCCCAGGAGGGTTGAACTCCTTCATCATTTTTTGTGTTGTGTTTATTGTTATGGTGATTTTGTTTTATGTTTTCTGCAAAATATGAGTTTAAATTTCATGTTTATGTGTTTATGAATTTGACAAAAGAGGCTTAAAACCCTAATTCAATCACTTGAAAAATTTACATAAACCTCAAGAAAATTTACATACAAATTATATGGCCATTCACTCTCTCCAAGTGTATTTTCAATTAGATAAACCTCATCCTTGCACATCAGTACTAAGATGGCAATGTCACTTGGTTGCACTCCTGAACCGTGGGTGGGTCTTTCAAGTGATATATGAAATGATCCTACATCCTTATCTCCTCATCCTATACATGTCTCTGATGTAGAAATTCCCTCATAACGCAAACTTCCAATGCCTCCATGGTTTTTGAATGTTGTACTTAGGGGTGAATGCATGAAGGCGGGTTACACTTTTGGGCCAAATATGGCGATAGAATTTCAAAATTTTACTCTTTTATCAAATTGAAACCCTCGAAATTCATATAAGCGTTATGAATTTTCATTTAAAGTAAAACAAAAATTTGTGGAGAATTATGTTGTTGTCTTAATGATATTTTTTACAAAATTATTTTATATATAATCTGTCAATTTTCCATTTAATGAAATTCTTTCCTTGCAATTTTTCGCACATCTTAAGAGGTATGCATGTGTTTGCGTAGCGTAACTTAGTCTAAAAATGTGTAATGTTGGGTGTGGAGCCTGATTATCTTCTTTATTTATATGTATTGCTGAGTTGGACCCTTGTTCTTAACAAGGAAGAAATGTCGCCCATTGTTTGATCATCATCAGGGTGGTCTAGGGGGGCGACGAAGAAATTTTGGAGCCCCCCCCATGGTAGGGGTTTTCGGGGCCAACGCCCCCGATTATTGTAATTTCATAGTCAATCTGGGTTGTTCATTAGGTAGATGATTTGAAGGTAGAAGTTATGTTTAATTTAGGGGTTTTTTCCCTAGAAGGTAACCCCTCTGTTGTATGATGGAATTGTATTGCGGTTGTGTATCGTGTGCATATTCTGAGCGAGAACCAGAAAAGGGGACTGTGTGAGAGAGTAGATGATATTACAACGGATCTGTTGTAGGTTGTATCTCTTCATTTTACTGGATAATATAAAGGAGGGATTGGTTGTTTCCATGGATGTAGCCCAAGTTGGGTGAACCACATATATCTGTGTCTCTCTTATTTCATATGTTATTTCTGTATTTGTGTTTCTGCATATTTTATGTGTTCCATTGATTTGTATATATAATTTTCTAATATGTAATTTTTGAAATATATATATATATATATTAGCATGATCGACATAGAGAGAAATAATTTTTTTTAATGAAAAATTATATATTTTAATTATTTTTCGAAGTTGGCGAAGTAATATTTCAATTTCATTTTGCAGAAACATGTGTTCTGGTAATTTTTTTTCAACTATTTAAATAAATTGAAAAACCAAGAGTACACTTTTGAAGATGACTCGTAAACAAAGAAATTGGTATTTTTTTTAAAAAATTCGTTGTGTATATTTTATGCTATTGAGTTTTTATTCAACCCCTTCAAAATTGTCCAAAACAATTTCAAGCATTATGGTTAAAATAAATTAGATCAAAACATCATATGAAGTAAAAAATGTCAAACTCATATCCCATTGTATAGAATATTAGTTCACGAATCCAACACGATCAACTCTGCCACTTAAGGACAAATTTTTCCCTAAGTCCATCATGGTACAAAATGGTGTTGCTGAGAAATCTATAGAAGGGATGCTAAAACTGTGATTTTTAGGACCTTAGGAGCTCGATCAAGCGCTTAAAACATTTGATCAAGTGCTTGAGATATAAACTTCAAATAGCTCGATCAAGGGTTTAAGAAACCCTCGATCAAGCCCTTAATGTGGTTAAACAGAGGCTTGGTCTAGCTTTAAGGCTTTATCTAGCCTATAACTTGATATAGATTTAAGGCTATATCATGCCCATAGCTTGATCAGGCTTTAAGGCTTGATTGAGCCACACTTTTTTATTTCGCACCTAGGACGTATTGGTGTGAAATTTCAAAAGCATGGCTTGATCGAGACTATTACTTGATCGAGCCACTAGCTCGATCGAGCTCCTAGATAACCTCAAGTTACACAAGAGCTCGATAGAGGGTTTTTTTTAACACTTGATCGAGCTATCTTTAGGCCCTCAAACAAATTGATTGAGGGCCAAAATATTTCTCAAATGAGCACTTAAAATGGCTCGTTCGAGCTCTTGTTTTTCACCCAAAATGTGCCCTTGCTTGCCAAAAGGTGTAACCCGACTTCATCCATAGACCATTCAACACTCTTCACCCTGCAAAAATTCTCTTCCAAATCTCCAATCCTCTCTTCATGTTCCAGTGGAACATGTCTAAACATCCCCATGTATTTCCTTGAGATATATCCATTCACTTCCTAATTGTGTCCACCAATCATGAACATAAAATTAACCCATGTCCTTGATCTTACAATCCCCCTCTTAGTTCATACTATTAGTGAGGTGGGTCTACACAATATAGCCAAACAATCCAAGTTTTGTATTGAGGAAACCTTCTCTACTCTTAAGAACTCTTGTCCTAACACTACATCATAGACATCCAAAGGAACAATTGTGAAAAATGTCCCTCCCTGTCACTCTCCAAGATTTATTGACACATTTATGACTGCACCAACCACCCTATGCTCTCTTGAGTTAACGGCCTTGAATGAAGTAAGCACCTTCGCAAGTGTCAACCCAATTTATCTCACCGCATCTTCCCTCATGATGTTATGAGTTTCCCCACTATCAATCATCACTATAGCCTATCTCTTTGATTTGAAAACAAAAATATCTCAATTGGGTTTCCCATCAGTATTGTGTTGATATGAAATGAGCCTCCATGACTGGAAGAAAAACCTACAACACACCAACTATTTGCTTCTTTGATTGACAAAGTTGATAACTTTTACTTCAAAAGACCTTTAATCACATAAAGCTCTTTGGTGTGTATCCAACATAACTAGCTTCTTCTCATTTGCAACATCCATTTACTTGGCTTCTCCATCCTTGGACACCTTCACCTTCCCTTTGTATTTCTTCTTCTTTCTCTTGTAACCATTTTCATTCTCACTACTATTTGGACTAGAGTTGCTCTAACCTTTATAGTCGAACAATTTATCTTTGACAGTGATGGTCATTGTAAGTTTACACATTTTTTCATCGCAACTCACTTTGTTCCCATGATAGTATACCATTCATGAAATGAAATGATATGTCTTCCTTTGACATCCATTTAAACTCTAAAATGAGCCATGAAAATTATTTGTTGTATGTTTGGATCTTACTTTATGATTCAAGGAAAAAAATTGGTTTTGAGTTATCCACAATTGGTTACCAATCTCAAATTTTGCATTTAAATTAGTATTCAATTTTATCCATAATGAAATGATCTATCTTCCTTTGACATCCATTTATACTCTAACATGAGGCATGAAAATTCTTTGTTGTATGTTTGGATCTTACTTTATTATTCAAGGAAAAAAATTGGTTTTGAGTTATCCACACTTGGTTTCCAATCTCAAATTGTGCATTTAAAGTAGTCTTTAATTTTATCCATGTGCTAATCTTGTCTACAACCCATTGTCAAATCTTCTACTTGGTTTCTCCACCACAACATGGAAATAAATGTTAGGAACATACCTATAGCATTCACCTGTGCCTCATCCAAACTATCATTCATTTGATCTAGATATTTCTCCATATCCCAATAGAAATTCCCAAGTACCTTCGCACTTTGAGTCCCATCATATAGCTTTGGCTCCTTTATCTTGAACAACATTGGTTCATCATACACACCTTGCCAACAAGCTTCTTCAATTAAGTGATCATGTCCTCTTTGATACATAACTTATAAAGAACAAATGTTAACTCTTCTTTTGCAGATTCCAACCTAATTTCCAAAAATCTCATTCTTCATTTGCTTGATCACATTGGTAGTCTCCTGAACCTCTTGCATTACATGATTGAATGCCCACTTCATCATTGAATCTCCGTCTCTAACCATCGACCTTCTCACCATGCTCATGCATCGAGTTCACTAATTGATCCACCAACTTCTTGACATTAGCCACACGATCCTTCATTTTGGGATATTTTAGGTGCCTCCTATTATCACTGCCCCCCCTGCTGCATACTGGCCATGGGTGCTCACAAAATTTTCACATCAATAATGTTGACCCAGTTGGCTACTTTCCCTATGGTCATATTCAATGTTTGCTAGAATATCCTAAATTGGCTATAACAATGTGTCACCATTTGCAAAAATATGATCTTGATTTGGTACCACCTGTCATGATCCTAGGATGAGCCACATAGATTATGGCACACCATGGACCTCTAGGCATGTGCGACACCAATGTTTTTCTCATAACAATTTACCCACTTAAGTTGTACTAAAATTGGAATATGGATCTTTACTTTATTTTACGTTAAGTTATTAGCAAAATTTTAAACTTAACCAAGAATTACATCAATTGTAAATTCATTCACAAAATTCAAGAGACACAATATATACTTCCAAATATGTTTTTATAAATAGTGAAAAAATGCCTTACATCAATTCAGACAACTTGGCCTTTACAACTCTAGGTCCTTCAACACTCATATTCCTTGTCCAAATTCCCTTGGCTAGACTTTGTTCTAACCCTATTTTCTAAACAAAAGCTAAACTGTGGAATATTTTGAAAATTTGATAAAGATGAGCAATATTAAATAGTTGGCTTCATTCATGTCCATCCAATTTTCCAAATATTTCAAAATTTATAATCAACATAAAATTGACTACTTAATAATCACCATTTTAAAACACTACCAGCATAGATCCATCTTAAGTACGGATCTAAAATGAGTGGAGAGAGATCAAATTTCTTCACGTGCAAAATTTTTTACAGTGAAAAATACAATATGTTATTCTTCATTGTTTAAATTGTATTTTGAATGTTAAAAGAGTATATATAAAACCAAATAAAAATTTTAACCATAAAAAATTAAATTTTTTCCCTATATAGATATATATATGGAGTTGACATAAATTAGTTAACATAGATCTTCAAATAGTTTATTTAAATATTTTTGAAAAATATAAGATTTAAACCTATGATTCACACTTTTTTTTTTACTTCTAATTACTTTACAACATATTCATATTTTTAATTATAGAAGACATTATTTTTCTATTTAGAGCATAATTTTTAATTTTTAATTTAATTTTAAATGTTCAAGGACCAACCAACTTAGACATCCCTTCATACTAGGTTGTAAAATGAGTCTCTCAACTCAATAAATAATTTCCCCATTTAAAAAAATATATATATATTACAAACCTAATTTAAAAAAAAAAATGGATATCAATTAACAATGTTTATCAATTCCAAACATAATTGTAAAGTAAAACAAATTGTATTTAATTTTATATAATGTTAAAGTGATTTTAAAATAGGGATTAACTCTTCTTTGTGCAACGATGATTTTGATTTTAAAATAGGGATTAACTCTTCTTTGCGCAGCGATAATTTTGATTTTAAAATAGGGATTATTGGTTTTTCACCTGCTTTTCATTTGTTTTATTAGTTGGTTGAAAAATAAAATTATAGAAGAGCATATGTGCACACAATCCATGCTATCACGTTGAACAGTTTGTGGCCTTTGAAGGTTCTCTCTTTTGACATGCCAATTGGAGAAAATCATACTTCTTCTTGCCAACGATGAATGAAAGCTACATGTGAAGAGTATCTTCCATTTATTTATATGTATTTTTTAGAGAAGAGCAGGGCAGGGCTAGGCTGAAAGAAGGATTAGTCAAGAATGGCTAGATTGTTTGTGTTAGAAAATGTAATTCTTATTTGTCTCAGTTGTGATTCTCGCTATGTAAAGGAATATGTTCCTATTAGGTAGGACTTGTTTCCTAGTTTTGTGCGTGGTTGAGATATTTTGTAATGTCCCTAAATTTCTACTTTTAAAAATAGGCAGTCAAAGACTGTAAGGGTCAAGTGGACCCAAGGGAAAATATAAATTGTGGATATATTTTATTAATTTAATTTAATAAAATGAAAAAGGAAATAAATGGTGCAAGGACTAGATAATGATTAGAGATCTGGGATCCAAATCCATGAGGATGGATAAGGATCATAAGACTTTCCCAGTATCCACAATTCCTTGGAGGAAATAAATTAAATATAGCAATTTAGATTGGAGATAAAAATCTAAAAAGCTACCCCAGTAAAGAGGAAATTACTGGGAAGAGGTAGAATAAAGCTAGAAAGAGGAAAAAATAGCTTTAAAGTACTTTTGTGGAAGAAACAAAAGGAAATCCTAGGCACACAGGAAATCAACATCCTGATTTAACTCGATGCAGTTAAGGGAAACAAGCTGATGGGAAAGAAAGCTTAAATAAGCAGATTCAGAATAGACATGGGGTTGTTTACTGCTGGAGAAATTAATCTATGCTCAGGGGTGAGCTGTGGAGAAAGAGCTCAAAGGTTGGGTGGAACCTAGTCTACCTTAAGTGGTATGCACCAGTTAATTTCACTTTTAAGTTATACTTTAGTTCTGTTATGAGTTTCTTGAGAAAGTAAAGTAGTATAGATATATATAAAATTCTTTATTTGAATATGAGTCTATGATGTGGAATTAAGTTGAATTGGAAATAACTTTGGAAGGTCTTTACATTGAATAGAATTGACTATAATAGAAATAATCATTCCTGTATTGTTGTACAGAAAAAACTCCATAGAGTACCAACTCTCAGAATGTCTAAACCTAGTGTAAGGCTTAGATCTGAGGTTAGGTAACTCTCAGGAAAATTGTTAGGTCATTAACAAATCTGTTCTATTATTATGTCATCAAGTTTTACATTATATTATGAAACAATTTATAAGTAAAAATAAGTATGCATGAGAGATAAATGAACACACAATATATTTAAACAAATTCCTAAGAGAAGGATAAATTATGAACCAAGAAATGTTAGACATAAAATGATATATGCATATCTTCAGAATATATTCCTACATTAGACTGGAAGTAAGAGCATCACTGGAAATGTAAGTACCATATATGGAATACCAAAAATCTTTTAATTGGAAAGAAAAATCTATTCCATACAGTAAATAGGCATACAAGTATTAATACTTTTTTTTGGTAAGTTTTCATAATCTATTAATTTTGAGAACATAAAAATACATATGCTTGAGGTAGGGTTGGTAAGATGCACTTAACCAATCCCTACCTTTGTAACGTTGTTTCTGGGTCATCACGGGGGTCGAGGCTGGCCTAGAAAAAACTTGAAAATGAGCCTTACATTATGCGCAACAACGCATATGCATCTAAAAGCTAGAGAGTAGAAAATTACAAAAAATCCCTGCGGGCACATATGACAAAAAATAGAGTAAAATTGAACTGCTGCGCAGACATTATTTCTCACCATCATCACTGCAATGGGGATTCTAATCGTCGATGGGATAGGTCGGGGCCTGCGCAACGACCACTTCCACAACAGCTTCCACTTCGGCAGCAGGGTGCTTGGGGAGATTTTCAGGAGTGTAGAGGATGGGGGAGTCCGGGTCTACGCCTTTATGAACATTCGTTCAAACGCCGTTGGAGTCCATAATCCATATATTCGTGTTCTCATCAACCTGCGCATGACTGTTCGGGGGAGCCGACGTGCTATGCGGAGGGGGTGCTCTGGGAGAGGAGGTGGACCTCCTCGCACCTCAACTACCCCTGTGCGCAGAATTCCTAGAATATTATGCTCGCTGCTCGGGAGCGGATTGATGACTAGCAAGGGTGGTAGACGGGGAGCCTTCAATCCATTCAAGGCAGTTATCCTCGCCGTGATGGTAATGGCCAGGGAGGGCTCCTCTCTCACCTCCGCAAATAGTGTGTTGGTGAATTCTGGGGGCCATTGCACATTTGGGAGAGGAGGCTGGATAGATACTGGGGCTGGAGAGGCTACAGAGGTTGGGGGGCAGATGCACAGAATGTAGAGAAATAGGTAGAGGGATTCTACGCAGCTTCACTCTAGGATTGAAACTTTGCACCTGATTGGAATCAGTTGGAGTCCAGAGCAGAAGGAGAAGAGCTAATGCAAATGAGAACAAATGATGGAGAAAAGGGGAAGAGGTCTGGACGATAAATAGGTGAGCGGATGAGGATTGTAAGTGTGGCCATGAATGATCTTCACATGGTGTTGCGTGTGGAGCTCAGGCAAGTGAGAAGGCGCAGAGGGGTAGGCATGACTGCAATACTGATTATGCATCATGGACATTAATGCCAGTATGGGTGAGGTGATGATCAGGGTCAGATGATACCATGCCTGTCCGATCTGCGTTATCTCTGGTTCTGCGAGGAGTGTACGAGGAGTTAACGGTAATTGGATCCACTGCAGGTGGGGAATTTCGTTGGATATTGCCTTTGTCTGCATGAATTGAGATTTGATTTTACCTTGTGTCAGGCGTGTCATCCGCATCCGGGAGGAGATGGTATTTCTGAATGAGGGTGAGATAGTTCTGTCTAAGAAACTCATCTTCATTTTGCTCAAAGGTGGAATGGTGCAGAACACAGTTTCTTTCCACCCCTTTGTTAGCGATTAGGTCCTTAACAGAGTTGGATTTCCTGCGCACATGCCCAAAAGTGATGGCTCGGTGATTGTGAAGCAGAAGTTCCAGAGTCTTGAGCTTGTGGGCAAGTCTCCAGCTATTGCAAACTTTAGAGGAAGTCATGCCTTGAAGAATACGAGTGGATGCCATAGTAATTATTTGTGAGTCTCCTTCCACTTACAAGGGGAAGTAATGGAATTCTATGACAATTTGGATACCTTGTATCATTCCTTCCAACTCAACAGAGTTGTTGCTATCCCATCCAATGTTCCCATATTAGATTTGGAGAGGATCTCCACTAGTGTTCCTAATGATACCTCCGATACCTGCTGTGGCTGGGTTACCTTTAGATGCCCCATCAAAATTTCATTTGAAGAAGCCCATGAGGAGGGGTGTCCAGGTTTCTGGGCCAGGAGATCTGCCCCTACTTCTGGGAGTGATTTCCATGGGAGTATAGAGACTCATTTTCCAGTTGTTCCATATATGACATTCAGCTGCGGTGATGGGTAGGTCCTCTTTACTCCACGCATTTAAAGAAATAGTTTCAGTGAGGTTGTTGTGAATTCTGTCCCAAAGTTGATTAGGTGTGGAGGCCTTATCCTTGAATATGTGACTATTTCTCTCCTTCCAGATATTCCAAATGAGGATGTCTAGAGTGATTTTCCATAATCTATTTCGCAGGTTGCTAGTGAAAGGATTGTCCTACCAATTATTGATGGTTTGAATGATGTTGCCTCTAGCACAGTTGGACCATCGGTATAAGACAACAATTCTATCATAAAGAGTGTTGGCATGAGGGCATTGGTCCAGCAAGTGGTCGATGGTTTCCGAGGTTTCCTGACAAAGAGGGCATTTGGAAGGCCCTGTAAACTCGTGTTTCAAGAGATTGTCCCATGTGAGGATGTGTCGTTTACTGAGCAGCCACAGGAAGGTGGCTATTTTGGGCCATAAATTGGCCTTCTAGATCTTTTTCCAGATGTTGTCGGCTGGTCCTAGATCATGCTGATGGAGGATATTGTAGACTTCCCTAGTTGAGTAAGTACCGCTAGGCATGTACCCCCAGCACAGGATATCAGGCCCAGTTCTGATCTGGATTTTTCTTTTCATGCATAGCTCCTCCCAGATCTCAGTATGGCTTTCATTGTTCCAATTAGCTTGCCATCTTCTTGTATGGATCCATTTCCTGTAGCTTTGTGAGGTGTCTTCTATCCAGAAGTCTTGAACCTTCTGTAGTTTCCTGCTTTGGAGTGCAGCAATCCAAACGGTTCTGCGGAAGATGGAGGAGAGGCTGGGCATTTTTTATCAAGAATCTTCCCATAATCTGGCTTAATTGTTGTCTCGTAGCTCCCAAAAGATATGGTTTTGGATAATATCTTTTTGGTGACTAGCTTCCTTCCATATTTTGGATCCTGGCAGGTCCAAATTGTATCTAATGAGATCTTCCTTGGGCCAATACTGCGCATACTTGGTCGCCCATAGGTTGGCCCAGGGGGTGTTAGGGTTGGAGACCCATTTCCACCAGATGCTGGCTCCCATTATGGAGTTGTTGTGTTCAGGTTCCTGAAGACCCAGGCCTCCCTTTTTTTGGGGTGCAGACCTCCTTCCAATTGACTAAAGCCGATTGGTTCTTATCTTTTGTACCTCCCCAAAGGAATCTCCGTTGTAGGTTATGCATTGCTTTAAGCAACCATTTGGGAGTAGCAATAACTGAGAAGAGATAGATGGGAAGTGATTGCAAGATGGATTTGATGAGGACTAGATGGCTGGCAATATTAAGGGTGTGGTGAGTCCAGTTGGAGAGATGGGTTTCCATTTTTTCAAGTAGTGCTCTCCAGGAGGAGTGATTAATGGCAGAGTCAGTTAACAGAGCTCCCAGGTATTTTGAGGGAAGGGTGGCAATGGAGAAGCCCAGGATGTGAGCGATATTGCATTGGGTTTGAGGGCGGTGTGGAATAAAAAAAATCTAAGATTTGTCCTGGTTGATCTCTGTACCAGAGGCTTCAGAGAAGGAGTTAAGAACAGCTTTGAGGGTGCGGGCTTCCTGGACTGAGGAGTAGCCCATGATCAAGTTTTCATCCAAAAACTGCTGATGAGAGGATGGAGGGAGGTTGTGGAGAGGAAGACCAAGTACTTCCCCTATCTGGATAGAGCTTTTGATCAAGCGACCCAAGCCTTTGGCCATGATGATGAATATGAAGGGAGAAAGAGGATCCCTTGTCTTATTCCTCTCGAGGGGTTGAAGGTAGCAGAGGGGATGCCATTGACCAAGATGGAGTGAAAAGGAGAGGTGATGAGGCTCATAATCCATCTTATCTAGGTATGACTGAAGCCAAAAGCTGCTAGAATGTTTTTGATGCAGTCCCAACTTAGTTTGTCAAAGGCTTTGGAAAGGTCAATTTTGAGAAGCATGCCTGGTTTTTTGGTGGTTTTAAGGGAGTGGATGACTTCATGAGTTAAGATGATGCCATCCAGGATCTGTCTTCCTTCCACATACCCAGTTTGTTCTGGGGAGATGATGAGGGGTAGGAGCTTCTTCAGCCTATTAGCAATGACTTTGGAGATAATTTTATAAATGAAATTGCAGAGAGCGATAGGTTTGTACTTACTGGGAGAGGCATCGCTGTCATCTTTGCGAACCAAAGTGATGAAGGTGGCATTTAGCGCTGGTAATAGCCAGTGGGTGGAACTAGATTCTTCCACAACTTCCCAGAATTCATTTTGGATGATGTCCCAAAAGAAGTGGAAGTAGTTGGTGTGAATCCATTAGGCCCTGGGGCTTTCCCTGCTTTCATTTGGAAGACTACCTGTTCCATCGTCGCTAAGGTGGTCGCAACGAGCAACATCTTGTTGTGATCTTCTATTATCAGCTTGGGGATATGTTGGGTAATTTCCCCAATGGCTTCATGCCTCTAGTGGTTGGGTTCCTGGAAGATATCCCTGAAGTGAGTTCGCATGTCCTCTGTAATGGCTTCTTACATTTCCAACCTTTCCCCTGTTTGGTTCTTGATGACCGTTATTCTGTTGTGCATCCGGTGTTGTATGGTGGAGCGGTGGAAGAATTTGGTGTTTCTTTCTCCCTCTTTGAGCCAGTTGATTCTGGATTTTTATCTCCAAGGGCTTCTTCTTGGTTCCTTCTTTCCTCCAGCTGAGTTTTCAGGCATTGCTCCTGGTGATTTGTCTCATCTGTGCGTCCCAGTAGGATGATGTTCTATTGCAAAGTCTTCATTTTTTTCTCCAAGTCCTTCAACTCTGTGAATATGTTGCCGAAGGTAGTTTTGTTACATAATTTTAGATGTCTTTTGAGAAGTTTTAGTTTTGTTTGGAATTGGAGAATTTTAGTGCCTTGAGGGGGTTCTATGGAAGACCACCAGTTGGACACTAATTCCTTGAACCCCGGGTGCCTGAACCAACAATGTTCAAAGCGGAAAGGTTTGGGAGCATGCTTACTTGGTTAGAGCCATTAGAGTTGTATTGGCCAGTGATCAGATCCCACTGTAGGGATGATGGTAGTATCCAGATTTCCTCCAAGGCGAATGAGTTCATCGGTGATGAGGAATCTATCGAGTCGAGAGGCTATCTGTTGGGCGCCTCCTCTTTTGTTGTTCTAAGTGAGGATTTCATTGGAGGTCTAAAGATCGATGAGGTTGTTGCTCTGGATGAATTCTTTGAAGCCATTACTATCGGATTCCAGATGCAACCTTCCACCCTTATTTTCTTGGAGGTTGGTTATCATGTTGAAATCACCTCCTAGAAGCCAGAGGGGATGGGATCACTGTAGATTGATTTCCTCTATATTTCTCAGTAGCATCAATTTTTGTTGCGCATTTTGAGGTGCGTAAACATTGGTAAGCAGTCCATGGATGTCCGTACCTATAAGGTGAAAATTTACCTGAATGAAGTTTCTGTTAGTATGAATATTCTCTAATGTGATGATTTGGGGGTTCCAGATGATGGCGAGTCCTCTAGACGCCCCGTTTGCATCAACCGCTATAGTATTTCTACCTTTCCATATTTTTTTGAAGATGGTTTCTAGTGTTGAGATGGTACATTTGGTTTCTTTCCTGTAAAAGATTGCTGGATATTCCTCCGAGATCATTTTGTTTAAGATCCTGTGCTTTGTGGGGCTGATGAGCCCTCTGATATTCCATGAGATGAGCTTCATGGGATATATTTGGAGGTGAGGGCATAGAATCTCGTTAGCTTGGGGAAACGTCCAAAATCCACCATTTCTTTCCCCACTTCTATAGTTCATTGTAGGGATGTTTTCCTTCCTCTTTTTCGCGACTCTTTCGTGAAGTACTGGGTATTGATTAACATTCTTCCCTGTATGCCCAGGGAGGGGAGCTGCTGTGCTTAGGCTAGGATTTCCTCCTTTTTTTTTATTTTCTACTCTGGGATTGAAGTGTAATATTTGTTGGTATAGGATTCTTCAAGCCCTGCAATATCTAGTCCTTCTAGATCTATGATTTTTGGTTCTTCCTCCATCGCTTTTGGGATCATGTCCATTATCGGTTCTTTGCCCTTTGTCTGACTATTATCCTCTTCAGTATTGTTGTTGGGGGATTTTAAGAAGGCTTCCAATGGAAGCTTGTGTTTCTGAGCCGTCGAGGGAGGGATTTGTGATGTGGAGGTGCTTCCTACCTCATTGAATGGTATTGTTTCATTTTTGCTTCGCTAATTAAGGGCTGCGAAAATATTACTAGTTGTACGTACTTTTTTGTTCTGCTGCGGGGTAGCTCTCTAATTGTGTCTTTTTTTACTTGCTACCTTAGTGAATCCTTTTGATTCCTACTCACCGATATCCTTTTCAGCTGTTGCTTTCATTTTTAGGGGGCAGTCTCTAAAGAGATGCCCATGTTGATGACATTTCCTACATCTAAAAGGAATATGTTCATAATCAACAGTTTGAGTCCATTCAAATTCTTCATGAAAAAGACTTACCTCACCTGGGAGCGGTTCGACTAGATTCATGTAGACATAGATGCGAGCGTAAGATGCATACCGGTTGATTTTGGTCTCCTCTGCAATCTTGACGAACTCCCCTAGGGAGTTGCCTTTATCGCGGAGGGTGAGTTCGTCCCAGTAGTCTTGGGGGAGAGATTAGAGTCGGATCTAAACTGGTGCCCAGGTTAGATCTTGTTTGTCTGGGTTGAAACATTTTGTCCATGGTCTGAGGTATAGGCCTGCCGTGTTGAAGAAGTACAACCCTCCATCCATGATCCGGTCCTTGTCTTATGAGCAGGTGAAGAGAATGTTGAAGAAGCCTTTTACGCACAGTTGCAGTTCGATGTGCCCTTTGGGTTTACATTTTGAGACTCTCAACGATTTTTCTATGGGCCATAAGCCCATGAACTTTCCTATCAATGCATGATATTTCATGAATTGGATTCTTCCATTGATGCGATGTGCAGGGAGTTCAATCACTATTTTCTTGGTTTCCTTTGGGATGCAAGTGGTGGATTTCGTGTTCGTGTCTGCTGCAGATTTTTTATTTTCCTTCTGCACTCTGGGTGTCACCCGTGTGTTTTCTTGAGACGGGACAGAGTTGTGCTGATTGGCGTTTTCAACCCTTGCCACTGTCCTTGTTGGAGATTGGCTAGTAGGGGGGGGAGCAGTAGCCTCCCCGCTAGAGTCAGTCATTGGGAAGCCTGTAGAAGTCCGAGTAGCATTTTTTCGTAGATCTGACTGGGGGAGAAGGACTGCCGTGGCAGCTATCACCAGAATCAACAAACCCTAGATCATGGAGGTCAGCCTGGTGCAGAGCTCTGCTAGGGTTTTTTTTAATTTTAGGTATTGACACTATTTGAAACTAGTAAATGATGTTATCCCCCTTGTCTGAAAATATTCCCTCGCATACAAGTATTAATGATAAGTTCATATAATAATATCATTATAAATGTTTCGGTCCATAGGATTTAAACAATCTAAGTACGATCTAAGTTTAACAAAGTATTACAAAGAGGGAACATTGTTCCTCTCTAGAATACTACTAAATCTTTCGGCAAATTTATGCAGAGTTGCATATGAGAAAACCCAAGTGGTACCTAGACCAACCTGTATAAGAATAAACCACTCATTATGATTTAATGGTAAAGCATAGTGGATGTGTACAAAACCCAACAATAGGTGACATATATATGTACCTCCAAGAGACCGAACTGAAAGTTAGATTCGGGTTGAGCATGGTAAAAACAATCATAAACAAAAGAAGTAGAAATTTAAATGCAAAAGCATTAAATTAATTACCTTATGGATCTGTATTAAATTGTTATGTCTGTAGTCAGAAAATAGACAAAATTAGTGTTGAAAAAGATCACACTGTATATGAGAATTCAAATACCATAATTAAAAAAGTTACGATAGAATCTCAGAGTATGAGTAATTTACGTATATGGATATATATGACATAAGAAGAATAGTGTATCCATATACCACACCATAAACTTGGAAGACGTTTTAGCTAATGGTGTGAAATTTAAAATCATACAATATTTCAAGCGCATCCGTACTAGGGAAGTTGGAATGATAATCATTGTACTAAATTCCCCAAAATGAAAAGAGAAACAATATAACAGTATGCGTAACTAGGGGAATGTCTGAGAAGGACTTCCTCAAAATAAAACTTCTTCAAAATAATCTTTGATGAGAAGTTATCCAGACATCTATACTGGTAAAGAATAGTCATTCGATAAGAGTTACACATTTATGAGGTATATATATTTCTCCATCGAAGATTAGTAACATAGTCCAAGGTCACTGTATAATAGTGACAACGTAGAGTGTAGAAGGGTTCCAAACGAATACATGAAACTGAAAGATTTTGAAAAAAAATATGGGCAGCGCAAGTAAACCCAGTTAATCTAAATGAAGCCGTAGTTGTGACTAAGTGATAAACCAGTTATCAAATACCTAAGACAGTAAAATAAAAACCAAGATTAAATTAGAAGAGACCAATTTCACATTACATGTATTTCGGATAGGGTATTCTGAGGATGAGTCGAGGGAGAGAAGAAGATGTTCTAGTGTCCATCTGCGTTGTAAATAACTCTATTAGAAATGTGCAAATTGCCGGAAGTACCAAGTATACATTAACCCCAAAAAGATACTCTACGGTGAATACCAAAATAGAAATAATAACTTGAATGATTGAAATGAGAGTACAAAATCCAGAGGGTAATGGAAGAAAAATTAAGGTTGCATTACATGGATATACATGAAACAACGAATATAGTTATAGTTAAACATTTGATATAAATATAATAACCCAGAAAAGCGTAAGGGAGGCGTGAATTTCGTATCGTCCATGGCATATGGACCTTACTAAATGTAAAACAACTAAGAGCTGTTACTTACAATACCTGGAGTGACCTCGAGTTGGTTCAATGCTGACCAGAGTTATTCATCATAAGAGAAAGACATGAATGATGGGATACTGTCCAGTTCAGTGGAGCAAGTTAGAGCCAAAAGTGAAAAATAACAAGCTGTTAACTGCAATAGAGAACCTTGTAAAAAAAATTGAAAATAGAGAGTTAATAACATGTGACTTTTACCATGGTGAATGGAAAAGGTAGCTCCTCTCCGCAAATGCAATAATCTCCTCGAGCTACAGAAATGTTTGTATCAAACCCTGACCATACGAAGACCAGGAAGGGAAGTAGACTTCCAGTATATATAATGAAAGATGGAGTTAACAGAAGGCGTGTCACCATGAAGTGGAAAATAAGTCTAAAGCCAAACCGAGATCTTTTATGGCACCATCGAAGACCTAATCGTAATTCGATCTAAACCCTCCATGCATCAGAGATCTGAGGGATAGTAAGTTTTCCAGTTGGTTGCAAGGGTTCCATCAACATTTAGGTGAGCCATGTGACATGGTACACTTAGTAAATGCCAAGAGATCCCACTGTCGATTGTGTACAGGAGTCATGTACAATTTCCTACGGTAAGAGCCACCAGAATTAAATTTGAATACGATTGACTCATAATTTCAGATCTCGACTTAAATGGAGATTATGAATTCACCAATAGGGTTGTTTCATTGGTAAATCGATGGTTAATTATGGTGAATAGAGATAACGTAAGCTGTTACTATAATTCTTATGAAAACCTTATGGTAAGTCATATGGAGGATTTAACAATATAAGTGACATTAAATCCTTGTGGAAGTACTCTAGATCCAAGAGAATTTATCGATTAAATATATATATATATATATATATATATATATATATATATATATATATATATATATATATATATATATATATATATATATATATATATATATATATATATACTTGAGCATAGTTATAAAGCTAAGTAAATAGAGGAAGTCTTGGGTGATAATGGTCAATGGGAAATCGCTTTAAAAGTGATGTAGATATATCTAAAGCAAGGATATAGATACAAATCATAATGTAAAGGTCCCTAATTGATAGTAATAACATGAATTCAAGGTAGGTAATTCTAGAAACGATCATCGAGTTAATGATGTACTCACTAAAGTTGGGGTAGCATCCTCGTAAGGATAAGGAGTAAGGATTTAGGGTTGAATTGATCATTAACATTAGAACTACTTCAGTAAATCGTAAGTGTTCTTATGTTGATATAATATGGTATCATAGAAAATAAATATATTCCTAATTTCTATTTAGGGCTAATATAAAGTCTATATGGATAGGGAAGAGTTAGACTTGAAAAGGGGTGCCAATTAATTCAAATAAGAGTGGAGTGAATTGATAGTTATGTTAAGGAGAACTAAATTGTTAATCTATTTAACCTTCAGGTAAAATAGATGAGTAGAATCTTAAGTATAAGATTTCAATGAAATTATAAAAGGGGGGTTTTATCTCTAAAGGAACCTATGCTTAAAACATAAAAGATTTAAAAATATAGTGAAGTAAATACCGTGATGAAAAAGGTCGACATAAAATATTTGACAGAAAGTGACGAATAATATTCAATAAGCAGTGTGTAGATAATCTGTATACTATAAATAGAAAACAAAATTTGTGGGAAACACAGATGTTACAAATTGTATCAGATCCCATGTTAAAACACAAGGCCTTAATGTGTGCTCACACCAGAGAAAAATTCTGTTGATGTAAAGTGTTTGCTAATTTTAAATTTTACAAATGTTTAATTTTATGTACAGTGAAACAGTGCAGAAACATACAGCTGCAAATCATAAGGGAAGGGGATGAGATGTATGTGGATCTGGGTGGGGAAGAAAATTCAGCAAATCCAAATGTTTCATTTATGGTTATGATGCATCGAATGAATTGATGCAACCGAAAACCCGTAATGAAAGGCTATCTCTAGCCAATGAAGAGCAAGAAAGTTTAATAAAAGAATTGACTCCCGGAATGGTCACGAAAGTGAAGGTCCGGGAAGAAAGAGAAAAGGAACTTTAAATTTCTCAGAAGAGTCTGACAAAGATGAAGCCTCTAGACAACAGTCTAGGAGGGACAAGGAATTTCAGGGTGAATTCCCCCAAAAAAAAAAAAAAAAATATAAGCCTCCCTCCTATGATGGAGAGAAGGAGGAATATACAGAAGCTTGGCTTCTAAAAATGGTAAAGTAAATCTAAGTGATGAAGTAGGGTATTTACAAATCCCAGGTAAGGGTGATGAAGTGGCTATTTACAAATCCCAGGTAAGGGTACCTTGTAGTGATAGGAAAATAAGTGCGAAAAATGTCACTTGAAAAGATATTCAAATTAAAATTAGTAATAGACATCAGAATGATTGATTGTAGAATGACAAAGCCAAAGAGTTTTAGTAGCTTAGGTTGGAACAACTTGAGTTGTTACCAAACTCATCAACTTGCTTCGCTAATTTCCTTTTACACTAAAAGAAAAGGCAAGGGTAGGATAATGTAAAAAAAATAAAAATAAATAAATAAACTGCCTACCTACTAGCTATAAGGAGAGGAATGAGGGATTTTGTCTCCTGAATTTCGTAAAACAATAATATTTAAAATTACTATTTGCAGGATAAAATTAACTGTGATTAGCAAGAAATGAGAATAATGAAATATGTGGAGTGGAAGGACCACATTTTGATAAGAAAACCCCCTCAAATTCAAAGGTAGGAATAATGAACCACTTATCGTGGATTCAATACTTTTAAAAATAGAATTTGATCAAGAAAGTTATACATAACTGAAAATGGTAGATATTCTATCATTAGAAGTATAAAATATGTTGTAGGACAAAAGAGACTAGAGACAATTAAAGAAGAAGTTTAAAGATATGAATGATAAACAACCTATTATGGTTGATGAAGTAAGTACAGTTTAGAAAAAGAAAGAAAAAATCCAGCAAGCTGGAATTGTGTAATGAAGTGAAATATAAGTTACCCAAGGTTGATGAAGGGTAAATAAATATAGAGAACGTGAGTTAGAGTTAAATGTTTCAATCATCGATTCTTATGCGGTGCTAATAGGAATAAACTGGGTAGAACAACAATAAGGACCTACCAAATTGTTTAGAAAGACCCTACAGGGTATCTATGGTGATGGAAAACCAGTGATATTATGAAGGCCAGCAAGAAAATGCTGAAAAATGTATGCTGTAGAATTAAGACAACGAACTAAAAAAGAAAATTGTAGAAAATTTATCAGTCAGCAGAGAGAGTAAGGAGGTAGTTCTAGATGAAGTTAAAACCATGTGATATATCAGTCTCTAGTGTATACAAGATGAATAACCCAAAATAGTAAGAGTTAAAACGGCAACGATAAAAATTTGTTGAATAGAAACTACGTAAGACCAAGTATATCCCTACTGGGAGCACTAGTAATGTTGGTCAAAAAAAAAGTTGGAACCTTCAGAGTAAGTATAGACTACTAAAACTGAATAAACGAATGATCAAGAATGAATATTCTCTACTCAGGATAGATGGTCAATAAGATATCATAAAATGAGAATTAAAGAAGATCTGTATAAAGAAAAATATACATAAATTTTGAAATTGAAGTTCTAAGTAATTGGATGGAAAATGTTTTGCTCCTTTATGTGACAAGTAAAACAAAACTTAAGGAACAACCCAAAAATTGTTTTACAATTATGCAAAATCTAGAAGACATAAATGACATGATAGACTTAACAAAAAGGAATCTTATAAAAATTGCAGTGGTTAAGTCATGTAAATTCAGAAGAACGACGAGTAGGGGACTGAGGAGAGGCTCAAGGGAGCATGAACTAATTAGTAGTTCCTGATACTTCCACCATAAAATTAACTGTGGGTATTGAAAAATAATAGAATAGATGGGTAAATAGATTTTTAATCTTAGCCTATACAAAAATCTCTCTACAGCAACAAGGAGAGGGAAAAACGGATAGACCGAAAAAAGGTCAAACTAGTTTGAATAGTTAAAAGACTTAAACTAATAACTATTCCTGTTTTTAAGATCCTAACCCAATTCGAGAAATGGTAAGTGGTACTAAGGCTTGGGCAGAAGGATTAGAGGTAATATTATTACTCAGTTATAGCATATGATTGAATAAAATTTAGACAAATGGACAAAATTATACTGGGTATGTTTTAAGGTGTCTGCTGAAATGTATGTTGTAGGCAGTAAAGAAAATTACCTGTAAAGTAAGAAGGGGCTTTAATCCCAGAACACATATGGATGGAGTATAAATTATTCAACAATATGAAAATTTTTAAGCAAACTAGGTGTTTGTCTTTCCTTAATGAGTTTGAAATAAACTTCAAAAATAAAAGAGGAAAAGGAAAGGAGATTTTAGATGTTTTAAAGAGGAATGTCCCTAAAATTTTGAATAATGTTAGAGTAATGAAAGTTTTTACTGTGAATAATTGAGGAAAATAAAATGAGTGCAGTAGTAAAGCAGGAAAAAACCTCCAAGAAAAATTGCAAAATACTGAAATATTGATAGATATTTCAAATCAAGAGGAACTGATAATTTCAAAAACAGAAGGTAGATTAATAATGTGACCCCAGTACAGCAGGAATTTTCGAAAAATATCATAGATGTCTTATGATAGGACATAGTGGTGATTCAAATTAAATTCAAGATTTAAAGTAGAACATGTTTGCCCTAGTATGAGGAAAGAGTAATGAAAACCCTATGTGGAAAGTGATGATAAGAGACAATGAAACCTAAGTATCAGACAAAAATTTAGATACTATTCCTATTCCAAGATGGAAATAGGAAGTTGGTTGGAAAAAAAACTAGAAAATGGTTGACTTAGAAACTGAAATTCATAAAAGTAGTCAATGTATCCAAGACTAAGATGGTAAACTGATATGAAGTTCCAAGATGTAAGGTAATAACTGATACACTTGATAAGGTAAAGATCAAGTGGAATTTGGAAACTGTGTTATAGAATAATCAATATTAAGTTGAAATTGTGCATGGTTATCACCATCTGAATAGTTAAGAAAATTAATCAATTATTAAGTACATGAAGTACATGTATGAACTGGAAAAAAAAGGGGATATAGAACCTTAAGTAGAACCCCTGCATATGACAAAGTTGTTTTCCTAAATTCATGAACTTTTAATGAAGAGGCGTTTGTTTTGTGAAGAAAAGTGTAACAAGAATTGTACAACTCCGACAAAAGGAGTCAAGGTGAGAAGACGTGCAGAGAAAACACCAAGAAATTCAAACGACACCATGGATTCGTGAGGAGGAAGTCTCGCTGAAATACATGGAATGATAAGTAGTTGTGCTAAAATTGCACATACTACTGTGAACCCTCAAGGGTTTTGCTAATAAGTGACTTTATTGAAGAATATTAAATTTTAGAATATTATCGTGATTAATTCTAATCAAATAATATATATCACACTACTCATATGAGTTGATATGAACTGTGGACAGGCGGAAAAAGGAATAAAAGATTCTTCCAGATATACTTCTTATACTGAAACAGGAAGAAAATCAAACTCCAGAGTATAGCAGTGAGCAGAGTAAAGGCAGAGGAAGGTACTTGTACTCTGAAGAAACTGCTGGGAGTCAGAGGATAAGATGAAAGAGGAAACTTCATCCCGAGTTGAGAAATCAACATCGAAATTGATAACATCGAGGAGGGTGTTCTGTTTTAGAGGGGGGATATGTAATGTCCCTAAATTTATGCTTTTAAAAATAGGTATTCAAAGACTCTGAGGGTCAAGTGGATCCAAGGGAAAATATAAATTGTGGATATATTTTTTTAATTTAATTAAATAAAATGAAAAATGAAATAAATGGTGCAAGGACTAGATAATAATTAGAGATCTGGGATCCAAATCTATGAGGATGGATAAGGATCATAAGTATTTCCCAGTATCCAATAATCCTTGGAGGAAATAAATTGAATATAGCAATTTAGATTGGAGATAAAAATCTAAAAAGTTACCCTAGTAAAGAGGAAATTACTGGGAAGAGGTAGAATAAAGCTAGAAAGAGGAAAAGCTAGCTTTAAAGTACTTTTGTGGAAGAATCAAAAGGAAAGCATAGGCACACAGGAAATCAACATCCTGATTTAACTGGACGCAGTTGAAGGAAACATGCTGATGGGAAAGCAAGCTTAAATAAGCAGATTCATAATAGACAAGGGGTTGTCTATTGCTAGAGAAATTGATCTCTACTCGGGGGTGAGCTGTGGAGAAAGATCTCAAAGGTTGGGTGGAACCTAGTCTACCTTAAGTGGTATGCACCAGTTAATTTCAGTTTTAAGTTATACTTTAGTTATATTATGAGTTTTTTGATAAAGTAAAGTAGTATATATATATATATATATATATAATTCTTTATCTGACTATGAGTCTATGCTATGGAATTAAGGTGAATTGGAAATAACTTTGGAAGGTCTATACATTGAACATAATTGACTATAATAGAAATAGTCATTCATGTATTGTTGTAAAGATAGAACTCTGTAGAGTACCAACTCTCAGAATGTCTAAATCCGATGTAAGGCTTAGATCTGAAGTTAGGTAACTCTCAAGAAAATTGTTAGGTCATTAACAAATATGTTCTATTATTATGTCATCAAGCTGTACATTATATTATGAAACAATTCTAAGTAGAAATAAGTATGCATGAGAGATAAATGAACACACTGTATATCTAAACAAATTCCTATGCTATAGTATACAAGAGAAGGATAAATTATGAACCAAGAAATACTATATAGAAAATAATATATGCATATCCTCAGAATATATTCCTACATTAGATTGGAAGTGAGAGCATCAGTAGAAATGTAAGTACCATATATGGAATATCAACAATCTTTGAATTGGAAAGAAAAGAGTTTATTCCATACTGTAAATAGGCATACAAGTATTGATGTTAAGTCCATATAATCATATCATTATAAATGTTTTAGTCCATAGGATTTAAACAGTCTAAGTACGATTTGAGTTTAACAAAATATTACAAAGAGGGAATATTGTTCCTCTCTAGAATACTGCTAAATCTTTCGGAAAATTTATGCAGAGTTGCCACTGAGAAAATCCAAGTGGTACCTGGATCAACCTATATAAGAATAAACCACTCATTATGATTGAATGGTAAAGCACAATGGATGTGTACAAAGCCCAACAGTAGGTGACATATATATGTACTTTCAAGAGACCGAACTGAAAGTTACATTTGGGTTGAGCATGGTAAAAACAATCATAAATAAAAGAAGCATAAATTTAAATGCAAAAGAATTAAATTAATTACCTTATGGATTCGCATTAAATTGTTATGTTTGTAGTCAGAAAATAGACGAAATTAGTGTTGAATAAACTCACACTGTATATGAGAATTTAAATACCATAATTGAAAAAGTTACGACAGAATCTTAGAGTATGAGTATTTTACGTATATGGATATATATGACATAAGAAGAATAGTGTATCCATGTACTAGACCATAAACTTGGAAGATGTTTTAGCTAATGGTATAAAATTTAAAATCATACAAGATTTCAAGCGCTTCCATATTTGGGAAGTTGTAATGATAATCATTGTATCAAATTCCCCAAAATGAAAAGAGAAACAATATAACAGTATGCGTAACTAGGGGAATGTACGAGAAGGACTTCCTCGTAACAAAACTTCTTCAAACTTATCTTCGATGAGAACTTATCTAGACATCTATACTGGTAAAGAATAGTCATTCAACAAGAGTTACACATGTATGAGGTACATGTATTTCTCCATCAAAGATTAGTAACATAGTCCAAGGTAATTGTATAATAGTGACAACGTAGACTGTAGAAGGGTTCCAAACGAATAAATGAAACTGAAAGATTTTGAAAAAATCATGTCTAGAGGAAGTAAACCCAGTTAATCTAAACGAAGTCGTAGTTGTGACTAAGTGATAAACCATTTATCAAATACCTAGGACATTAAAATAAAAACCAAGATTAAATTAGAAGAGACCAATTTCACATTACCTGTATTTCGGATAGGGTAGTCTGAGGATGAGTCAAGGGAGAGAAGAAGACGTTCTGATGTCCATATGCATTGTAAATAAATCTATTAGAAATGTGAAAATTTCTGGAAGTACCAAGTATACATTAAGCCCAGAAAGATACTCTACGGTGAATACCAAAATAGAAATAATAACTTGAATTATTGAAATGAGAGTACAAAAACCAGAGGGTAATGGAAGAAAAATTAAGGTTGCATTACGTGGATATACATGAAACAACGAATACAATTACAGTTAAACGATTGATATAAATTGAATAACCCAGAAAAGTATAAGGGAGGTGTGAATTTTGTATCGTCCATGGCATATGGACCTTACTAAATGTAAAACAACTAAGAGCTGTTACTTACAATACCTGTGTTGGGAAAAATACTGAGAGGGGGGGGGTGAATCAGTATTTACTGCATATTCAAAACTTTTTACTTTTTCACTCTCTAAAACCCATACGCTACTTTGCTGAACCAAACTAGCGTATACACGCGGATATCCTTCATAAAACTCGCGTATACACAGAGATCTAATTATCCCATTAATTCTTCACTTATATCATTCCATCATTCATTCATTAGATGTTCAATAAATAGTAAACATGTGCAGTAAGAACAGAATAAACCATCACACATAAGCATCACACATGAACACCGGGATTTTAGGTGGAAACCCAAGTCGGGAGAAAACCACCGCTGCATTTGCTCAGCCTTCAATATTTTATTATAGAGAAAACATCTTACAACATATGTGCTGGTGCAGACTCCTACCGGCACGCAGGCACCCACCTGCGCTCGTTTACCAGCCTCTCCTGGAAGGGAGCTCCAACCCCCTGACTCGTTTACCAGCCTCTCCTGGAAGGGAGCTACGACCCCCTGCTCTCGTTTACCAGCCTCACCTGGAAGGGAGCTACAACCCCATGACTGAAGGCTACAACCCTCAGCACCTCTATGGACCACGTTTCATCAATTTTCACACTGGATCCAAAGCTTCCTTTAGGACACAACTTGCAGGCCACGTTTCATCATATTTTCAGACTGGACCCACTCCACATATTTAAGCTCCATCATACAACCAAACTGTAACAGACAACTCAGAACTCTAGAATATAGATAGCAGCAACACATCAGAACAGATCAGACATTTCATACCCCATGCTTCAGCAGACCCTAGTTTGCATACGCGCTTTCCTTTCACTGATGCCGCGTATATATGCACTTCCGTTCACATAAACATGCGTATACTTCTGTATATATTACAGAGTTAATTCCACTGCGCATACGCGCTTTTTCTTCAGCGAAGCCGCGTATATACGCGCTTCTTCTGCGTCAAACTAGCGTATGGTTCTTTAGACATTTAGGTCATTGCAATTCTTCAGAACAGATACATCACACAGATTTAACCCTTTACTTCAGACAGAAGTTTGCCTTATCTTAGATCTAATCATTCCATAAACAGATCTAGCAAATACAGATACATTTCAGATCTAGATATCCCGCTTCATCATTTCTTCATAGGTGCATCATAGATTCAGATCTATCATCAAACCTTTACCCTTTCCATACAGATATACTTCACAAAGAAGTATTCATTCAAGCTCAGACATCTTGCACCCACACTCATGATTTGCACAATGAATTTCTTCTCTTTATATAGGTTTACCATTTTTCAATACCATGAGCCAAAACCACATTACTTCCGATGGTATTCTTGGACGGGGTCATTTAGACGAATCATTACCCAATACAATGGGTCAATACCATGGTGGTTACCCCTGGTTTTGCACTTTATGAGTGATTTTGCCCATACGCGACTTGGCACGTTGTTTCCCGCGTGCATACGCGAATTCTCCTAGGCAAATCCGCGTATGCCTTGAGACATACTCTTTTCATCATAGATCTAGCACATACTAAATTTCTTTCTTCATTCCCTTCTGTACTCACTGTAGATACATCAGATTTACTTCATCAAGAACATATTCTATCAAGCACAACTTAATCAAGTGGGTTGCCATTCAAGGACAACACTCACCATCATATTGCTAACTAACATCATTTCACATCAGATTTACATCATTTACCAAGTCCATCAGGTCAAGAATAACTTCATCAGGTGGATTGCCATCAAGGACAACACATGCCAACAATCTCATGTCTTCATATTTATTAAGTGGGTTGCCATCAAGGACAACACTCTGCATCATATTGCCAACAATCTCCCCCTTTGGACTTGATGGCAACCACGATGGTGTTTGATAACCACAACAACAGGTCCAGGTAGTAGAATCTGACGACACATGTCCTCTCCCATTTTGAGCCTCATTCATTCTCTTCATTCAAACACCATGTCACTCTCCCCCTTTGACATCAAGGGCAAAGGAGGCGGATCAAAAACCAACACACTCTCCCCCTTTTCTCTCCTTAGAAAAGCAGGTCTGCCCAGAGATCTGATATATACTGAAGTGACCAAGCTCCCCCTGAGTTCATGCTGAATCTTCAAACATATTTTCCAATGAAGTACATGAATCTATGACTTTCCTATCACCAATGACTCATACTTTCATCAAAGATCCACCCAAGTGGATTTACATATGAGACTTCAAGTACCCAACCAAGTGGGTTTACACATCTTAACTCAACTACCCAACCAAGTGGGTTTACAAATTTGACTTAGCTACCCAACCAAGTGGGTTTACAAATTTGTCAAGTCCTTACAAGACTGAATATTACAATTTTCATCATGGGTCTCAACAAGACCTTTTCATCAAAATACAAATATGACCATTTATGACCAAGACCAGAAAAACCTCAAGAGAGATCATATATCAGAACCACCATAATGCCAACAATGCATTATACTCAGCAAGACTAGGGCTCCCCCTAAAAATGTGCATCCAAACATCCTTTCCATATGACTAAAGCTCCCCCTTAGTTTGTGCATCCTGAACACTTTCAACCAATCATCAAGGCATCTTCAAAACATCAGAGATTGAAACAGTATTATAAAAGTTGGAACATCACCAGAGATACCAGAGATACCAAACAGCAACACAGATTGTGCTGAAGACATGTTGACCCAGAAAATTTCTCAGCAACCACACATACGCGGTTTTTTGTGTAATAACTCGCGTATATACGCGACTGTATCCAAGGAAATCCGCGTATACAAATTAATCTTCAGAAATTTAATCAAATTTGATTCTTGGCATAACAGAGACTACTTGAGAAATTGTTTCTTGTTGAACCAATTGTTTGCTGAACCCAGATTCCTTATCGGGACTCGATAAAGAATGCACCACTACTAGTTCCTTTTCAATCATCAACCTGTGACCGGGTCTATGTTTCCATCATCATCATAGTGACTTTCTGTTGAAGTCAGCTATCAACTTAATATCTTGTCTTCATTTCTTCTTTGTAGAAACATATGAGGGTATCATCATGAAATATAGCATGAGCAAGCACCATAGCCTTGTATCATCAAATATCTGAGAGAAGAAGGATACGACAATGTATTCATGACTTCAAGTGTCAAGCATGAGAACATCAGTAATCAAGCCTTCAGACCTTTTCGCAGTATCAACATATTATTTTCAAGAGGAATTATCATATTAGAGCAACTTTTTCAATAGTCAATATGTGTCAAGCAGTCAACCAAGAGATCTGATATCACCAGTAGCTTCAAAATTTATCATGCGTTCTACATGCTCCGTCCTTATCTCTGAATTATAAGACTTTCATCTCAGCAACGAATACTCTTCATCAAAAAGCAAACAAGTCTCATCCATCATCTTCAACATAAGAAACCAAGTATCATATCATCATTATTTAGAACTGAGAAACTAAGCTGAAACTGAGTCAATAATACAGTTATTAATAGTCAGACTGATGCTCCCCCTGAACCTCTGCTCCTGATCTTCAGCTGTCATCCCAATTTTCTTATCATAAATGCATACACGACTGTTTCTACTGGAACTCGCGTGTATACGCGACTTTTGTTCATTGAACCCGCGTATGGAAAGTGAAGCATAGAAATTTTTCACATTCCTTCATCTCCCCCTGAACTTGTACTTCCTGTACCTGTCTTTTCCACATCAAATGCGCTGTCAGAAATCAACATAACCAGAGTAATCAAATCAACCATGAGAGTCATCATACATTGCTCCCCCTGTGACGATACATTACTAAATCTCATAATGTATCGCACATCATTCCTGCAGTCAATAAGAGAAGTAAGCTTCAGTAAGGATGACCCAAAGAGGTCGTATTCCTCACGTTTTTGACCTGTCCTCATTCTTTTTCCAAATTTGATTGAACTTCCAACTCGTGTGCTGAAAATTGTCCACTTTCTCGATCTGCTCAACTCTATATTCCTTTCTACATGTCCACATTTGTTATAAATAAATAACATCTCATGTTCGTATAGCAAGCATAAGAATCACATGAGTACTTCTAATCTTCCTCCTTTACAATCAGCTGCTTTATGTCCATACTTGTTACATGAAAAACAATATCCCTTGAAGAAACCAGAGTACCTTTCTATGTAGGAACTGTTTGTTTGAGGCTGAAATGATCTGCTCCTGCAATTTGCTGCAACATTCCCATAATTATGACATTTAAAGCATTCAACATTATTGACTGATTTCCTTTGAGATTTCATCATTGTTGGTTGAACTTTTGTCTCTTTCAACACTTCAGGTTTTGCATTGACATCCTCTGAATTTTTAGGACTTCCTTGTGAGCTAGATTCTCCTTTAACAGTTTCATGGAAACCAAGACCAAGTTTGGTAACAGGAGACCTTTGATTACTCAGAATATTGTCCAAAATATTAGTACTATCTTGAAACCTCAAAAGTTTAACCTTTTCTTCTAATTTACCTTTGAGAATGTTTACCTCAACCTCCAAGGCTTGGCATTGCTTCGTCATGCTTTCTTCTTTCCTTCTTCCATCTTCTATTTGATCATTCAGATTTAGAATCTCTTCTTTCAACCCATTTCCTTGTTCTTCAAAATTTTGCACGAGTTCTTCTTTCTTCTTCGATGCTTCAAGATTTACTTTCAGAGATATGATTTCTTCTTCAAGTCCTGCATTCTTCTTATTTGTTTTATTCAGATATTCTTTGAGAGAAATGATTTCTGATTTAAGTTCTTCATTCTTCTTATTTGATTTTTCCAGATATGTTTTTAGAGAAATGTTTTCTGTTTCAAGTTGTGCAATCTTCTTCTTTGATATTTTCGGATCTTCCCTAAGAGAGATGATTTCGGCTTCAAGCCTTTCATTCTTCTTATTTGATTTTTCCAGATCTGCTTCAAGTCCTTTACTTCGATTGGATACATCATCGAACATCCTTTTCAGTCTAAAGATCAGATCTTTGGAGGCAGATTCCTTCTCATTGAATATTCTTTGTTGATCTTTGATAACTTCTTCTAAGTCCATAGCATAATTTTCACTATCTTCACCATTGTTTGCACAAAGAAGATTATTACAAGAGCCCCAATCACTTCCTGATTCATCTTCTTCAATTTCTGCTATACAGGTTTTCTGAGACATCTCCTTGCTTTGAGTGGCCTTCTTCTTTTGCTTCTTTTCCATGAGCACTTGTAGAGCTTGGTCAGAATCTTCTTCATATTTAATCTTGACGGCTTCTTCTAGATCCATACTGTCACTTTCACTATCATAACCTTTGCATATACAGGTAAGTGAAATACAAGAACAACGATCAATACCTGTTTCATCTCCTTCAATTTCTTCTATACATGATTTTTGAGGCCTCTTCTTTCCTTGAGTAACCTTCTTCTTTTGCTTCTTTCCCATTGCGACGGATCTCCTTCAAGCGATCAAGCTTCTGCAGAAGAACCTGCTCTGATACCAATTGTTGGGAAAAATACTGAGAGGGGGGGGTGAATCAGTATTTAGGACTTACTCAAATATTTTTACTTTTCCTTACTTCAAAACCCATACGCTACTTTCCTGATACAGACTAGCGTATATACGCGGATACCCTTTATGAAACTCGCGTATACACAGAGATCTAATTATGCCATTAATTCTTCACTTGTATCATTCCATCATTCATTCATTAGATGTTCAATAAATAGTAAACATGTGCAGTAAGAACAGAATAAACCATCACACATAAGTATCACACATGAACACCAGGATTTTAGGTGGAAACCCAAGTTGGGAGAAAACCACCGCTGCAGTTGCTCAGCCTTCAATATTTTATTATAGAGAAAAAATCTTACAACATATGTGCTGGTGCAGACTCCTACCAGCACGTAGGCACCCACCTGCGCTCGTTTACCAGCCTCTCCTGGAAGGGAGCTCCAACCCTCTGACTCGTTTACCGGCCTCTCCTGGAAGGGAGCTACGACCCCCTCGCTTCCTCGTTTACCAAACAACTTCTCACCCGGAAGGGAGCTACAACCCCCCGATCGAAGGCTACAACCCCTCAAGATAGATGGACCACGTTTCATCAATTCACACCGGATCCAAAGCTTCCTTTAGAACACAACTTGCAGCCACGTTTCATCAATTTTCACACTGGATCCACTCCACATATTTAAGCTCCATCATACAACCAAACTGAAACAGACAACTCAGAATTGTAGAATACAGATAGCAGCAACACAGCAGAACAAATCAGACATTTCATATCCCATGCTTCAGCAAACCCTAGTTTGCATACGCTCTTTCATTTCACTGATCCCGCGTATATACGCGCCTTCTACCATACAAACCCGCGTATACTTCTGTACATATTACAGAGCTAATTTCACTGCGCATACGCGCTTTCTCTTCAGCGAAGCCGCGTATATACGCGCTTCTTCTGCGGCAAACTAGCGTATGGTTCTTCAGACATTTAGGTCATTGCAATTCTTCAGAACAGACACATCACACAGATTTTACCCTTTACGTCAGACAGATGTTCGCCTCCTCTTAGATCTAATCATTCCATAAACAGATGTAGCAAATACAAATACATTTCAGATCTAGATTCCCTTCTTCATCATTTTCTTCATAGGTGCTTCATGCATTCAGATCTATCATTCAACTGTAACCCTTTCCATTCAGATATACTTCACAGAGAAGTATTCATTCAAGCTCGTACATCTTGCACCCACACTCATGATTTGCACAATGAATTTCTTCTTTATATAGGTTTACCTCTTTTCAATACCATGAGCCAAAACTACATTACTTCCGATGGTATTCCTGGACGGGGTCATTTAGGCGAATCATTACCCAATACAATGGGTCAATACCATGGTGGTTACCCCTGGTTTTGCACTTTATGAGTGCTTTTGCCCATACGCGACTTGGCACATACTTTACCGCGTGCATACGCGTCTTCTCTTAGGAAAATCCGCGTATACCTTGAAACATACTCTTTTCATCATAGATCTAGCACATACTAAATTTCTTTCTTCATTACCTTCTGTACTCTCTGTAGATACATCAAATTTACATCATCAAAGACATATCTTATCAAGCACAACTTCCATCAAGTGGGTTGCCATTCAAGGATAACACTTAGCATCATATTGCTAACTAACATCATTTCACATTAGATTTACATCATTTACCAAGTCCATCAGGTCAAGAATAACTTCATCAGGTGGATTTCCATCAAGGACAACACATGCCAACAATCTCATGTCTTCATCTTTATTAAGTGGGTTGCCATCAAGGACAACACTCTGCATCATATTGCCAACAACCTGGAGTGACCTCGAGTTGGTTCAATGCTGACCCAAGTTCTTCACCGTAAGAGAATGACATGAATGACAGGATGCTGTCTAGTTCAATGTAGCAAGTTAGAGCCAAAAATGAAAAATAACAAATTGTTAACTGCAACAGAAAACCCTGTAAACAAAATTGAAAATAGAGAGTTAATAATGTGTGACTTTTACCATGGTGAAGGGAAAAGGTAGCTCCTATCCGCAAATACAATAATCTCCTCAAGCTATCGGAAATGGTCGTATGAAACCCTGACCATACGAAGACCAGGAAGGGAAGTAGACTTCCAGTATAGATAATGAAATACGGAGTTAACAGAAGGCATGCCACCGAGAAGTGGAAAATAATACCAAAGCTAAACTGAGGTCCTTTACGGCACCACTGAAAACCTAATCGTAATTAGATCTGCACCCTCCACGCTTCATATATCTGAGGGAGATTCACTATTTCCCATGCATTGTAAGGCTTCCATCAACATTCAGGAGAGCTCTGTGACGTAGTACACTTGTTAAATGCCAAGAGATCCCACTGTCGATTGTGTATAGGAATCTTGTACAATTTCCTATGGGAAGAGCTACCAAAATTAAATTTGAATATGATGGACTCGAAATTTCAGATCTTGGCGTAAATGGAGATTATTAACTCACCAATAGGGTTGTTCCATTGGTAAATCGATGGTTAATTATGGTGAACAAATATAGTGTAAGATGTTATTATAATACTTATAAAAACCTTATGGTAAGTAGTATGGAGGACTTAACAATATAAGTGACATTAAATTCTTGTGGAAATACTCTGGAGCAAAGAGAATTTATCGATTAATAAATTATATATATTTATATATATGCCAAGGAATAGTTATGAAGCTAGCTAAATAGAGGAAGTATTGGGTTATAATGAGCAATGGGAAATTGCTTTATTATTCTTAAGAAAAGTGATGTAGATATATCTGAAGCAAGGATATAGATACAAAACATAGTGACAGTAATAACACGAATCCAAGTTAAGATGATTATAGAAAGAGTCACCGAGTTAATGATGTACTCACTAATGTTGGGGCAACATCCTCGTCGGGACAAGGAGTAAGGAATTAGGATTGAGTTGATGATTAACATTAGAACTAGTTCATTAAATCGGAAGTGTTCTTATGGTGATATAATATGGTATCATAGAAAATAAATATATTTCTCATTGTTATTTAGGGCTAATATAAAGTCTATATGGATAGGGAAGAGTTATACTTGAAAAGGGGTACCAATTAATTCACATAAGAGCGGAGTGAATTGATAGTTATGTTAAGGAGAAGTAAATTGTTAATCTATTTTACCTTCAGGTAAAATAGATGAGTGGACTCTTAAGTATAGGATTTCAATGAAATTATAAAAGGGGGATTTTATCTCTAAAGGAAACTATGCTTAAAACATAAAAGATTTAAAAGTATAGTGAAGTAAAGACTGTGATGAAAAAGGTCGAAGGAGAATATTCCTTGAAAAGTGACGAATAATATTCAATAAGCGGTGTGTAAATACATTGTATACTATAAATATAAAAACAAATTTGTGGGAAATGGAGATGTTACATATTTTGTCAACCAACAGATCATTTATCAAAAGGTATAACAGTCTCTGAGATTGATCCATTTTTTTTTTAGATTCTGTGAGGATGCACATGCCCATTTCTAAGAATCGTATACCTGACATTTATTGCAATGGAGAAAGTTGCATCTCATAGTGCACACTGGTTTTTTGGGAGGTCTGGTCGACACCTTTTCCTTATTGACAAGGATGATTGGAAGCCTCCACTTCTGTGTCGAGTGGTGACTAACTGTGGTGACCTGTATTTTATGTCTGCTTGCAGGCATTCAAACGGCGTGTTGCATATTCAAATGTGAGTTATTACTATATGGTTGGCCGACAGACTACTTCCATTCAAAGCGAGTGTGAATTTCCTCTGATGCGGAAGGTTTCTGTAAATGAGAAATATCCACACATTGTTAACGTAGAAAATGGAAATGATGGTAATTCAATTCCAAGCATAGCTGCCTCAAAAAGCGACCATATTACTGATGCTATAGAAGAGGAAATGGTTGCAGCTCTTACCCAACTACCATGGGAAAGAGTTGATGCAAGCTTCCATAAAACCAAACAAAGGATTTTTTTTTCTCATAGAAGGATACATGTAAAATGGTACTAGATACATTTAGAAGGTTCTGACGTGATATTTCATTTGATTGATAATTTTGTTATCTAACAGGAGGGAAATGTCAGTTACCAATAGAACAATATTAAAACTATAATGCTAATTCTATGTAGCCTTATCTAGCTCATGGAAGGATCTAAAGCATCTTGATCTCCCTTCCATGGAAGAATTTCAATATATTTTGGCAGCACTGTGGATCGAAGACAAATTCGGGTGGATTGGTAGTGTGGAGAGCTGAGACTTATTTCGCTACATTCTTTTTTTTTCTTCTTAGAAAAGAAGAAGAGGGATGCATATTCTGCTATTCAGATTTCTCACATTATTTCAGAGACATTCATATTTGGGCTCCCCGATTTCAATGATTGCAGACCTAAGCATTTCTTGTTGACCTGCGTGGGCTCGTTGATTCGGGAGGGTGTCTATCCAACAGTTTTTTTTTGCGCTTGTCGAGAACCTAAGCAGGCAAGGGCGTAGTACGAGGTCATATCTGTGCCTGAATAGGTGCTATCGGAGGAGTTGGAGCGCTGGTTTTATGCTAAGAAATGGCAGCATTTTTCCTTGGAGCGATAAAGAGTAAAGATGGTGTGGTCTGTGGGTGAATCCTAGGTATTTATGAGCCTAGACATTGGAATGAAATGCATAAAACTTTCTGCGGTGGAAGTGATGCCTCGGGTACCATTGAAGGTGCTTGCCAGTATGGGAACATGTACAATTAGGTATATGGAGTTGAATCTGTAGCAGACCAAATATTTCCACTAGTGTTGAAAATTCAGATACATCATTGTATGTTGAATCAAGGATCACTGCAAGCACTCATAAGTTGTCATTTTGTTTCATTTTTGTAACGATTTGGAGCTATAAAGTTGTCATAACTTGTAATACATTGATTGTAGTTTTTTTAAATTGTCATGTTATATTTGTAAATATGGTTTAAAGAATTTAAGTGACATTGGTCTGACCAACTATTGTCACAATTTTGAGTGTGGGTTGGAATTGGTCATTCCAACACTACAAAAATTTGCAGGATATGATTAAGAACCAAAGATGATGAAAACATGACACTATATATGAGATTGGGATGTGGAGGAATCTAAATCTGCACTCATATTGAAAACCAATTTTTGATATTGGTAAACTCCCCTTCATTTTAGTCTGGCACAACAGAAGTGTGGTGAGCTTCCTAATCCTGGCCAATGTGAGGAGATTATCATGGCAGTGGTTCTTTGTTGTTACAACTCGACAACCAGCATGAGGAGGCATGTTTGGAAACCTCGTGTGTCGGTACGATATGCTGATTGACGGTGAGCATGGATATTTGTTGTGTGATTCACGCTACTATGGTGACGTTACTGCAGATTCAACTTGTGTGTTTTTGCATGCTCTGGAGAAGATCTGGTGAGCCTTAAGGGTTAGTGGCCCTTAGTGGCTGGAGTGCCTTAGTGGCAGATTTGTGGCCCATGGTCGCTGGAGTGCCTTAGTGGCAGATTTGAGGCCCTTGGTGTTTGTGTTGAGCCTTCGTGGCTGAGTTGAGTCTTCGTGGTTGTGGTGAGCCTTCGTGGCTGTGGTGAGCCTTGGTGGCTGAGCTGAGCCTTGGTGGCTAGATTGAGAGCCTTGGTGGCTACATTGTATCTCCTTGAGGCTGAGTGCCTGAGCGGTGGAGGTGAATTGCTACTTGTCAAAATGTAAACCAACAAGCAGGTGAAATGGTATTGTTGGTGTCTGTTCATGAAGCAACGTGGAGTGATCAATTGTCATATCTCTGACAAGGATCATATTGAAGGCACCCTGCAGTGTATGACCTTGGATCTGCCCACAACAACAGTGTGGGTAGTGTTCTAGTAAACTGAAGTTCAGGGCGGTCTGTCCACAGCAGTGAATGGCATGGCCCTGTATTCAATGTTTGTAGGTGAAGTGAACAAAGTTCCTTCTCAAGTTAAATACTCCAGAAGACTTGGAATATCAGAATATCCATTGAGGATACAAATATTATATTAAAGGTACGAAGAATGAATTGATATGAATGTTACAAATGAGGCATGCTTATATACCTTGGCAAGTACCTCTTCACGAAAGGTCATGTCTCATTTAGACATGCCCTTTCAACCTAATTACTAATTAACTAATTAATCATTATTTATATTATTTTATTCATTACATTGACTTCCTCCTCAAAATGATTTTTCCTCAAAGCTTGTTGATGAAAAGGCTTGATCTCTTTTTTTTCTAGGCATGTCTTCTCGTCTCAGGGTAGTCATCCTTGTCGAAGCAAGTTGATATGATTCTCTAAGTGAAAAACAAAATTGTCGCACTGAGAATGGATCAGACCATCCTAGATCAATTTTCTGTGGAATATTGCAGTGACTTGAAACTTGTCATGAATTATCATATGAGTGGATTGCACGGACATTAGTATTCTTCAAAACATCAGCTTGTAGTTTATGTTCTAAATACATAGCTTGGTCAAGTTATCTGCTCCCGTGATTTGGATGTCGATAGGGAACTTTTTTGGTTTGAATTCTTTGATTTTCTTCTCGCGAGGATGTTCTTGAGTTGGTTACAGAACCTTCACTTAGAATGTTCCTCGTCTGAACTGCAACATCTAAGTTTGCATCTTCTGCAACTTTCTTTTCTTCTTCTTGAGTTGTGACATTTACCAGATCAATGTTCATTTTTTCTTCAACTTGAATTTCTACATTTGAAGATTTCAATGATCCCTTTTTGACAAGTTGTTGCACCTTGTTTTCTAATGACTTCTTGTCCTTCTTTAGCTTCTTAATTTGCGTTAGTAATTTTTCGTTGTGGTCCTTTAGGCGAGCAACTTATTCATTCTTGTTAGTGGTGATTTTGTGAATTTCCTTTTGCACATTTTGTATCATCTTTTTACCTTCTTGAAAAATTACTTTTGAAATTTCTTGTATGTCTTCAGGCGTCACTGAATTTGGCCTCGAGTTAATGTCGTGTAGCATTATTTTCTTCTTTTTGTAGGTGAATGTCGAAAACTTCTTTTTCGTATTTAGGATAAATGAGCTTGGGGTTTCCATCCAGGGTGAACCCAACACAATGTGACAAACGTTAAAAACTAAGGATTGAACAAGCAATTTTGATATAATGTATAGTCGCCAATGTTTAACTGTAAATTAGTGATTTCATGTTGTTTTTTGTCGAAAAATTCTAATTTTTTGATTATATTTAACTTGTAATCACCAATTGGTTGGCAATTTTAGGATTTATATAATTTTTATCTTCGGCAGGTGATATAGCAATAGTGACATCTTTTCCTGCGAGATTTCCTTTAAATTTAAATAGCTCTTTAGCATTGGTGGGTAAGGTTTCTAAAAATCTTCCTTCCTTCATTTCTGTATTAGATTCCATTCTAATTTTTGAGATAAAGTTTCTTCAAATTCACCATTTGTAACTTATAATCTTAATCTTCCTTGATTATTAATTTTTAATAACTTCAAAATACTTTTTTCTTACCTTTTTCTTCTACTTTGTAGAAGTACCTTAAATACTAAAATACTCCTTTTTAATATTTATTTCAATTTTAATCAACTGAACTTTAATTCTTGTATGCTTCACTTTTTTTTTCTTGGTCTTTTATATTTTTTTTATGAACCATAATCTTATAATAATATTTTTTTGAAATATCCTTCACCTTTTTTTTTGTTTTTTCGTTTATTGGTACTTTAATTCAATTAAATAGTCCTTTTTTTTCCACTATTATAACCTTAGAATATAGGGTTATGTTGTAGCTGCTACAATACCACCCAAAATTTTGGGTATATTCAAAATTTCGGGTCCCCTTCTGCTCGCTCGGCCCATTAAATCTTCAACCCGACCTTTAGTCAGTGACACCTCCATGACCTTTTCCCACCAGACCCCACCACTGTGCTCACTCATACAATGCACGTCGCACCGACTTGTCTTGTCACCTTAGGGCAGGCAGTTGTTGTCGGGAGTTATATTGCCATCAGTCTACCTTTGCATGAGTGGTCGCCCACCGCCATATTGTGCATGCAACCTCACACTATCCATTAATTTAGGGTTTGTAATTTGGTGGTCCTCCACACATGTTAAAAAATCTATGCGATCACAGCCATGGATCAAAGGTTAAAGCCTTGCTCTCTCAATTTTCACTTTGACACATCATAGTTCATTGTCTTTTCACCGGGTTTGAAAGAGTCTTTTCAATCACGCACATGCCCATGAGAATTACGTTACTAAGCTAAGGTTTATTTATATGAGAAGAGTAAGCCTCAAAGGCCAAGCATTGCGTTTGGTATGTTAATAGTGGAGGAATGTCCAGCATTTGAGTCGAGTCATGATGGGTTGGTAATGGTCGCTCTCTAATCTTGAGGCTACATAGATTGAACTTAATTTAATCATATTCGATAAAACCTTGCCTGAGCGTGCGAGTAAAAGTATGTTACTTAACTAATAACCTCACCGTTATATTTTCCGGATGTGGTTGCTTGACGGTCTGGACGGGACGTGGCTCCCCGTGCTCTTCCCCATGGCGTTTGACAGGGCAGCCCACATGGCTCCTGGCACCTGCATTTATGAACCTCATAACTCTCCAGCTCGCGCGGTAGTTATTCTCCTTGGTCCGCTCACCCTGCATTCGATTATGGTGGTACTTCTTGCAATGGAGGGCATTCGTGATAGTTCCAACGACACTGCTGGTTTGGAAGGCTCGCTAATTCCTCTGCAAGGAATTTGTGCTCCAGGTTCTGCAGATGCCAGTGTGAAGACCATCACGGGGCGGCGCTGCTCTTTACACACCTGCATTGAACCTCTTCCAGGTTTTCATTACTCTCACAGTCCGCATTGCAGGCTCAATTCTCTCTCCAGTGTCGGGATTAACCAGTGAGGTGGTCTTGTTTGCCATTTTCAAGCTCCCTCTGCTAATCTCAGTGTCGACAAGTCCTTCTCCTCTCCCCCTGATTTCCCTGCCAGCCCTCTCTGCCCTGAACCCCTTCGTCAATTTCCTGTCAACATGCCTCGACTCCGCGAAAGGATGAGGAGCAGGCGAGGTCTCAGGCGAGGTCTCTGTCGCCCCCCTCCCAGTCCTGGCACTAGCTCCTACTCTGCAGATGAAGAACACGATCACACTCTGGGCCCGCGTGGTGAAAGAGGAAGGGGTCGTGGCCACACTGGAGGTGCTGTCGATGTTTCGGTGGATGTCGCCCCGCCCTCTCCTTCCCTTTCTCATGTGCCCAGCAGAAGCTCTCCCCCCCCTATCTCTCTTAGCAGGGCTCGTCCCACCATTCCGCAAACTTCGCAACGAGCTGAACTCAGGTTCGACTGCACCTCCTCCAATTCCATCCTCACTGCCTATTTCACGGTGACCCTCTATGAAGAAATTCCTAATCATGCTGCGCCCCGTTCTGTCTCTCTGCTCTCCCCTCCGGGTTCTGGTCTCCCTAGCGAAGTGGTAGTTCCTACCACTTCCCCTCCCATTCCACAGAAGGAGCAAACCATGAAGGTGGCGCACCCTAGCAGGAAGGACGCACTTGACCTTGGGAAGGATGACAGTAGCAATGATTTCGGTTGCAGGATTATCGAGGAACCTCCATCTCCGACTCATGATTAGCCTCTACAAAGATCTACAGGTTTTTTGCTCAAACATTGCAGATAATTCTATGCTATATCGCTTTACAGATCAGATGAAAAAGCAGTTTTTGAATTCCAGCATTTATTTTTATGTTTGTTTAGCTTGTATGAACTCAAAACCGGTTTCCCTCTAAAGGGTGGTTCAGACTTTGTGTTTAACAGGACTGGTTTCCCATTCTGGGCAGTCCAGATACTCTTTGAATAGCTTGTTTATCAAACACAGTGCTCAGACTTTCATAGCTAACACTGTGGCTGTTTTGTACCAGTAAACTTTATACATAATAGAATTATTCATACTTAGAAAAAAAAACCTCACCGTTATATTGAAAATATAAGGTGACATTAGATGATTGACGCCCTAGATTGGTATGCTAATCTTTGATTTGATTTTATTTTATTTTGGTGCTCATATCTTTTTGAGATATGGCATGCAGGGTGATTGCAAGAAAGAACAAAACGCTCAACAAATGAAAATTGAATGAGCACAATAAGAGTGAGGCCACATGTGTATGGGAATTGTGCGTGGAGTTGAACGCAACACCAGTTGCACACCTCAAAAGTTGCGCTAATGGGGGAAGCTTCAGACCATGTTTAAAGCCGTGTCCTTTTAGTTGTATGGCATAACTCCTAAGGAGCTTGGGAAGGAAAATTTCTTGGTGTCGAAATCATGATTTCAAACCAAAGGGGGCAAACTAGTAGGGCAAGAGAAATTAGTAAAGACCGATACTTTAGACTCCACTGAAACAGTCTTGCGATGTCGCTTGATCTGGGCTTTAGCCCAATGATGATCCCACTGATTAGACTGGAGAAAATATGGCAACGATGGGCGTCGTTGCTGTGAACAGGAGGAGGAGAAAATTCATGCAACCAACAACAAAGAGGAATGACCCATCCGTTCCACGCATTGTTTGTCGAAGTGCACTCCTCTTGTAACTTTTTGTTATTGACATAGTCGTGACAAGATAACATGACGTTGGGCTCTACTACGCCATCACCATCGTGACCATTTTGACCCCTCTTCTTTGATTCAAAGGAAATCACCCACTAAATTCATGAGGTGAACAAATCTTACGTGTCATAGCAAAGGATGTCTTCATTTTTACTCACAGATTTTATTTCTTTTCCGTCACACTGTCTGACACCATCCTGTAGGCTCCCATAATTTTTGTGGTGCATGAGAAGGATGCAGAACTACCCTGACATCAACTCTCCAATCGGATAGGTTATGGATACTCGCATCATAGATACAACGTCGATCATGCCTCTATTGAACATGAAAGAGCAAGTTGGTAGAAATAGGGCTAGGTCACCTCAAAGGGCAAACACAAAGTTGAGTGGACAATGCGCAGTTCAGCCACACAATCACGATGTGAGATCGATTTATGAAAGCTACCTCCATGAAAACGAATAGCATGAAATGTACCATGTGCCCTAGCTTAAAATAACAATTGGGGAAACATCAAATCTATGTAATTCCACATGATCGAGAGGCTCATCCTCTGCTAAGATCACTCCAGCGATTAAATCAACCAGGGTATCATTGAAAGGATGCAAAACACCGATTTACATCAGAATGCAATGCAGATCATTGTGTTATATGGGATTTCTTGAGTTTGAGGCTCAGGGCAATGGTGTGATCCGCCTGCACCAAAGGTCAGAGGGTGAGCGCACGGCGAAAACGCAGCCAAGTCTTGAGTGTGACTGGTCGCAAGGTCACAAATTAGCCTTAGTTGTGCCCATTGCAACCTACATGGAATCAAAACTTCTCGACCACTCAGAGGTCGCATTTCTGCCCAAGTCGCTAGGTTGGAGAGCATGCGAAACAAATGAGGAGTGCGACCTGCATAGAATTGCGACTGTGCAACCACTAGGAGGTCACATTTTTGCTTAAGTCGCAAAGTCACATAACATTATGCCCGAGAGAGTCTGCACCATGTGTGACTACCCGACTGTGCGACTTAAACCAATATTTGCGACCTCACGTAAATAAAGCACCCATGCTTGTCAAGAGGTCAGCTGCATTCTCGGGCATCCGAACCGCATAGGGTGGGCATGCACTTGATTTACAGGCGAAGGACAAGGATGCGCCAACAAGTGAGGAGGAGGAGCAAGTGAACATCATTTTCAAATGGAGGATGGTGTGGTATATGTTTATCCAAATAAAGAAGCAAGGGAACTTTTCATGTTGCTGATACAACAACATTCTTCACTGATGTACATTGGATACTTAGAATCATTTCATTGGGAAATGTTCATACTTTGCGCCATCATCGATTGCATCTTTTAGAACGGAATTTTACTCTTCATTTAAGGCTAAATGTAAACAGAGAATTCATGGCTCAAAAGAGTGCACCCCATCGCGTTTTTTTTACAATGTTAGAAAAGTTGACACCCATGTACATCACTCGACATGCATGAACCAGAAGCATTTGCTGCATTTTATCAAATCTAAAGTGAGGAAAGAACCAGATGAGGTAGTTATATTCCGGGATGGCAATTACCTCACCAAAAAGGAAGTTTTTGAGAGTTTGGACTTGGCAGGGTACGACCTCAATGTTGATCTCCCGGATGTACATGCAAATAAGAATACATTTCATTGATTTGATAAGTTTAAGTAGACTCAAAGAAATTTCCCTAAAGCAAGATCATCTCATTCAAGGTCATCTTCTTGCTGAGTGGACAAAACAAGTATTGTCTAATCTGGAGGTAAGCAAATATCAGATGGCAGAGTATAGGATATCTGTCTATGGAAGAAAGAAAAACGAATAGGACCAGTTAGCAAGTGGTTTGTTAACAACGAGATATAAAGTGAAAATGTTATCTGGTTAATTTAGTTTCCTCAACTATACAATGCATACAAGGGAATGGGAATCGTTCCATCTTTTCAAAATATTTTGGATAACATATTCATTCCTCTTTTGAGGTTACAGTTGATCCAATTTCTCATCCTCAACTACACGTCTTATTGAAACAGGTGGTTGGCTTTGATCTAGTAGATGATGAAAGTAAGCCTAAAAGGCGTCCCACAAAGCACATGGCAACCCCATCTCAGTAGAAAAATGATTTCAAGCTTGATTTTCATATTATGCTTACTATTTCTATGCAAATTTGTGCACACTCAACAAGCTTCGTGAATCTAAAGGAATGAAAACAATTAAATTTCGTCTTCACTATGGGGAGGCTAGTGATATTGATCACTTGGCAGCTGCATTCCTATTCACTCACAATAGTGCACATGGAAATAATCTGAGGAAATCTCCTGCTTTGCAATATTTATTTTATCTGTCCCAGATTGGCTTGGCCATGTCCCCCTTGAGAAAAATCCATTATTTCTGGATTATCATCGAAATCCTCATTAGGTCACAGCCTCACAATACTTTTTTGGGGTCGCACATCGTAGCTCATCCCATCACATAGTAACACATGGGAGCTTCCTTGGTTTCAACATCATCTCCATTGGGAAGAAATGTTAAGTGAGAGTTAACTATACATGCTTGTTGAATGATGGACATCGGTTGGCATTTCAAGTTTTTCATGTGCGCCAGTAAACGAGATCATAGTGGATATGCACCAATTGTGCATACATTTCCTACAAAACAATACTATGCAGGGGTCAAAGATAGTTGTTAAATTCCCCTAATTTTATTTTCGATGTTCCCTTTATGCATCTGTGATTTTCTGCTTCCTCAACATATATATGTGTGTGTGTGTGTGGCTAATTTAATGTGTTATACATTGATGTAGGGGCATTAGACACTGGCCAGCAATGTAGGAAGTTTTGTCCACATGTTGTGGCTGGGAGGGTTCAAAATCATTTGAATTTGTAATAGCAAGGTATCAATACCTTAGTTGTCCGTTGCATTAGATCAGTTAGATTCAATAGAAGTCGAATAGTTTAGTTCAGTCCATATGTCATGTTCAGCTATTCAAATAGTATGATTAAGTTTTGTTAGAAGGTCAACGGTCCTCACCGAGGAACCGAAGAGACACATTGTAATGCATATAAATTGAATCCCCCAAATGTATTGAGGGAGGAGATTTCTGTAATAAATTCTGTGTGTTAAGCAATTGCTTCCGGTTGAATAAATTTCAGTGCCCGTTGATTACCAAATTGTCTTGAATTGATACCTATGAGGAATTTGTTAGTCGTGAGGCGATTGAACACTGGTCTTTGTATGATTGTTGAATTGAGTCATTGTATAATCTCCACATCTCTCTGTCAGTTGTTTTCTCTTGAATTGTCTGAACAATTAAAAATCCCACTCGTAACAAAGGTCCGTGTATAATCGGGGTCATCAAATTCTGTTCAGTGGTAGTGAAAACCCCGCTTACATAGAAATAGTTCGGTTGGTTGTGAACTGAGGATGTTATCCCGAGAATCGAACCTGAGTTAGTGAACCGGAGTGGATAGAAAGGAATGACGTAACCCTGGTTTAGCCCTTGGTCAATCACTGTTCAAAACCCGGAATAGTTTGATCGCACCGCCTTTGCGGGATAAGTTGTATTTGAGAATTTGGAGTGATCACATTTGTTGGAGGACACGTGGCATAGGCGGGTTTCCAAAACCACTCTCATCGAGCGTTAACTTTCGATCGAGGACCCAGCGCGATATCGATACACGCCACTTGATCTGGAGGTTTGTCACCGAACGACGATCACACATAAAGGAGCACGAGAGATAAATTAAGGTATGGACGTTCATTTTGTTGAATCCACGTTGCGTAGGTGTGGGCCCAGGGACTAAAGTTGTTTATTTAAAAAGTGTCGGGTTATTAATATGAGATACTGAAGGGTGACAACCTTAGTATAAGGTCCGACGAAAGAATTAAAGTTCGGGATATATTTAAATTTCCAAAGTTTACTGAGTATATTTTTTTGTCAATTTCTTCCAAATTGATAAATAAAATTACAAGAAAATTTTGGAAGACCATGTGGAGATGAACTGAGTTAATTGAGTGAAGATGCTGACAGAGCAGACCAGCTCTCCTTAGGGGGCCCGGATTCACCCTTGTTGCTATCAATTATGGTATCAGAGTGTGTTTTGAGTTGTTTTTGTAGAGAATTAACATGGGAATCTGAGTTAGTAGAGGTGCTGGCAGAGGGAGACCCGTTGCTAATGTAGAAGTGTTGGAGACCTTGCAGAGGGTCCAAGCCAGAATGGATGCCATAGAGCGAAGACAGCCCAAAGATCCTGAAGACATCAGTGAACCTGAGATAGAAGAAGCTGGAGAAATTGCTGAGATTCCTCTTGACATGAGGCTCCTTAGAACTGTTCTGGGGTCTACAGTTAAGCCCAAGATTGAAGTATCAATTTTTGCAGGAGGAATAAATTCAGAGGAGCTGGTGGATTGGATTAATGAAATGAACAAGTTCTTTGACTATGAAGAAATGAGCGAAGATAAGAAGGTCAAGTTTGTAGTAACAAAGCTGAAGGGACATGCTGCACTTTGGTGGGATGGAGTGCAAGCAGAAAGAAGGAGAGTTGGCAAGCAACCTATCAAGAGCTGGACCAGAATGATGGCTAAGTTAAAAGGTAAGTTCTTGCCTAGTGATTATCAGCTAACATTGTTTAGGAAAATGTAAAACCTGAGACAGAGGTTGCTGACAGTAAAGGAATACACAAAAGAATTCTATAGAGTAAGCATAAGAGCTGGGAAATTTCAAGACACACCAGAGAAGACTGCCAAATATGTGAACGGTCTCAAGCTGAAGATCCAAGATGAGATTGGTCTTCTGTCTCCTAAGACAGTTGAAGAGGCCTATCAGATGGCCTTGAAAGCAGAAGAGAAACTCCTGAGGAAACAGTCTGCCAAAGGGAGAGGTACTTCCTGTGGAAAGGGAAGTCAGGGTGGTAGAGGAAAGCCTACTACATCCAGAGAAGGAGCTAAGAGTAGCTCACCTCAGAATGCATCTACAGAGGGTGATGTAAGAGGCAGAAGGGGTTCTTACAGAGAAAGAGGAGGCAGAGGCAGAGGTAGAGAATTGAGGTGCTATAGATGTCAGCATGTGGGACACAAGCACTATGAGTGCCCGGAGAATATGGGTGTTGGTCCAAGAAATGTTGTTGTTGCCCAGGCTGGAGAAGAGGCAGCAATTGAAGAAGAAATTTTGCTAGAGAGGGGAGAGTCCTTGGTGGTTAATAAGGTCTTGTTGAAATAATCCAAAGAGGTCACCGATCCTGCACAAAGGAAGAATTTGTTTAGGAGCATATGCAAGGTCCAAGGGAAATGCTGCTAGCTAGTCATTGACAGTGGCAGCACATACAATCTGGTTTCCACGGAGGTGATAGAGTAGTTGAAGCTGAAGACAAGGGAGCATCCAACTCCCTACAGGGTGTCCTGACTGCATAAGGGGCACCAGCTGATTGTAAAATAATAGTGTGAGATAGAGCTGCAAATGGGCAAATACAAAGACAAAGTACTGTGTGATGTGATGCCCATGGATGTGTGTCACATATTGCTGGGTAGACCTTGGCAGTTTGACAGAGCAGCACTGCATGATGGCAAGAAGAACACTTACAAGTTCTTCAAGGATTTGGTACATCATACATTGATACCCATGGAAGAAGGAGAGCCATCAAGCAGAGTGGTTGACCCAAAGACATTGTTGCTGAGCAGGAAGGAATATCGACAGAAGATTGAAGAAGAAGAGGTAAGATTTTCTTTAGTTTGAAAGCCTAAGGTAGTTCTTACTTCTACAAAGATTTCTGATTTGCCAATATAAATCCAAGATATGTTAGACAATTATTGTGACATTGTTGTGGATGATTTACCTGATGAGCTGCCACCTATGAGGAAGATCAGCCATCAGATAGATTTTATCCCTGGTTCAAATCTACCAAATAAGGCAGCCTATAGAATGACTCCCACAGAAAATGAGGAAATCAGGAGACAAGTACAGGAATTGGTGGACAAGGGACTGATCAGAGAAAGTTTGAGTCCATGTGCAGTACCAGCAGTATTGAGCCCAAAGAAAGATGGAGGCTGGAGGATGTGTACTGATTCCAGAGCAATCAATAAGATAAAAATCAGGTACAGATTCCCTTTGCCCAGAGTTGAGGATTTAATGGATTGTTTGAGTGGTGCTAAATATTTTTCAAAAATAGATTTAAAAAGTGGACATCATCAGATTAGAATAAGAGAGGGTGACGAGTGGAAAATTGCCTTTAAAATGAATGAAGGACTGTATGAATGGATGTTAATGCCTTTTGGGTTGTCAAATGCACCTAGCACTTTCATGAGACTTATGAATGAAGTATTGAAAGAATTCATTGGTAAATTTGTGATAGTGTATCTGGATGATATATTAGTTTTCAGCAAAACCGAAGAAGAACATTTAAGGCATATTAATTATGTCTTGAAGAAGCTGCACCAAGAGAAACTTCTGATAAACTTAAAGAAAGGTTCATTCATGAAGGAAGAGTTGGTGTATTTGGGCTTTGTTGTTTCTGCAGAAGGATTGAAGATGGACCCAGAAAAGGTTAAGGCAATTGTGGAGTGGCCTTCACCCAGAAATGTTTTTGAGGTAAGAAGTTTCCATGGACTTGCCAGTTTTTACAGGAAATTTATAAGAAACTTGAGTAAGATTAATGCACCCATCATTGAGATGATAAAAAAGAGCAAACAACCATTTAAATGGACTGTTGAAGCAGAAAGAAGCTTTAAACTTTTGAAGCAAAAGATAACTGAAAAGCCTGTTTTGATTCTACCTGATTTTACTAAACCATTTCAAGTGAAGTGTGATGCCAGTGGAGAGGCCATTGGAGCTGTACTGAGTCAGGATGATAGGCCTGTAGCATATTTCAGTGAAAATCTGAATGACACCAGAAGGAATTATTCCTCTTATGAGAAGGAATTCTATGCAGTTGTTTAGGCATTGAAAAAGTGGAGGCATTATTTGATGTCCAAGGAATTTTTATTATACTCTGATAATCATGCTTTGCAGTACATCGTACAGCAGCCCAAGTTGAATCATAAGCATGCCAAATGGGTTGAGTATCTCCAAGTTTTCAACTTTGTTTTGAAACACAGAAGTGGCCAAGAAAATAAAGTAGCTGATGCTTTGAGTAGGAGGCACATGCTTGTTCAAGAAACCAATTTTGAAGTTGTAGGATTTGATTTTCTCAAAGAATTGTATAAAATAGATTCAGATTTTAAGGAAGCATTTGAGGCATGTTGTAACCCTGTTCTAATAGATAGAATCCAGTGGCTGGATTATTTCTTGCAGGAGGACTTACTATTCATAAGAAACCAACTGTGTGTACCAAAATGTTCCATGAGAGAAAATTTGATCAAGGAGAAGCATAGTGGTGGACTTGCTGGACACTTTGGTACTGATAAAACTTATGAGCAGCTGAGTCACTTCTATTATTGGCCCAAGATGAGAGTAGAAGTGGACAAGTTTGTGAAAAATTGCAAAATCTGTCAATATGCCAAAGGAAGGAGCCAGAATGCAGGATTGTACACTCCCTTGCCTATTCCAGACAGGCCTTGGGACATGGTGAGTATGGATTTTTTTCTAGGATTGCCCAAGACTCAGAGAGGGAATGATGCAGTCTTTGTTGTAGTGGACAAATTCTCCAAAATGGCACATTTTATTCCATGCTATAAAACTAGTGATACCACCCATGTTGCTAACTTGTTTTTCAAGGAAGTGGTTAGGTTGCATGGGTTGCCCAAGAGTATTGTTTCAAACAGAGACACCAGATTTGTGGGCCATTTTTGGAGGACACTATGGAAGAAACTTGGTACCAAACTGAGTTTCAACTTAGCTTATCATCCTTAGACTGATGGACAAACTGAGGTAGTGAATAGGAGTCTGGGAAATTTGTTGAGAAGTCTTGCAGGAGAGCATCCCAAGCAGTGGGATCATATTTTTCCCCAGGCAGAATATGCATATAATGACTCACCAAACAAAAGCACAGGGTAGAGTCCATTCCATATTATTTATGGAATGCACCCCAGAGGAATATCAGAGTTAAGAAACCTGGGAAAGGCAGAACTGAGAAGTGCTGATGGTGAGGAATTTGCTTTAGAGATCCAGGCCATACATGAACAAGTGAAACAGCAACTACAAGGCAGCAGCATCAAATACAAAGGCAGAGCAGACTTGAGCAGAAAAGAAGTCCATTTTGAAGTAGGAGATCTGGTTTTGGCACACTTGAGAAAGGAGAGATTCCCAAAGAAGAAGTATAACAAATTGAAGTTCAAAAAGATTGGGCCATGCAAGATACTTAGAAAGTTTTCTGCAAATGCTTATGAGATTGAATTACCTCCTGATGTTGGAATATCTCCCATTTTTAATGTTGCAGATTTGTACAAGTATGAAGATGATGGTGCAGAAGAGGGACCAGCAAACAAGGAACAGATTGAGTGGGAAAAGTAGAGACCTCCAGCACAACCATTGCAACTAGAGAAGATATTGGACAAAAGAGTGTTAAGGAAGACCAGAGGACAAGAGTACTTTCAGTACTTAATCAAATGGAAGGACCAGCCAGAGCAATATGCCACTTGGATGACTGAAAGAATGTTGCAGATGATAGGAAGATCAGTGGAAGAGCTCATGGACAAGAGTCCATGAAGAAAATTTCCCTCAGAAGTCTGATGCAGGGGCATTAGACACTAGCCAACAATGTAGGAAGTTTTGTCCACATGTTGTGGCTAGGAGGGTTCAAAATCATTTGAATTTTAACAGCAAGGTATCAATACCTTAGCTGTCCATTGCATTAGATCAGTTAGAGTCAATAGAAGTTGAATAGTTTAGTTCAGTCCATTTGTCATGTTCAGCTATTCAAATAGTATGATTAAGTTTTGTTAGAATATCAACGGTCCTCACCGAGGAACCGAAGAGACACATTTTAATGCATATAAATTGAATCCCCCCGGATGTATTGAGGGAGGAGATTTCTGCAATAAATTATGTGTGTTAAGAAATTGCTTCCGGTTGAATAAATTTCAGTGCTCGTTGATTACCAAATTGTCTTGAATTTATAACTGTGAGGAATTTGTTAGTCGTGAGGCGATTGAACACTAGTCTGTGTATGATTGTTGAATTGAGTCGTTGTATAATCTCTGCATATCTCTGTCAGTTGTTTTCTCTTGAATTGTCTGAACAATTAAAAATCCCACTCGTAACAGAGGTCCGTGTATAATCGAGGTCGTTGAATTCTGTTCAGTGGTAGTGAAAACCCCGCTTACACAGAAATAGTTCGGTTGGTTGTGAACTGAGGATGTTATCTCAAGAATTGAACCTGAGTTAGTGAACCAGAGTGGATAGAAAGGAATGGCGTAACCCTGGTTTAGCCCTTGGTCAAACATTGTTCAAAACCCGAAATATTTTGATCGCACCGCCTTTGCGGGATAAGCTGTATTTGAGAATTTGGAGCGATCACATTTGTTGGAGGACACGTGGCATAGGCAGGTTTCCAAAACCACCCTCATCGCACATTAAATTTCGACCAAGGACCCAGCGCGATATCGATACACGCCGCCTGATCTGGAGGTTGGTCACTGAACGACGATCGCACATAAAGGAGCACGGGAGATAACTTAAGGTATGGACGTTCATTTTGTTGAATCCGTGTTGCGTAGGTGTGGGCCCAGGGACTAAAGTTGTTTATTTAAAAAGTGTCGGGTTATTAATATGAGATACGGAAGGGTGACAACCTTAGTATAAGGTCCGACGAAAGAATTAAAGTTCGGGATATATTTAAATTTCCAAAGTTTGCTGAGTATATTTGTTTGTCAATTTCTTCGAAATTGATAAATAAAATTACAAGAAAATTGTGTAAGACCACGTGGAGATGAACTGAGTTAATTGAGTGAAGATGCTGACAGAGCAGACTAGCTCTCCTTAGGGGGGCCGGATTCAACCTTGTTGCTATCATACATGGCTAATTTGATGTGTTCATGTGAAAGTAATATGAGAAAATTATGATGATGACCCAGACGAAGAAGTTTTTCATCTACCGAGAAGTTGTTGGTTCACGTGGCGAGAGCTAAGGCTGTCCTTCGGAGAACAAGGTTCTGATATCTCGAAAAGAGAAATGTAGAAGGGATAAAACCTCAGGTCGCATGTCGCAAATTTCCCAGGGTCGCAGGTCGCAGATGACCTCAGGTCACAGGTCGCAGATTGCCCAAGGTCGCAAGTTGCAAATGGCCCAGATCACAATTCGTAGATGGATTCGGGTCACAAGTCGCAGATTGGTCAAGGTTGCAGGTCGCATATAACCATGGGTCGCAGGTCACAAATGGCCCAAGTCGCAAGCCAGCCCAAAAGTCAAGAAGACCAAGAGTGAAGGGCAACTCAAGAGTCATCTCAGCCTATATGTACAACTTCGAGAAAGAGTACTGGGACTTTTAGCTTGGCAATGGAAGTCAGCATGAGAGAGGAATTATTGCTTGAGAGCTAAAGGCACTGAGCTCTTGGTAGCAAGTACATAGAAAGAGAGCGAGGCTAGGGTTTTGGTGTCACGCATTGAGATGAATAGCCCATGTTCCACTATTGGGTTTTGATGAGTTGTAAACATGTATTTGACGTTGTAGCAGCATTAATAATATACTCTCTTTTCCAGCATTGATTTACGTTCGTGTTTGTGGTGATAGTACTAGCTATCTGATATTTCACTATGTTTTATGGATGCTTTCAAGCATGCAATTAATTATGAACTAATTCACAGTGGTTGCATGTAAGTTTGCTCTTGAATCAGTGTTTATTTGTTCCTTGCCATGTTTCTGATCTATTTTGAACTACTTTGCAGTTAACTTCCGGTGTGTTTTCCTTCATTTATGTTTGACTGGTTTTTTAGCTCACTGACCCTAGTCACGGCATACCCCCTTTTATTTTGTTGCTTAGACTTTCTTGTATCTTTGTTTATGGTTCGTTAATCTTGGGCTGATTTTCCTTCACTGATTGGTCATTTCATCTTTTCCTATGTTCCATCATCTTCTCGTCCGACAACCAAGAGTTGAAGCACTTATGGCGGCAGCCGGCCCGCATACTAGATGGGGCTCCTATCCCAAACTGTTGAGGTCTAATTGGGACCTTTCACCGGGGAGACCCCCTTGTTGTCAGCAGTACAATTTTTCTCGTCAACAAATTGGCACTAGAAAGATGACCAGATGACAAGTTGAGCCCTTAGAGCCTGCAGTTAGTCTCATATCTATAATGGCTCATCCCCAAATCATTCTCCCAAGATGTTTATCGGATTTATTTGGTTCTCGATGCTCAATCCCCGATGAACCTCGGTATCACTTGTCTCAGTTAAAATTCGATGGTGAGAACGGAGTTTCCATAATCGAACACCTTTCGAATTTTTGTGATTTTTGTGTGTTACGAAGTTGACGATGAGGAGTTGGCTTGTGTGATTTTCTCCCTCACTCTCGAAGGTCGCGTTAAGCAATGGTGCCGCACATTGCTGACAGCTTCCATCCATTCATTTGAGTAGCTCGCCGGTGAATTACAATAAGCTTTTCAAAGGTACGAGTTTCAAAATGTATTAATAAATTTAACTGAGATCAAAATGGAACCTCAAGAATCTCTAGAGGAGTTTTCTATTAGATTTGTTCATTTTTGTTTTGAGTTCCCTAAAAGGGATGTCGATTGGAAATATTTAACTGAACAATTTCGATAGGTGGTTTTCATTTCCCTAGAACACTTTCAATCGGCAACAAAGCTTGATCCCGGTGTTTGTTATGATAATCCTCAATTTGCCAGCTATTCTGAATTTGTCCCAAAATCTTTCACACACCCTGTCAAATCAGAGCTTGAAAAGCATATTGGCCTAACATCTCTCCCTGTCAATGAAACCTATCTCGAATCCACTGAATGTTTGCCTGGGTATGATTCTAAATCTCATTCTCATACTAATAATAAATTGAGTCTTGTCCTTGGAAAATTTGATTTCCCTACAAAATCATTGGACCGTGATGGGCATGAGAAATCAACCTCTCCAGATGACACTGATGTGCGAGAGGAAGGCCCATGTGTGGTTGATACCCCTGCATCTGAATCTTCTCTTCCATTTTTCCTTGATTTATTTCATGAGTCGACCACACCTGTAATTTCTTCAAATCATTAAAAATTGTCTTATACTAGTATTGACGACAATCATGAACCTGCGAGTGGTGTTTCACAATCACATTACGAAATTGATGAATCTCTTATGCCTGATATTTTTCATCCTCAATCTTTAAACAACCAAATGAGTGACTTCCTTTCTCGGCAACCTCAAGATGTTTCTTTTATCGATTCATCCCAACTGTTAACTCTTGGGAAGCCTAACGTGCCAGGTACCCAACCTGATCTAATTGATGGCTCCAATGATCGCTACGTATCTGAAAACATATTCATTCACACCTCTGAGAACTATCATTCATATCTATCTATCAACCGTATGAAGCCACCAAAATTCAATGATCTTCTTTGTGATGATTCAGGGACCCATCAGGAAATCGAAGCAATTAAGCTCCTGCTGTTGGTTATCTCAAGTTCTCACAATCGTGGTGAGACCCCTGAAACAAGTCAAACTATGGTTTCTCAAAGTAAGGATTCTGAAATGATGGTTCCCATATATCATACTCCTCTCAGCATACCCGTGCTGGATTTCAACTCATCTGGGCAAGCCTTCCATTCAAGTGATGCTTCTCTGAGCACATCTTCCTATCCCCTAACAACTGATATGCAACAACCGATATACCCTAATTTATTCATTGGAAGGAAGACACCGGCCATTGTCTCTAATATTTTCAGTTGTTTTCCAGCCAGTTCAGTCGCATTCAGGCACAAGCGTGTGGTGTTTCGCAAACCTCTCTATTACCTGAGAATTTTCTGGTCAATTCATCCCACCCCGGGAAATCTAAAGAATTTGATACATCGCATTGTCAATCTATCAGTATGCAAATATTTGGTTGAATTAATAATAATACCACTGACGGTTGTTAAATCACCACAATTAATCATCACATCTATTCACTAGTTGATCCCACAAAACCATCAAAGCTTGGAAGCCCCCTGCTTGAAGGTCCAGAGTTTGTCCAGGACGGTGAGGAATTTCAGCCTCCACTGAAGGTTGCTTCGAATCCTCACATCCTCAGCGGAACCCAAGGACAACCCTAAACTAGGCCTTTCAAAATTAGGGTTTCTGTGCTTGGATTTGCAAGCACCTCAAATTCACCTGGAAGATGCCTATTTTTTCCATTCCATCAAATTGATCCTTCTCAACACCATGATGAGATTCTCGGCTAGTTTGACGAATCCTATCCGATGAATATATCTGCAAATAGGAAATGTCTTTCCCCGTTTCTGTCATACCTAGGGTTGTGCGTGGATGGATGTGTGTCATTTATAGATGATTGTATGTTCCAAGTTCATATTTTTGTGTATCAGGATGAAAGTGAAATTTAGGTTGAACAATCCATGCTGGCATGTTCTCTGGTAAGTAGCCATGACCTTCTTGTTGTTGGTAAGTCTTTTTGTTGGTGCACAATGTTGCATGCTGGCTCTGATTGCAAACATTTTTGTTCTTGCAGGATGGGAAATAATGCGGTGGCTGCACTAGAAAGATGATTTCACATAACCCAACCTCCTCGTTGGTTAAACTAGGGTTTTAGGTTTAGGCTAGCTAGGATCTATTAATAAAATTTTGTTAGTTCAAGTTGCTAATTAGGTTTAATTTCTAAGGTTTTGATTTATGGTTATGCTTGTTGTCTTTTCTTGTGATCAATAGTTAATGCATTATAATTTTCCATTTATTTTTTCACTCATGCTTTTTCAGTTTGCTTATTGTGGCATAATCTTCATATAATCATTGCATGTTCTTTGCCTTGTTTTTTCACCTGCAACTAGTTGATCTTTCTCACACATGGCATTGCATTGTGTCATAAGCCATGTATGTTGCATCGCGTTGTATGCTTTCTTCCTTGCATCATTTGCACTAGTTATTGACATAGCTTGGAAATTTTTTGTACATTACATACCACTGCATGAGCCCTCATTGAACCCGGAGCCTTCAATCCCTTGGTGCCCTGGCTAGCCCCCTTTTTCCTTCTTGTACATGTCTGAAGCCAGATGGGTTGCCTTCACCTTTCTACACACATTGAAACCCTAATAATATTTCACACTTTCCTTGTCATAACTGTTGAAACCCTAACCCTATTGTTTGTGTGGGGTTGTGGTGGTTACCCCAAGAGCCAACTTCTCTTAGAAAAATTCATCAAGGTCACATTCTCAACTTTATACCTGCGAGTCTAAATTCATCATCCAGGTAGATACGAGCTGGTTGCTTGTGGGGAAACCTAAAAATTTTGAATGGCCTATACCCGTAACCTGAGCCTTGTGCCCAGTGTAGTCTAGACATCTTAATGATATGTTTTTCACGTTCGCCAGTGGGTGGTAGATGGGATGTGAAGGCTTGGCATGAGGGCAAACCCAAATCAGAATATCTTTCAGTTTCTGTCAAACAAGAAACAACCTCTCTTGCCCGTAAAATAAGTCGGGATCCCTCATCCACCCATGCAAAATAAGTGCCACGAGCACATGAAAATAAGTGCCACAAGCACATGAAGAAAATAAGGGTAAAGGATTGATAAAGGTTTCCTGCACAGAGAGGTAACGAAACGACCCCGTCGGGGTGCTGACCAGGCTTGTTGGCAGCGGAGCAACGTTTGTGATTTCTTGAAGTGACCCCGCTGGGGTACTGTCCAGGCCTGCTGGTAGCGGAGCAACATCGGAAACTTGTTTTAAAATTATGAATATAATAAGCTCGCTGCCTTACTTTCTACATCATCATCAAACTACTGGCATCCGTGAACTCCCAGTTTGACATTTTGTGATTAACAAGACCTAGCTGAGGCACAAGGATTGGGCATATCCGCAAAGGTCAAAGTAATACAAAGGGTACCCACAGAACTTGTTCAATGTTCCCTTGCATCACTATCTGGACTCAGACTATTGTTGGGACGTTGACAGAGGTGCTGGATTCTACCAGTGGTTCACCAATTGTTGTAGCCGCTACAATAACACCCAAAATTTTGGGTATATTCAAAATTTCGGGTCCCCCTCTGCTCGCTTAGCCCATTAAATCTTCAACCCAACCTTCAGTCAGTGACACCTCCATGACCTTTTCCCGCCAAAACCCACCACTGCACTCACTCATACAATGCACGCCACACCCACTTGTCTTGTCACCTTAGGGCAGGCAGTTGTTTTCGGGAGTTATATTTCCATCAGTCTACCTTTGCATGAGTGGTTTCCCGCCGCCATATTGTGCATGCAACCTCACACTGTCCATTAATTCAGGGTTTGTAATTTGGTGGTCGTCCACACATGTTAAAACATCTACGTAATCATAGCCATGGATCAAAGGTTAAAGCCTTGCTCTCTCAATTTTCACTTTGACACATCATAGTCCGCTGTCTTTTCACCAGGTTTGAAAGAGTCTTTTCAATCACGCACATGCACATGAGCATTATGTTACTAAGATAAGGTTTGTTTATATGAGAAGAGTAAGCCTCAAAGGCCAAGCATTGTGTTTGGTATGTTAATATTGGAGAAATGTCCAGCATTTGAGTCGAGTCATGATGGGTTGGTAATGGTCGCTCTCTAATCTCGAGGCTACATAGGTTGAACTTAATTTAATCATATTCGATATAACCCTGTCTGAGCGTACGACTAAAGGTATGTTACTTAACTAATAACCTCACTGTTATATTGCAAATATAAGGTGACATTAGATGATTGACGCCCTAGATTGGTATGCTAATCTTTGATTTGATTTGATTTGATTTTGGTGCTCATATATTTTTGAAATATGGCATGTAGGGTGATTGCAAGAAAGAACATAACGCTCAAAAAATGCAAATTGAATGAGCACAATAAGAGTGAGGCCACATGTATATGGGCGTTGTGCGTGGAGTTGAACGCAACGCCAGTTGCGCACTTCAAAAGGTGCGCTAATGGGGGAAGATTCAGACCATGTTTAAAGCTGAGTCTTTTTAGTTGTATGGCCTAACTCCTAAGGAGCTTGGGAAGGAAAATTTCTTGGTGTGGAAATAATGATTTCAAACCAAAGGGGGAAAACTAGTAGGGCAAGAGAAATTAGTAAAGACTGATGCTTTAGACTCCATGGAAACAGTCTTGCGATGCCGCTTGATCTGGGCTTTACCCCAATGATGATCCCACCGATTAGACTGGAGAAAATATGGCAACAATGGATGTCATTGCTGTGAATAGGAGGAGGAGGAAATTCATTCAACCAACACGATCTTGGAGGCTCCTGTAATTTCTATGGTGCATGAGAAGGATGCAGAACTACCACAACGTCGCCTCTCCAATCAGACAGGTTATGGATACGCGCATCATAGATACAACAATGATGTGCCTCAATTGAACACAAAAGAGGAAGTCGGTAGAAAGAGGGTTGGGTCACCTCAAAGGGAAAACACGAAGTTGAGTGGACGATTCGCAGTTCAGCCACACGATCACGGCGTGAGATCAATTTCTGAAAGCTACCTCCATGAAAAATAATTGCATGAAATGTACCCTGTGCCCTAGCTTAAAATAACAATTGGGGAAACATCAAATCTATGTAATTCCACATGATCGAGAGGCTTATCCTCCGCTGAGATCACTCCAGTGATTAAATCAACCAGGGTATCATTGAAAGGATGCAGAACAATGATTTACATCAGAATATAATGCAGATCGTTGTGTTATATGGGATTTCTTGAGTTTGAGGCTCAGTGCAATGCTGTGATCTGCCTACACTGAATGTTGGAGGGTGAGTGCATGGCGAAAACGCAGCCAAGTCTTGAGTGTGACTGGTCGCAAGGTCAAAAATCAGCCTTAGATGTGCCCATTGTGACCTACATGGAATCACGACTGCGCGACCACTGGGAGGTCGCATTTCTGCCCAAGTCGCTAGGTCGCAGAGCATGCGAAACAAATGAGGAGCGTGATCTACATAGAATTGCGACTACGCGACCACTGGGAGGTCATATTTTTGCTTAAGTCACGAGGTCGCATAACATTATGCCCAAGAGAGTCTGTAGCATGTGCGACTACTCGACTGTGTGACTTCCACCAAGATTTGTGACCTCACATAAATAAAGCACCCATGCTTGTCAAGAGGTCAGCTGCATTCGGGCATCCAAACCGCATAGGGTGGGCACGCACTTGATTTACAGGTGGAGGACAAGGATGCACCAACAAGTGAGGAGGAGGAGCAAGTGAACATTATTTTCAAATGGAGGATGGTGTGGTATATGTTTATCCAAATAAAGAATCAAGGGAAGAACTTTTCATGTTGCTGATGCAACAACATTCTTCACTGATGTACATCAGATACTCAGAATCATTTCATTGGGAAATGTTCGTACTTTGCGCCATCATCGACTGCGTCTTTTAGAACAGAATTTTACTCTTCATTTAAGGCTAAATGCAAAAAGAGAATTCATGGCTCAAAAGAGTGCACCCCATCACATTTTTTTTACAATGTTAGAAAAGTTGACACCCATGTACATCACTCAACATGCATGAACCAGAAGCATTCGCTGCGTTTTATCAAATCTAAAGTGAGGAAAGAACCAGATGAGGTAGTTATATTCCGGGATGGCAAATACCTCACTGTAAAGGAAGTTTTTGAGAGTTTGGACTTGGCAAGGTACGACCTCAATGTTGATCTCCTGGATGTACATACAAATAAGAATACATTTCACCGATTTGATAAGTTTAAGTAGACTAAGAGAAATTTCCCTAAAGCAAGACAATCTCATTCAAGGTTGTTTTCTTGCTGAGTGGACAAAACAAGTATTGTCTAATCTGGAGGAAAATAAATATCATATGGAAGAGTATAGGATATCTGTTTATGGAAGAAGGCAAAGCCAATAGGACCAGTTAGCAAGTGGTTTGTTAACAATGAGATATACATTGAAAATTTTATCTGGTTAATTTAGTTTCTTCGACTGTACAATGCATACAAGGGAATGGGAATCATTCCATCTTTTCAAAATATTTTGGATAACATATTCATTCCTCTTTTGAGGTTACAGTGGATCCAAGCTCTCATCCTCAACTACACGTCTTCTTGAAATAGGTGGTTAGCTTTGATATGGTAGATGATGAATGTAATCTTGAAAGATGTCCCACAAAGCACATGGCAACCCCATCTCAGTAGACAAATGATTTCAAGCTTGATTTTCATATTATGCTTACTATTTCTATTCAAATTTGTGCACACTCAACAAGCTTCGTGAATCTAAAGGAGTGAAAACAATTAAATTTCGTCCTCACCATGGGGAGGCTAGTGATATTGATCACTTGGCAGCTGCATTCCTATTCACTCACAATAGTGCACATGGAAATAATCTGAGGAAGTCTCCTGCTTTGCAATATTTATTTTATTTTTCCTAGATTGGCTTGGCCATGCCCCCCTTGAGAAAAAATTATTATTTCTGGATTATCATCTAAATCCTCGTTAGGTCGCAACCTCGTAATACTTTGTTGGGGTTGCACATTGTAGCTCATCCCAACACATAGTAACACATGGGAGCTTCCTTGGTTTCGACATCATCTCCATTGGGAAGAAACGTTAAGTGAGAGTTAACTATACATGCCTCCTGAATGATGGACATCGGTTGGCATTTCAAGTTTTTCTTTTGCACCAATAAATGAGCTCATAGTGGATATGCACCAATTGTTCATACATTTCCTACAAAACAAGACTATGAAGGGGTCCAAGATAGTTGTTAAATTCCCCTAATTTTATTTTCGATGTTCCCTTTATGCATCTGCAATTTTATGCTTCCTCAACATATATATGTGTGTGTGTGTGTGTGTGTGTGTGGCTAAATTAATGTGTTATACATGGCTAATTTGATGTGTTCACCTGCAGGTAATATGAGGAAATTATGATGATGACCCAGGCGAAGAAGTTTTTCACCTATCGAGAAGCTGTTGGTTCACGCGGCGAGAGCTAAGGCTGTCCTCCAGAGAACAAGGTTCTGATATCTCCAAAAGAGAAATGTAGATGGGATAAAACCTCAGGTCGCAAGTCGCAGGTTGTAGATGACCTTAGGTTGCAGGTTGCAGATTGCCCAAGGTCGCAAGTTGCAAATGGCCCAGGTCACAATTCACACATGGATTCAGGTCGCAAGTCACAAATTGGTCAAGGTCGCAGGTCGCATATAACCATGGGTCGCAGGTCACAAATGGCCCAAGTCGCAAGCCAACCCAACAGTCGGGAAGACCAAGAGTCAAGGGAAACTCAAGAGTCATCTCAACCTATGTGTACAACTTCGAGAAAGAGTACTGGGACTTTTAGCTTGGCAATGGAAGCCAGTATGAGAGAGGAATTATTGCTTGAGAGCTAAAGGAACTAAGCTCTTGGTAGCAAGTAGAAAGAAAGAGAGTGAGGCTAGGGTTTTGGTTTCACGCATTGAGATGAATAGCCCATGTTCCACTATTGGGTTTCGACGAGTTGTAAACATGTATTTGACGTTGCAGCAGCATTAATAATATACTCTCTTTCTGGCACTGATTTGCGTGCGTGTTTGTTGTGATAGTACTAGCTATATGATATTTCACTATGTTGTACGGATGCTTTCATGCATGAAATTAATTATGAACTAATTCATAGTGGTTGCATGTATGTTCGCACTTGAATCAGTGTTTATTTGTTCCTTGCCACTTCAGTGATCTATTGTGAACTACTTTGTAGTTAACTTTCGTCGTGTTTTCCTTCATGTATGTTTGACTGGTTTTTCGACTCATTGACCCTAGTCACGGCATACCCCCTTTTATTTTGCTGCTTAGACTTGCTTGTATATTTGTTTAAAGTTCGTTAATCTTGGGCTGATTTTGCTTCACTGATTGGTCATTTCATCTTTGCCTCTGCTCCATCATCTTCTCGTCCGACAACCAAGAGTGGAAAGACTTATGGCGGTAGCCGAGCCCACATACTGGATGGGGCTCCTATCCCATACAGTGTGAGGTCTAATTGGCAGCTTTCACCGGGGAGACCCCCTTGTTGTCGGTAGTACAATTTTTCCCGTCAATAGGTTATTATAACTATCATCCACATAAAAATGGTGCGGGTAGGCCATATACTATGTAGCCTTCTATGATCTAATAGAAAGTTTGATTTTTATTTTTCGGAAAAAAAAGAATGGTACGGGTACGGGTACGGGTATGAACATTCATTAAACTTCAACCTTCAATGATTTTTTATTTTCATACCCCTTTTAATATCCCTTAACAAAATATTTTTGAATTCACCTGTTTTTTATAATATACATTTTCTCTCTTAATTGTCTCATTAAAAAACAACCACGACTTTTAATATACAATCGTTCCTTTTCTCTTTCACCTTAGTTTGGATGCTTAAAGTAGATTAAAATATATTCTGATGAAGACAAGGTTCAATCAGATGGGGACAGGGGTGACAAGGGCGACGGTAGTTAAAAGGGTTGGAGAAAATGATAGGGACGTGGGATTGGAGCAGCAGCGGGGTCTGGCAGTGTCGGAGCAGGGAGTCGAATAGTGAGCTGGTCGGGGAGCAGGAATTTGACTAGAAGCGGTCGGTATTGCAGCAAGAGCAAGTCAGTGGTGGTGGTGGCCCTAGCTGGTGACTTGTTGTGGTTTTTGGCTAGCTATCGAAAAGTAGCGGCATGCGGTGGTTGTGGAATCCTGCAACGATTGTTCAGCGGTAGGAGAATTGGGTTTGAGTGTGGCTACGTGGATCGCGGCAGTGTTTGACTAACATCGACTGATGGAAGGAGGGTGCATTTGGTTGGTGGAAGCTGCTGGAAGCAACCATGTTTTGTGCAAACTGCGTCGGCCTTTACAATGACAGTTGTGGCAAGGGTCGCTCGTTGACGATGACTAGTTAAGGCGGGATGGAAGATGAAGAAAAGGGGAGCAGAAGAGGAAGCTAGTCGACATCTAGTGGTTTGTTGAGGTAGAGTGGTTTGGAAGCGTGGGTTTCGACGTCTGCTGCAATGCAGACAAGAATTTGATTGGTTGATTGATTTATTTTAATATCCTTTTTTTAATAATTTTTTCAAAAATTTATTTTTTCCACTATTTTTTTTTTTTATGAAATATATATATATATATATATATATATATATATATATATATATATATATTTTAAATTTTTTTTCCTTTGACTCTTTTTCTTATATCTTTTTTTTTTCCTTAAAAATGGCCAAGGGCCTCTGATGAAATCAGAAAATGGAGGAACTCCAAAAGTGTAGTGAAATGCTTCAACATCAACAATGTTGACGAATTTGACGGTCAAGGACCTGGATCGAAAAGGGTGGCTCTGTGCAGTGGTTAAGCGGCTGAAGGCTCGAACTGCTCTGATACCAAATGAAGTGAACAAAATTCCTTCTCAAGTTAAATACTCTAGAAGAATTGGTGATCTAGGTGGATATTGGTGGCCACCCACCTATTCCACTTGGGCCCCCACCATTGTCTCTTTTAGTTTTTCAGTTTCGGCATAACTTACTGTTTTTAGCAGTTTTTCGGGTCCTGAACTTCCGGAGCCATTTTGAGGCCCTAAACGACGTTTTTTGGGCATCGCGCCTCCATTGAATATCATTCCGTTCCGGAATCATATTCGTGGTGAAAGTTGTAGTCCTCGGATAGAGCTTTCTAATGATGTATCATGAGCGTCAAACGGAGATAGTATGCCAAAGTTACGTCCCTGGGAAGTTGAAACACCAATTTACCCAAACGGGGCCCATAGTTTTGGCGCTTCATCTCCTAGGGTTAAGTTTTTGGATGTTTGGGGTTCTCCATTGTTTCTCAATAATAAATAGGCCCTCGAGCCTCATTGTAACTCAGTTTAGAGGCCTGTAGCCGCCACATCTCTCCTCAAAGATAGCTACCAGCGCCCTAGCTAGTTTTATTTCCATTATGTCTGTAAGCAAATTTCAGTTCTTTGATATTAATGAAATGAAGTGTTATTTCCGCTGCATCTCTTTATTTATGGTTATATGTTTATTCTGTTGCGTTCCTGCATAAATCCGGATCACTTGGAATATCAGAATATCCATTAAGGATACAAATATTATATTAAAAGTATGAAGAATGAATTGATATGAATGTTACAAATGGGGCCTGCTTATATACCTAGGCAAGTGCCTCTTCACGAAAGGTCATGTCTCATTTAGACATGCCCTTTCAACCTAATTACTAATTAAATAATTAATAATTTTTTATATTATTTTATTCATTACAGAAGGCCAGTTGTTCTTCATGGATATTTCATTACTAACATGGTTATCTCTTGTGCTTATATTGTCATTTCGTATTGTTTTTTTATGGTATGGGTAAATGTGGATAAGCCTTGGAAATTTGTATAAATATTGAGATTTGCGACCTCAATATTATGTCATTTTGTTAGAATTCACAACTCTAATTAATGACAGGTAAAACATGTAGACCAAGACCAGCATGCCAAATTCAAAATGAAGATGCCAAAGACTCGAAAGTACAAAGCCAAAGTAGTGGTGTGTTACAAAATATGAAAGGTGTGGTCAATTTTTTTTTTATGTTTGTATAATAGACTCATGACCATGGTAAAGTATGAGTCACATATTGTAATTAGAGAAAATATACATATCATATATTATTAGTTGTGGTCCTTTAAATGTTTTATGTGCCTGTTGTAAGACCCAGAGAGGCATGCATACCACTTTGTTATGTGTTCCCTCTGTTAGAGTGTTTTAACACCCTGGAAGAGTGTGTCATGTGGGATGGATACACGTGGGTGGGTCGTATTGGTTTTAGACTCCATAAGGTGAAATTATATATCTAGGGGGAGTTCATCGAGAGGTTGGATGAACCATGTATGTGAAGGACTTCCTAGTAGACTCGCGGTTGCAGCGGTTTGGAACCCATGCATTCCGGTAGATGGTTGTTCCTTTATATGGACATCGACAATTGCATCAACAAAGTACAAAGTGTAATTACCAGAAAGGACCAGATTTAGATTTTGTAGATGGATATCGAGACAAGTAGTAATTAAGGGGGTGTGTTAGAAATTGTAATTCCTACTTGTCTTAGTTGTGATTCTTGCTATGTAAAGGAGTCTGTTCCTATTAGGTAGAATTTGTTTCCTAGTTTTGTGTGTGGTTGAGATATTCTCTCAACCAATAGATTGTGTGTCCAAGATAGTTTCTCTATCTTAGAACAACACTCCTTGTATACTCCTTGTATATATGTAATATCATAATTGATCAATGGGCAAGTTAGATTTCCTTATGGAAAATTAGCAGTTTGATAGGCAGGTAATGGATTATGCGAATGCCATACCCCAATACCCACCTCATCTCTTCTCCTTTATTTCCAAACACACACCCCACCGCTGTTTGGCTTGGGACATCGGCACCGACATCGGGCAAGCTGCACTACCTGTAATCTATACATCTCTTTACCATTCAACATAATCTCTATTTATTCAATTGATATGATCACATTTCATTTTGATGTTCTTGATTTTGATGTTGACAGTTGTCTCAGATATTTGAAAGAGTGATAGCGACGAATGTGAGGAAGCAACAAATCGGTTACACTTCCAGGCGCCCCAACATAACGTATGCGGTCATGCCCCAGGCGATGTCCTTGGAGGAGCTGGAGAGAATCGTAGGAGTGGAGGGGAGCATGGATCTCGTCACCGTGGCCATGACCCTTCAATTTTTCGGCCTTGAAAGCTTCTATGGGAAAGTGAAGCATGTGCTTCGGAAGCCCAACGGGGTGTTTGCGGCCAGGTGCTAAAACAGAAAGGCGGTTGTGAACCCTAGCATCAACCGCGTGTTCCACGATCTGTACCACGCGTTTGAATCCTTTTGGATGCCCGCGCATCAGCTGGTGGACAACGAATATGCAACGATCGACTTTCCCTTTCATAGCGTTGACCATGAGGGCTTAGAAGAGGAAGAAGGGGGATTGTCAATGACTGCCATAAAATTTTGGGTGACGAAAGAATTGGTGTTTGAGGATCACTTGTCTTTGATCAGATCACAAAGGTCAAGGGAGTGGAGCTACTGGAAGATGAAATCGTTGCTCGTTTGAAGGAGGCTTGGGGTGCAAGTGGGGAGGAGGTGAAGACCGTGAGTTGGCAAGTGTTCCTTAGGATAGGAGTTGTGTAGCCCAATTTTGCCATATTTGATTTGAGTACGTCTCTCATCCAAATCTGATCTTATCGTCCCATTCAACGGTATTCAACTGGATTTGGCCCAACGGCCAAAAAAGTCTTTATTAATTTAGCATAATTAATATTATTGAAAAAAATAATTTTAAAACATCTGATTGGAAAATATTTTGAAGTTTTTATTATAGTTTGGCATGATATAATATTATGTGAATAAATGTGTCACATATTTTAGGTGAACAAATGCATCATTTATTTAGGATATGATTACAAAATTCATGCGTAGTTTTTAGATATGTATGTATTGTTTTTTTTTTCTTTTACTCAGTAAAATAATATATTACCATTTTTTATTTCCTTGCAACACTTGTTATTATGTTATTATATGTTATTACAATTGTTGGATTGAATTTGGAATTTTTGTGAGATAATTTAATTTTCCAATTTATTTGTTTCTGCATTATAATGTTTTTTTTAGATAAAGTTGAATTTGAAATTAAATAGGAACTAAATCCCACACAAATCAATTGTCTTATACTTTATAAATATCAATTGTCTTATACTTTATAAATATTTCTTTAAATTTATGGTTTGTAAAAAAAGAAATATATTTTTAACTATTATATCTATTTATAAAAAAGTATAAAACATATATATATGTATATATATTTGTGTGAATTTAAAAGCTTCTTATTAATCAAGAGAGAGAGTTTTAGAAATTAGATCTCAACCTTTCCCGCTTATACCCATTGAAAATAATTACATACACACAAAAAAATCTCACATCTCGCCTCTAATCGGCCTCAAAAAATTTTAAACATAAAAAAGTACAATTCAAAATGAGGCCACTCCCACATTGTCTAGGTAGGCTTCACCTTGGATACATCTTGCTCGTCCACAAATTCCAACCCACTTGCCACAAGGAAAAAACCCCACGACATTGCTACCATCACCATACCACTGAAACAAGAACTCCATATTCAACCATTGAAATAATCGACCACCATCACCAGACCCTTCCACAACGAAAGCCCAGGAAACACGAAACCCACACCAACCAAAAAGCACCAGAGTCTAGAAAAAATACCGTATCCCAACCAACTCAATTGGCAATTTTTGGTCAAACCCCATAACCATTGGTTGTTTTTAAAGGCACTAACTAACACCTCCATCCAAATTTTCCCACCATTGAGAACGTTTATTGTCAGCTGTTAGGTGCACATAAAGCCTTATTCCCCTCTAGAGCTCGCAACGTTTCTAGAAATTCAAAGGTTATGGAAAAGAGCGATTGGCTCATCTTCAACTAGCTAGGAGGAGTTACACCATTTTACTTTTTATGTTAATTTTGTTATCTTTTAGTTGAGCATTTTTAGGAAGGATAAATTCCACTTAGTGTAAAAAACTCTATAAATTCCCCTCTTGAACTCAATGCAAATGAATCTGAATTTTAGAAAAAGCAAGGATTTTGTTGCACTTTTGTACTCAAGTTTTGATTTATTATAATCTAAACCAATATCAATTCCAACATGTATATATTTCCAACAGTACATGTACATTTATCTACTTGTATGCAGTGTTTCAATATTTGGATATTATTCGTGTATGCATTTCTGTTGATTCGAGCATTATCACTTTTGATGTGTGTGAATAAAATTACATAACATACAATGAATAATTAAATTGTGGTGTGGTTTATATGTGATGAGATTATAATTTATTTGATTAATACTTAATCAAATCAATTCTTTAATCGATTTTAACAATGTTAATTTATGGGAATCTTCATTGTCACGAAACAACGTTCTCGGGTAAAAGATTTTAGAATAGATTAATTTTCTTTTATATCAGTAATTACATTATTCCATCGGTTATCATCAACATCTATCTCATCCCCATAAAAAATTAGTTATCACGGGTAAATGGACCCATAATACCAGTCAAAACCACCAATTTCAATGGAAAAGAGTCTAGTTTGGGGCTCTGACTTGGTGGAGTGCAATCAATTTTGGCCATCAAAACCCTGTTAGCATGTAATAATTATTTCCTTGTGCCCTTACATGCTATTATTATGATAATTTTCATGATATTACCATCCTCTTTATTTATCATGCATGCATATACAATTTCTTTCATTATAGTCTATGCATTGTTTTTTACAGTAGCTTTGCAATAGCTCTATAATTGGTATTTTGATATAATAGGCTCGGTACTAAGTCGAGGACCTGGAGCAATCTTGTCATGGGAAACCAGAAGGAATTTTCTTTAGGCTTTATTAATACATTTTGCCAAGACTATCTACCCCCTAGCTATTCGACGAGGTCCCTTCCTTGTCGTTGCCTGCAATAGCTAACTTAGGTATACCTATCTTACTCTTTACTTATCTGTAATAAGTTATTCTATTATTATAATTCTATATTTCTACCATAAATGCGTATGCCTTCAATATATACATACATATATGCAACTTTCTTGTATTTGTTAAAAGCACAATATAATTTTACAAGGGTCAAATTGCTTCTTCCTTAACATTCTTCTACCTTAGCCCCATCTTTTTGTTTTTTGTTCATACCCACTTTTGTATTGATTTCCAGGGTTGGTCCTTGGTCATGGTGTAATGACCCCAGGTCATCGTGCCACGTATTTAGACGTTTTGGTAATGATTATGGTTTTGGTACATGTATGTATAGTGAAAATCCCGCTATACATGTCGAAGTCGCATGCACATGGTTATGGTAAACACATTCTTAGCTATCCTTTGTGGACATTAACAATACAAGGTCTCCTTGCTAGTCTACTCACAGAGACACAAAAAAATTCAAATATCCACACCTCGGATTGATTGCTAAAACATAGGACATTAGATGCCCAATTAATTATTTACTATAGCCACACGAATTTCAACATATATGTAGTATTGTGTATCTTCCCTCACTCGAAAAAAACATCCTTATACATATCACTCTTGAGCACTTATGTCCTTGATCAATAAATACATCATTATGCATAATATTTTCTGGAGTGATTTTGCTTGCTTGAAAAAAATCTTGGTGCATATATAATCACCTTGTTTAGTTATCCTAAGTTCCTTAATAGACTTCTCAAACCTCTACTGAAGCAACACACGAGAGTGTGAGATATCACCATTATCATTTCCATATTCCAAGCAACATTAAGCCTCAAAATGAACCAATAATCATATGGTTTAAGTTCAAAAAAAGAGCAAGTCACCATGTATGATGGAGTTGATCCCCTTTTAACAATTCATAGACTTGCCTATGATGGATGTCTTTCACAAGTCAACATATGAGAGAGCAATCATAAACACAAAAAAAAAAATTTCTCGTGAATATGACAACCATATAAGTAAAGATATTTCCATCTACATATAATTCGTTCGTATAATTATCTCTAAATGGATAACAATTATAAATAGATAAGAATAACCAAGGTTATCTTTATCATAAGAATCATTAGAATAATGATATCGCTAACCAAAAATCTACATATAAAGAATGCTAAGAATAAACATATGTAAGATTACAAAGAATCCCAACACATAAGGGCATCGTGAATCATGATATTATAAGAACACCAACAACATCCACTCATAAGGATGTTGTTAAGGTTTTCTCATAAGAATGTAAAGAAGATTTTCACATAATAGGCTGAGTAAATTTAGTTCCTTGTGATCTCACAAGACCAAAATAATATCAATGAGAAATGTGTTGTACATAATCTTGCAACGTAGTGGTAAAAGAACAAAGATACATTATCACTATCTCTTGTGGCTTATACAACAAAATAAACATGCTATGCTCCTATCGACAAGCCATATAAGTGAATAACAATGAATGGTGCATAGAATTGGAATTTTATATTTCAACTATAATTCAAGGCACAATGAATTGAACCTAAGACTTGAGAGGAGAGAGGTACTCACAGGAATTGGAGGGTTAGAACTAAGTGTAGCCAATAATGGCTGGAGATATTTGCAAATTGTCAACAAGTTTTTTTCAGTAATTGAAGGGGTAGGACTGAACGTAGCCAATAATGGATGGAGATATTTGCAAATCGTGAACAATATTTTTTCCCTACCACACTCCTAGTTGACCTGGGAAGAGGCCAATTGGAAGGAAAGGAAAAAGACAAAGAGGAAGGCCCTAACTAACAAGGAATATGGAGCGAATAGTATAAAGGAAGCATGAGAGCATAGGGAGAGGTAACAAGACAAGGAGGGGAGAGTAGAGAGGATGGGGGAATTTTCGTTTGTGTCAATACGAGGGAGTGGAATTGGGCTTCACCTGGAAGGATTCATTGTGAGTTTAATAATTATTTGAGAAGATTCCATAACGCTTTCTTAGCGCATGGAACATTAGATTTTACTCTAGGTTTCAAGTTCCATCCCACAAATGAAGAACTCATCTCCTGCTATATCAAGGGAAGACTCAATCATGGCATCAAAGAACCAAAGCTCGAGGTTATTACTGAGGTTGACCTTTACAGAAAAGAACCGTGGGATTTTCCTAGTAACTTCCATTTTATTTTCCTGATTGAAAACTTTATGCGATTTTGCAAGTAGTAACAATTTGATTATAATTTTTTTAAAGTAATATCTCTTAGGGATTTGTTCCCATGGCGGATGTAACGAAATTTAGAATTAAATTTTGACACGTTAATTGGGGGTTTCATTTAAAGTTAATGTTTTCTATTTGCAAATAGCATAATGATCTCTGGTAAGCTCTGTCATTTTCTATTTTGATAATAATATCTGTGTTTTAAGCCTCAAAGGGGTTTGTATTGAGTTAAAAACCTGCAAATATCCAATTTTCCTTAATTTTTTGTTTCTTTTAGACTGAAATCTTGCTACATTAGGTTCAAACAAGCATTATTTGTATTGTGATCTATGAAAAGGCTTCCATTGAGTGAAACCTTTTTGAGTTCACATTGTTTTTTTTGTTTCATGTGTTAAATTGCAGCGTTATGATGGTACCTCTTTTTCGTTGAGGATAGGTCGGTCTATAGAGTGATGATTTGGAAATTTATCAGTTCTCGTAGTTGACCCTAGATATGTTTCTGTAAGGCCTCCGATATACGTTCTTACATAGATACCTTTAAGGGAGTTAATATATATGGTCTTCGATACTTGCCTTTTTGTAAGTGTATCTTAAGTCAAATATATCATATATAAATAGGGAAAAATATAAAGATTACTTATTCATATAAGCTAAATACTTTGATGTTGTCAAAGTAAAATGATTTCATAGGTTCCGATGACAATATTTATATACGTGTCTCGAAGGATATTCACGTTGAGTTAAAATATGGTACATTTTGAGTCCTCCATATGTTACTTTTGTTAAGCTTAAACCCCGTGTCAATCCATATTGGATTAAGTCCTTGAAATTTTTCTGTTGGTCGGAAATACCTTACTCATTGATGCTTTGATTTTGATAACTTATATATATTATGGATTTGATGGAGATCTGTTTCGTATGATATTTTATTAAATGGAAATATCATGTTGAATTAGTTTTTTGTTGCGCAATTTCTGCCTCAACTTATTGTGTGAAGAAATTTTGTTGATTAAATTTGATAATATTTTCATATTGTTTTTTGTTGTCTCAAAATATCATATGATCTCATTTCAAATCCCCTAGTGCTTGTCGTGGAATACTAAGCCCAGAGTAAAGAAGTTACAAAGATTAGTTAAATCGTCTAACTCTTTCTAAGAAACTAGAGAGCATCATTCTAAGTGAATTTCTTGAGTTTAAAATTAGTTGCAATAATTTAATGTACACTCATATTTCCAAAGATGAAATTCCTTGATTATATTACTTCCAATTGTTGTATAATGCAATCATAGTACAACATTCCTCTAGTGAAAATATCACATAATATTACCAAGGCTTGATACTTGCACATGTAAATCATGTAGCATCATACTAGCTTGCATATCTATGGTGTAGGAGACATGAAGCTAGTGGGTATGTTTTCGAATGTAGTACCTTGAAACTATACAGGATTTAGAGAAAAGATTTGTATGTATATGTACACTGTTGAGATTGCAACAAGATGATGAGTTTAGTGGAAAGAAGTCGCCTTCACTAAGTGGGCCCACAGGCTATTTTTGGCGCAAAGTCTATTTTTAGACTATGTCTATTTTTAGACATATGGATCATGTTCTATGAGTTGCAAGATGCTATTTGTGGATGGTTGTCAAGTTGGAAAATATGGACCTCATTTTTTAAGAGACATGAATCTATTTTTAGATTGCCAGTCTAAAAATAGATATGTCGAATATTATTAGCTCTTAATAATATTTGGACTATAAACATTATCTTATTCTCTTGGAGCACTTCAGTTAAGTGCACAGATGTGGCACAGGAGCTGACAGAAGAAATTACGCTATTCCTAAGGGTTATGTGGAGCTATTGCATGGATACTTCAGTTAGAACTCATGTGACAGAGTTTGGTGGAGTTGATTGAGGAAGTTAGTGGAGTTGTATTCAGTTTAACTAATATAAACATAGTTGAGCTATTTGTATTCAATTTAACTAATTGATACAAGTAGTGAGAGTGGTGTGAATTAATTATTAATTAATTCACTAATTATAAACTCATTAATCAACTAAAGAATGCATCAGTTAACTTCAGTGCATGGACAGTTTCAGTGGAGACCAGTGCAGAAATAGGTGAAAGAGCAAGTTAACTATCAGTTGTGACTATACAGTTGCTATTTGCAACACACAGATAGGTGGAGAAGCCCATGAGGATTGCGCAGTACAAGCCAGGTGGTTTATGTTATTTAATGAGCCATCCCATAGCATTGATTACGCAATAGAGGCTAGCTATCAAGTGACAAAATATTGGAGCATGTGTTTTGCTAGATCTAGCTTGATAGTGTGTAGCAATTCGAGGTTGTGATGAGAGCTTGTGAGGAGCTTTGTACTATGATTGTTACATGATCTCCATGGAATATAATATACAGATAGTTGGGGGTTTTCAGCTTTAAGATTTCCCATGAAATACTGTGTTCATATGTGTGATTGTTTGTGGTTTTATGTGTGCATGCAATTGAATTTATTTCCGCAATTAATGATCAATGGTAGAGGAGAATCTCAATGAATAATATATCAGTTATTCAAATTTCTACATACACCTGACCAAACCACGAGTCACACAGGTGTGAAGAGTAACCGTCACGATGTCATAGGTAATTGAATTACGTGCACAATGGTTAGGAAGTATTTGCAGTAATTAATAAACAATAAACAATATTGTTTGGAAGCCATGCATCTATCTCTGAGCCAATCACAACAATGTGTAATTTTTCAGATCTATCAAGGCTAAATTTGTGGACAAATAATTTGGGAAACTGTAAGATAGGTGCTGGTCTACTAGAATTTTATTTCCCCCATGGTGCCACCTATTGTATTTTAGGAGGCAATGTTACTGTAATTTTCCTATTTACTCCCCAAATATGCTAGTAAATACTGCCATAATTTTCCTACAATCACATACATTGCTACCCTCTCCAAAGTTACATTGGAATTTCATTGGATAATGGTGCCTCAATGTGAAAATATTAATCACAACTCTGATAATGAAGATCAAGGTGACCTAGCTCCTCAAATTAGACAAATTTCATTCTTTTTAGATTTCAGTTGACTTGTGGATAATAAAAGAGAAAGTAAAATAGATAGGTGGAGAAATTTCCATCTCTGGAATTCATTTAATGGAGGGAGGGTAGAGGAGGATTTCCTCTAGAATCCTGGTAGGGTGGAGGTGGAAAATGCCTCTGGAATCCATGGTATGGTCCTAAGATAGGGGATGGCATATGCTATGTTGGAAGATTGTCAATGATTGGGACGAGAGTTAAGGACCTCATTCTAGAACCAACCTATTTACGCAAGATTAAACAAATGTGAACCACTTGGAAAGTGTACCAGAAAAGTGTAAGGAACCTTACCTACATGGTAGAAGGTGATCCTATGTATCTTGTGAATCATGGATGAGTTGTAAGCTATGTTATAGAGATAATTCTACTTGTTAGTTAGTAATATAGTCATTAGGTCTTAGGCCTTAACAAGCTTAGATCACTAGGCACTACGAAAGATTAGTATTGTTAAGGATTTTATGAGTAAGGTAGGAAACTTATGTATGGTCCATGGTCCAAAATGAATCTGTTCTAAGCATTACTAATGTGTAATAATCACAATAGTGACTTATGTTTTCATTAACCCCAGTGCAAATTGTTAGTGTTGCTATGCCATAAGGGTGGAGATATGGTTTGATCTCTGGAGTCCCTATATTGTTATGCCAGAAGGGTGAAGATCGTGTTTGATCTCTAGAGTCCTATTGTAGCCACTACAACACCACCCAAAATTTTGGGTATATTCAAAATTTCGGGTCCCCCTTTGCTCACCCAGCCCTAGATGCATGTAAGCCATCCCTGATTTGCATTTAATCCTCACCCTCCAAGAGCATGGTCTCGGTTATTTAAAGAAGGCCTGCTATGTGAATGAATCATTACCATGTGGAATCATGAAGTGTCAGGGTCTACTACAGTTGATGGTTGTATGAGATATAAGTTTTAAACCGGTTTCCAAACTTAGAGATGCTCAAACAATTGACTTAAGTTACAATATCTTAGTTAGGATATTTCAATGTTGTTGCTCCTCGAATGAGATATTTTTTTCTAGTAATTTATTTTCTCATTATTACCGAGAGCTGACTCATTCTCATACTATTCCTTTCAGGAAATTTCTCAAAGACGCTACCTATATACATTGGACAATGTATATGTTTCATTAAAGAGTCCATTGGTGACACCATTAAAATAGTCTACAAAGATGAGGTTCCAATTGTCCATGTGAGCTACACAAACTCTTCGAGGGGGCTTTTGAAAATGGCATGATGATACCCTCTCCAACATGCAGTCATTCCTCAACATATGGCGTAATTTGCATTCAATATGAGTAGAGGATTAATTCCATCGACATTGGACTATATCAGCACATGCAAAAGCTTCAGAATTAGCATGGTGACCACTGTAAAGGGCCAACACATTTCAAAGAAGGGTGTAAGGATGTAAATGATGAAGAAGGATTCTAATGGTTGCGTGTTATGAAATAAAAGTCATGAGATAGCATGGGCCTAAAGCCAGGCTCCATAAAATGCGCACTTTTATTGACCACTCAAAGAGCCATATCTCGTGGAGTTCTAAAAAACTATTGCACAGCATGGGCACAGGTGTGTCAGGAAACTTTGGTCAAAGGAATTTGTACGCTAGACGATATCAAGCTCTCCCCCCACATAAACTTGGGGAAATCTTAAAGGGTTAATCCAAAACAAATCTGCGACATATAGTATAGCATTACTCCAGGCCACGCAAAGAAGAGAGAGCGCAGCCCAATCAATCCCATTTGTGACTAGCCTGAGAGGAGGAATGCGACTAGTCTCAAAGTCGCATGTGTTGAAGGAGTGATGTGGAATGTGACTTGTGGGGGTTGCAACTTGGCGACCTCGTTGAGTCGTGTTTCCAGGACTGCATCTGTGCGACTGCATCCATACGATGTGTTTAAACATCCAACCAAGTCATGAGCCCGAAGCGATGATTCATGCAACCTACAGGCTATCGCTATTGTTTAGAAATACCATAAAGTTCAACCTCCAAACGAAACAACAACCGCTTGTGGGAACCATACTTGAAATCGCGTGTGGCTTAGGCATGCATGAAAGAGCAGCATTTGATAGAGGCGCATCAATAGAAATCCCTGGGTTCCGAAGAACCTAAGGCAAAACGACACATTAGCCTCAGACACGATTTCACGGAAAGTATCCTTCAAAACACAACATTAAGGAACAAGCGTTGAATATTTATCAAGAAGCAGCTCATGTCTCAAGGATATTTGAATGAATTGTTCGTGTTACTTGTTTGTCTGGCCTGACAAAATCGAAAAAAAACAACAACAAAAACAACAACGCTCATGGCTCTCAGATTTAGCATTGACGGTCTGAGGTTACTCTGAGCAGTTGCACTTCTCCCACACAATCTCTGCTAAGGTTGCGCAGTCACCAATGTTGCCACGAGCATGGTTGCCAAAAGAGGCATGCATGGTCATAGAGAGGCACTTTCATTTCACCCTGTCGCAACCTACGCCATATGTCAAGGGCTGCGACCCAACCTTAGTGCAACTACACAACCTCTACTAAGTCGCAAGGTTGCAAAACATTGTGCGCAAGGGAGCCCACAACTTATACGACTACCCGACTGTGCGACCTCCACCTAAGATTGCGACCTCACGCAAATAAAACACCCCGTAAAATGGTTAGTCGCACGCTTGGGAATTCAAACCACATAGGGTGGGCATGCACTTAGCTTACAGGAGGTGGTAGGCGCCTTAAGAAAAGAAAGGAAAAGTTGTGTGTTACGCAGAAAAGAGCATTATCATAGGAGGCGAATTTGTATGAGGATAAAGGTCATTGGTTGTTGTGCTTGCTTGACCACATATGATGGAGGTGCCATAAGAATAAGAAGAGGACCCACCCTCGAGCACAGTTGAGAAAACACCAGGGATGCGCCAAGGAGATGTGCGCGTGCACACATAGTGGCTTTGTCAAGGACGTAATGGCACACTGCATTTTAGCCATGCAAAGAATATACAAGGTCGTGACCAAGGAAGCAACATGTAAATAGAAGTGTCCTCGGTGCATAAGATTTATTCGATCCTCTTTACCATCACGCCATAGAGAAGAAATAAGTCTTGGGAAAAAGGGCACAAGGTCATCATATGCAAACCACATACATCAATAATGCTGCGACATGACAAAAGACTACACAGGGGTCTAAACTAAAAACATTTGTTTGAATCACTCTTGCAATTAATTGAACACGCCTCTAGAATTATTATTCGATCATAAAGACATGTGACCTATGCTATTTGATTGTAGGTAGAAGTTATTGGTTTGCACGAGGAGCTAGGGTTTTCCCAGCAAGCAAGGGGGATCCTTTTCAATGCTCGAAATAACCTCACTACAGGCTCAATGGCACAAGACTGGTACTAGGGAAAGGCATCGTGTTTTTCAAGGGCTGAGCTCCCCAAAAGGAGAAGAATAGAAGGAATGGCCCTAGGTCGCAGATGACCCCAAGTCACAGGTCACATATGAACTCAGGTCGTAGGTCACATATCACCTCAGGTCACAGGTCGCAGACGACCCCAAGTCACAGGTCTCGGATCACCCCAGGTCGCAGGTTGCAAATGACCCTGGGTCGTAGGTCGCAAATGTCCCAAGTCACAAACCAACCCAATAGTCGGGAAGACCAAGAGTTAAGGGAACTCAAGATTCATCTCAGCCTATATGTACAACTTTGGGAGATGATACAATGTAATTTTAGCTCTGCAATTGAAGTGAGGAGGAGACAATGAATTGGTGCTTGAGAGATACAGGAACTCAGCTCTTAGTATCAACTAGAGAGAGAGGTAGTGAGGCTAGGGTTTTGGTATCCTGCATCGAGATGAATAGCCCATGTTCCACTATAGGGTTTTGACGAGTTGTAAATATGTATTTGAAATTGCAGTAACATTAATAATATATTCTCTTTTCCAGCACTGATTCACGTGCTTGCTTGTGGTGATAGTACTAGATGTACAATATTTCACTATGTTGTATGGACACTTTCATGCATGCAATTGATTATGAACTAATTCACAGTGGCTGCATGTAGGTTTTCTCTTGAATCAATGTTTATTTTTTCCTTTCCATGTCAGTGATCTATTGTGACTACTTTGAAATTAACTTCTGGCGTGTTTTCTTTCATGTTTGTTTGACTAGTTTTTTGGCTCACCAATCCCACTCATGGCGTACCCTCTTTTAGTTTGATGCTTGGACTTGCTTGTATCTTTGTTTGTGGTTCATCAATATTGGGTTGATTTTTCTTCACTGATTGGTCATTTCACCTTTGCCTCTACTTTATCATCTTTTCATCTAAAAACCAAGAGTGGAAACACATATGGAGGTAGTCGGGCCCACATACCAAATGAGGCTCCTATCCCAAACGGTGTGAGGTCTAATTGGGACCTTTCACCGGGGAGACTCCCTTATTGTCGGCAATACCATTTTTCCAGTCAACACGTTCCTATAATCCAGGTGTATATTGGTGGCTGACCGCCTATTCCACTTGGGGCTCGACCATTGTTTCTTTCAGTTTTTCAGTTTCCTTAATTGTAGCACAATTTACTATTTTTGGTAGTTTTACGGGTCTTTAATTTCCAACGCCATTTTGAGGCCCTAAACAAAGTTTTATTCACTCGAAATTTGTAGTCCTTAGACATATATTTTTAACGAGGTATTGTGCATGTCAAACAAAGATCGTATGCCAAAGTTACGTCCCCGGGAAGTTGATGTACCAATTTACCCAAACATGGCCCATAGTTTTGGCGCTTAATCTCCTAGGGTTAGGTTTTTAGATGCTTAGGGTTTTCCCATGTTTTTGAATAATAAAAACTCCCTTGATCCTCATTGAAACACAGTTTAGAGGCTTGTAGCTGCCACATCTCTTCTCAGAGATAAGCTACCAACGCCCTAGCTAGTTTATTTCCATTTTGTCTATAAGCATATTTCAGTTATGTGATATTAATGAAATGAAGTCTTATTTTTGTTGCATTTATGCGTTTATGTGTATTTATGTAATCTATTGTGTTCTTGCATAAGTTTGGATCAATGGTATCAGAATGGTGTCCTCTTTCCTGATCCTTCTTTGCATGTCCCCAATGAGGTCAGGGTATCAGGAGTTAGGGCCCGATCTGGTTGAACCATTGCAAGATCAACCTCGCAAACCCTGACGACTACCAATGGGGGATGAAAATAAATATGAGGGAGCAGGAGATCTTATCAAAAAATTTCTCGAGGATGCCCTTGAGAAACAAAGGAATGTGATCATGGATAAATTTTCCCATATCCTTCAACGACTACCCACCGATGGTGCATCTGCATCTAGCAGCCAATCTAGAGGTGCAAATCCTTTAAAGGTGAAAGTAAACTTTAAAATTCCCATATTTTAGGGCCAAATAGATGTAGGCATCGTAGATAGATGGTTGAATCTATTATAAGGGTATTTATTAGTTCATGACTTTTCCAACTAGGAAAATATTACTTTTGTACTCCTCAAATTCGCCCCCCATGTTAAGGACTAGTGGGAAACCGACTGTGAGAAAAAGGACGAGAGGGAACCCTCTCAGTTTTCAGCCGCACCCACTTCAAATTATTTCCGAGATGCCATAAAGAAACAATATTATCCCGTGGGGAGCTATGAGGACAAGTACATACAATGGACTATGCCATAGAAGTAAAGGGATCAAAATGTGCATGAGGTGGCGAATTTGTTCCATACCCTACGCATAAAATTGGGTATCAAATATTTGGAGAAACATTTGGTGCCGAATTACCAAAGTTGTCTACATAGATAAATTCAGGAGGAAATGGAGTTCCTCTATATCTTGTCGCTTGGCGCAACATACCAGTATGCTTCCAAGATTGAGTAGAAGTTCAAACAGAAGAAGTGAGACTTTGGATCTGCGAATTAGAAGAAATGGAAAGGTTCCCCCAAACCGCAGAACAAAGGACAAAGCCAAGGCAGGGTGACCCAGGATAACCCGATAAAGTCGCACGTAAAGAAAAATATCGTGAAGCCAAAGAAGGACACGAGAAAGTGGTGTGAGTTCCATAAGAGCTCCACTCACAACACAAGTGAGTGTCAGGCCAAGCAGTCACTGGTGGCCGAGCTAAAGGCTTCTAAATTGGATGCATGCTCTGAATCTTAATCAAAACCCGACAAGGAGAATAATAAAGGGAAGAATATTATTGATGCGGAGCCCAATGCCACTGTTGCCACCATGAAGATCCAGAAGGAGGAACTGGAGGATACAGAGGAGGGTGAGTGCCTATTCCATTCCTATATGTGGGTAAAGTGTTCCCCACTAAAGTTCATTATCAACAATGAGAGCCAAAAGAACCTCATTTTAGCAGAGGTCGTGAAGCGGCTGAGGTTGCCGACCACAACATGCCCACATCTGTACACCATTGGGTGGCTTCAATAAGGACGGGAGCTCATCGTCAGCCAGTAGTGTCGCCTTCCCTACAACATTAAGCCCTTCATGGATGAGGTATTATGTGACATTGCTCCTCTTGATGTTAGTGATGTATTATTAGGCCAACCATACTTGTGGAAGTTATTGTTACTGTTATTGTTACTTTGGGAAATAAGTTGTATAGGATACCAGAGGTAGCATTTCCTATCACCGTCTCTTTGGTTATTGCAAAACAATGCAATAAGCTCATTTCCAAAACTGGGAAATTTGTTTTCCTAATAATCCACCCTCAGGGAAAGAAGAATATTGTGGCCACAACTTACAGACAGGGCTCCTCTGCATGAAAAAAACATATGGACAAGGTCGTGGAGGAGTACGGGGACATATTCACCTCACCCGCAGGAGTGCCTTTGCACTGTTAGGTCAAACACCCCATCGATCTGACCCTAGGTGCACCACTTCTCAATGGACAAATCTATCAACGCTTTGTTCTGGAGAATGGAAAAATCAAGGGGCATATTCAAGAGCTGCTACAGAAAGGTCACATTCAACCGAGTTCATCGTCACGTGGGAGCTTGATTTTGTTGGTGAAAAATATGGATGGGACTTGGAGACTCTATATTGACTATTGGGCATGTTAGCATAGTTCTTTGCTAAGCCATGAGTCCATTTTAAATTTTTGTTTTAGGATTAAACTTTGAAATTAAAAAAAAAAAATTGGTTGCTACCAAAATTTTCGGTAGTGTCTATTTTAGCTTTTTCGGACAGTCTGTTATATTCATGTTTCTGTCTGTTTTTCTTTTATTCCTACCACAAATTCTGGTAACATCCTCTATTTTTTAAAAATAAATGAAAAAGTACATCTACTTTTGTCAAGCCACGTGTTGTAGTGTAAATACATTTCAAATATTTTTTAAATGTTTTATATATTATGGTAGGAGTCGTATGTGGTTATTTTAGTTGAAGTCAACTCATGGTATATGTTTAACGCTTAGGTGTCAACCTGCAGTAATACACCCAACTGTTAATCTTGTCCTGTCTATCACCCTAGGTCAGTTAATATCATGTCAAAGTATGTGTTTTCTGAATGAAGGAGATCGTGGTCATCAAACTTAACACAATGACCATTTGGCTGGTCGCACAACAAATCTGTTGGAAATTTCGGCCAATAATTAGCAAGACAGTGGAGGTGAATTCCAGTCACAGATCTGATTGCTTCAAGCCATCTGTAGCATTCCATGCAAATATACGCAGCCAGTTGATGTTAATAATGGCTATCACATGGTGCACACTATGGTCAGTAATATTTTCCATAATGGAAGTCGATTTGCACGGGATGATGAACTATGGTTACTGTTTTAAAACCACCGAAAAAGAAGGAGCATTATCATTTGAGAGTTTAGCTGTTGGAGATCGAATTGCATAGAGTTTCTGTTTGAGGAGGAGTGTAGATTTTAGATAGGATTTCAGAGGGAAACACGGGTAACACTTGTAAGGTGAAACTCTTCCAACTCTGCCACCTATTAGTTTCAAGAGAAAAATTCATTAATGTATGAAGATGACTAAAATAGGTGGGAAAATAAAATAAATTGAGCCCCAAGGTGCAAACCTAGTGGATGCGAATTCGAGGGTAAGAAGCTTGTTTATCCAGGCAGGGTGATATTCTCTATGCACCAGGTTAGGGAGCTCTCACTCAGGAGTAGCTCAAGAGTTTACAAACTCTTTCAATGGACAAGAAGACACAGTTTATGGTCTTACATTGCAGGTTTCATAAGACTCCATTATTGAAGCATTTAACGTTCCACAGGAAGGATAGATGTGGTTTAAAGGCTAGGTTATCACATGAGGAGACCTCAATATTTTCCTCAAGGATGCACATAGAGATCCAAATTGGGCCAAGGATATTCCAAGCAGCTATCTTAAAAATGACTGGGTAGAATTTGTTAAACTTATGAATATATACGTCACTTGTGAAAGGAGGTATACAATTGTGTTTCTTTATCATATGAGGTTTATTTTTCATGTTGCAGGTATGAAGACATTAGATCTTCCATACTTCTTACTGAAGAGTCTGACAAAGATGTCACCAAGGGTCCAAAATGACACTACTGTTTCAGAATATAGCTTGTATCATCAAGTTCTCATCAAGGTTCTAGTTGGAGAAAAGTTAAGGAAAAGAAATCAAACCTGGGATCACTTTTTGTTTTACAGGGCAGGCTAACTTGCACCTCCACCTCCAGTTTCACAACGACACCCTAAGCCTGCAAAAATAACCAAGAAGAAGGCCAAGAAGGAAAACATATATAAGGCAAAAGGCAAGAAAGAAAAGGTTTTTGCAGTCAAGGCTAAGAGAAAGTTGGAAAAAGGAGAGAGATCCTCAGAAAATAAACCCAAATACTTGAAAATGGTGCCTCCTATTCCTCCTTTTCCTAATTTCTACACCAGAGCCCTAAGAGGAAGGTCTGCAACTCTAGAAAAATCTAAAGCGTAGATGCTACCAGAAATTCCAGAAGCAGATATGTAGCAAAAGATGCAGAAAGAGTATCAGCCTAAAAAATCTGATGAAGAACTCCTCAAAGATGCTGGATATGAGATCAATAGTAAGAAGAAGAAAGAAGAAGCCAAGCTTGTTGCTGGTACTAGGAAGAGGCATACCAGAGACAACAACAAGTTTAGGCTTAAGTCCAAGGTTCTACACAATCCAAGCTTAATGTCAGAGCTCATTGATATAGAAGGTAAATCTGAAGGGTCAAAGACAGAAAAATACATGAAAAAAAACAAAAACAAAATCCCTTTAGAGCAACAATCAGAGCCATCAAAGAGAAGAAAGATACAAAAGGGTTCTAAGGAGGAGAAGAACACTGTCAAGGAAGCAGCCACAAGAACAACCAAATCTAGATCAGCTGTTAACATCAAGACAAAATTGGATAAGATTACTAAAGTTGTAGCCCACATACAAGGATGGTAGAATTGTTTTTCTTGATACAAATACCTTTTTGATTATCAATAAAAATTTTGAACAACAACTTAGATGTCAAGGAATATAAGTCTGCAAATTATTTTCAACACTTTCTGTGTATTTTTGAAAAAGAAACATAGCACTGCTAGAAATTTCAGTAGCATTCCAATTTTTGCGCAGTTATAGGTTTTTACCGAAATTTCTAGTAGCACTTGCTTTAACTGAATTTTGACACCTGTTAGCAAATTTTTTGAGCCAGTACAGGAATGATAAGAACCCATAACCAAAAGGATATAACAAGTGATGGTGAAAGGTGGTGATGAGGTTGTTGGAGGTCTTATTAAATGGAGATACATGGTTATTTAAAGACCAAATACACAAGGAGATAAATCAATAGAAAAAGGGGCATCATGATAGCACACTCAACATTTCAGCCCATATTTCTTCTCTTCCTTCTTCTACATCTCTCCTTTTAGTTATATTTCGATGGGATATGGATGTAAGGTCTTTTTACACCTATGTAATGTTAGGAGTAATGTTTCCTTATTTTTAGAAGAGATGGAGTTGGTGCCTCTCTTGCTATATATACCATTTGTAAATACCATTTCCAGGTTGGATGTTGGTCTACCTGAATACCGAATATAATAAAAAGCCTTTTTTACTTCATACTGGAGGATATTGTGACTCAAGGACCATCTAATGTATGGCGTGTCTTATTTCTTTGTTAATTTCTTCCAAAATATGAATTGCAACAACTAGTAATGTGTGAGTGAGAAATTTTTAAAGGATTTAACTATAAATTATCTTCTTTCTGTTTTCTGCAAACGATATATGTGTTATAGAAAATTTCAGAGAATATTTCATAAAGGATTTGTGGAATACTTTATACATGAAATCTATTTTCTGAATTTTGTTTACTTTGCATAAACATAGTTTGTGTAAAGAGGCATCATCATAGTTTTGTGACTGATTTAGGATAGGAATATTTCCTAGAATAGGTACCAACTATCCATCTTCTCCATTTGTTACACCCTGCTCCCTATCTACCAATTTACCCATACAATTTATACTTGCCACAAATTTTCAAATGCATGAAAGTCTTAAAGAATATAAAAAATAATTTCAGAGTATTTGAGAATCCATCCCACCACTCAAACAACCCTTTCAAATTTGAAATTAACTATGATGTGTAAGGCTTACTTCGTATGTAATCAAGGAGTAACTCCTTGCGCTAACAGGGCACTGAACAAGATCACTGTTGGGAATAGGTACCTAATCCCATGGATTGAGGACCTTCTATACCAACTCAACGTAGAAAAATATTTCAGCAAGATCGACTTGAAGTCTGGGTATCACAAGGTACCAATCAAACCCTCCGATGTGTGGAAGACTACCTTCAAAGCCAAGGAGGGCCTTTTCGAATGGTTGGTCATGCCTTTCAGATTGATGAATGCTCCCGTCACCTTCATGAGGCTGATGGATGACACCTTGTGGCCATTAATATATTCATTTGTAGTATTTTACTTGGATGACATCCTTATCTTCAGCCAGACTTAGGAAGAGCGCCTCTACCACATCCGACTGGTCCTCCAAACACTGTAGCAACACAAGTTGTGTGCTAATTTAGAGAAGTTCACTTTTGGCATGACCCAGGTTTAGTATCTGGGATACATTATTGATGAGTTGGGGGTGCATGTGGATCTAGCCAAGATCCAAGTCATTTTGGATTGGCCAGCCCCAACCACTATAACAAAGCTCCTCAACTTTTTCGGTCTTGCTAATTTCTACCGTAGGTTCGTGTTTGGATTCTCTCATATCGCTTGGCCCTTGATCCAAGTCATTAAGGGAGGAGTGAAAGAAAATTATTTTGGTGTGAATATCTATAGAAGGCGTTCATAGAGTTGAAACATCGCCTTTGCTCTGCCATAGTGCTCACATTACCATATTTGCAACAACCATTTGAGATTGATAAATATGCCTTAGACAATGCTATTGGGGAAGTTCTTACTCAATAGGGGAATCCAGTGGCATATCACAGTGAGATACTGTCCGCCACAGTCTGAAATTATCCCACTTATGACAAAGATATGTATTTCATTGTGCAGGATTTCCAACAATGGAAGCATTACATTTTGGGGAAGGAAACGGTCATCCACACAGACCACTGGCCCCTGAAGTTCATACATACACAAGGTAAGTTTCAGAACGATCCCCATCAAAAGTGGTCCACATATCTGCAATAGTTTCATTTTAACATAAAATACATGAAGGGATGCACCAATAATGTTGTAGACTACCTCAGCTAACCACCGATCGTGGTGCTAACCACCGTGATCAACTCTTGTGGGCATGAGACTTCTGTTTGGCCACTTCTCTACAAGATCGATCCAGAATTCAACCACACATACAAGACACTCTTGGAGGGTAAGAAAGTTCCAAATTTTCACCTCTAGGATGCACTGCTATGTCACTATAGTAGGGTCGCTCAGAATTTTGGGGTCAAGAAAATTGTGGCAATATTGTAAAAATATTTCTATTGGTGGAACCTTTTAGAAGATGTCCGGAAGTACATCATATTCTGTAGTGCTTGAGCCATTTCCAAACTGACCATCAAGAAGCAAGACCTCTATACTTTGCTGCCTACCCCTAGTTGACCTTGGGAATCCATCTCCATAGATTACATGTCGGGCCTTCCTTATACTAAGCATGGAAAAGACTGTATTTTCGTGGTCATCGATAGATTCTTGAAGATGGCCATTATGGCAGCCTGCAAGAATAATATCACAATGGAATCCACTGCTAAACTCTTCTTTGAATGAGTGTGGGTACACTTTGGGATTTCATAGTATATCACCTTAGATTGGGACAATAGGTTCCTCGGTACATTTTGGTCAGGCCTCTGGTCAATGTTTGACACCAAGCTCACCAAGTCTGTGGCTTTCCATCCCCAAACTGATGTCCAAATAGAGGTCATCAACAGGATGACCGTACACATTTTGCGCATGTACAACTCAAAGCATCCATGTACATGGGATGAGAGCCTCCCCTATGTACAACACAACTATAACTGGGCTCTCCAAAGCTCAACCAACCACAACCTCTTTCATATGGCCTTGGGATTCCAGCCAGTATGTCCCATTGATGTAGCCATGCCATTTGCAGTTACTCATGCTAATTCGCCTCATGTCCAGTTGGAAGCTGACAAGGAGATCAACTTCATTGAGAGAAATCAACACATCCTCCAATAGGTTCATGAAATATTGGACAGAGCCAATGCAAAGTGCAAGCATTGACATGATCAACATTGTGTGCTACACATCTTCCAAGTGGGTGAGAAAGTGTGGCTACATTTGCAGAAGGAGCACCTCGCTAGACCCTACCGCAAGCTTTGCCTACTCCGATATGGGTCATACACCATCACCAAGGTTGTAATGGACAATTCGAGCTCAGTACTCCACAATTCCTTTGTCTACACCCAATGTTCAATGTGGACCTTATTTGGCCCTACCTTCCACCTCTAGTGGATACATCCGACATGGCAGAACAACTCACACCAACAGAGTAAACCCAGACTGCATGGAACAGGCCACCACGAATCATATCATGGACACAAAGATCAAGAACACTCGCCAATAGAATATTCATCTGTATTGGGTTTTCGAAGTTGGCCAATTCCTGCACCAAGGAAAGTGGATCACCAGGGACCAAGTTCAGCAGAAGTTTCATCATCTCATGGAGGAACTCAACGCAATGGGTACCATAGCTTCTTAAGGGGGTAGGAATGATCCAGGTGGATATTGGTGGCCACCCGCCTACTCCACTTGGGGCCCCACCATTGTTTCTTTCAGTATTTTAGTTTCCTTAATTGTAGTACAATTTACTATTTGATCAGAAGCTCAGTATTTAGCTAAAAAATTAAAGTGCTTAGAAATGTTTCAGACCTGAACAACTGGATAGAGCTTGTCATCAATATTCCAACGCAACTTGTTTCATCAAAATCTGAGTTCGTATGAGTAATTTATGGTCTATTTTTCGTTTTCCCAAACATGTAAAAATTGTGCAGAACAGTGACAGACTAATGACTTGATAGTCCACTCAACACCTCAACAATCTTCAGAGAATATTCTCTAATTTTCAGCCAGTGACACTGTGAAAAGTATCATCACCAGATTCACCAATGTTGCTTGGGGAAGTTGAATTTTTCTCCTATTCCTAAGTTTGGAATTATTATCTATGGTGGATTATTTTTATTAAGGGTGAATTTTAGGCCAATGGGGAAGGGCCACGTGGCATAGTCAGAGGTTGCCACGTCCCCCCCCTCCCCCGATAGCAAGGTTGGTTGGCATGATATATTATTATGCAAGGTTGAAATGTGGGCACATTATTAATATTATACAAAGTTAAGAACCTTAACATGGGGCACATATATTATACAGACCTTATTCTAAAGGTTGGACCATAGTTGATGCAACACACAGACACACACAGACACACATATGAACATATTAACCAATTTTTTTATATACTATGGTCGAATTATATGCCACATTCAACAAAAATTATGGTGGGGGTCGGGGTCGAACCCATGACCACTCGCCTACGGTGCCACCACCTTACCACTATGCCCTCCACCGAGTTCCTTAACCACTAAAGTTCTCGCATTCATTTAAAGAGTATCGGTGAAAAGTATGGGGGTTCAGAGGGGGCCAACCCTGCGGGTCAGCCCCCTCCTACATAACCGTGCGTAAGGACCAGGGGCCAAGACAAAAATATGATGGAGTTTAAAACATGATTAAAGTATAGATTAATTACGTTAAATCGTGGTTATGTGACGTTAATTTGGGATTTGAGGATAAGTGTGAGGTAGAGCTAAACACACTTTAACCCCACTTAACACATGCTTATATTAACCTTAGTCACACGCTTATCTTGGCGATGCTTTTTTCGGACTCTGCAGATTCGGCGGAAGCTCCACATTTAGTGGAGTTAACTGGCCAACTTCCAGATTTAGTGGAGAAAAACTAGGAAAATTTAGTTTTTTCATAACTGAGGCAATTTTTGACCAATTTTGGCTCAGGAAGAACCATTCTTGGTAGATTTTGATGTTTTGGAGCCTTTGGAGTAGGTTTTAGAGGAAACAAGAGACTATAAACAACACTTTTTCACAATTGAAGCTAATACAAATGCCCACACTATGAACCTGGACCAAGGAGATGTAGCCCACGAGGGGTGAACTCCATCATAAACTTGTGTATTTGTCTCTGTTATTTGTGCTTGTTGTGTGTTCTTATGCTGATGATCAACATTGAGTTTCCATGCTTTTAAGTTCATAAAATGCACTTAATATCATCAAGTTTAATGAATTGTCACTCATAAGCACATGTATAAACCCTTGTATGATAAGAAAAACAAAACACTTTCATGTTAATTCTGAAAGTGATATTACCACAACATTAAATAACAATCAATTTCAGATCAAGTTGATATCAGAGCACAAGGTTGCTAAAGGTTATTTGCTTGATTTTTTGAGATTGTGAAAGATGGGTTTTAATAGGTGCAATTTTGTGATGCTTATAAGGTTGAAGTTGCAGAGAGGAGAAGGAAAGATATTGGTTTTTATTCCTAATATTAGGACAAGGAGAAAGAGAGCTGAGAGAGTATCATCTTCACCCAAATTTCCATTCAAAGCTGCACTTGAAGCACCTCAAGTTCTATCTCTAGCAATTGAGCCTTTGAGAGGTACAAATTGCAAAAGAAGTTGAAGTGATTGAAGAGGTACAAGAATTAGAGGTTAAGCTTGAATCCTTAGCCATTACGTCAGGAGTTGGAGAGACTCATGGACATTCAGAAGAAGAGGATGTTAAGAGAGACTTCAAAGACATATAGAGAATGGTTAAAATTATGTTTGATACATTCACTACAGAAAGAGCAGGAGAAGGTTCTAAGCCTCCATACGGACGAGGATATTCAGATGGTAAGAAGGATGAAGAGAAGAGTTTGAAAGGTAGTGGAGGAAATCCACCTCCATCTCCACGATCCTCATCCTCATCATGTTCATCTTCAACATCCACCACAAAAACCACCCACACTCATTCAAAAATCCCAAAAGGACAAACTCCATTACTCAAGTTGGACATCAAGTTTGAACTTCCCATGTACAATGGTGAGGTAAATGCAGATAAGTTAGAAATTTGGATCCGTCAATTGGAAGTATACTGCAAAATTCGGAATCTACAAGAGGACGACATAAAGGTCCAGTTGGCTTCATTAATGCTCGAAGGAGCAACATTAGTTTGGTGGGAGGAAAAGTGTGAATTCATGGTAAGATATCCATTTCTTGGGTTGAATTCATTTATTCCATTAAAATACAGTTTTATCTATTAGCCTATATGCAAAAATAAATAATGAGTTGGAAAAACTTTAGGCAACTCAAAGGCTAAATTGTTCAAGAGTACAGTCAGGAGTTTAGAAAGAGTGCTTTGTTATTAGGAGTAAACTTGAATTCACAAGACACACTCTTGAAATACATCGGAGGTTTACATTCTTACTTGTAACATACTATCCTTATAGTTAACCCAAAAAAATTAGATGAAGTTTGTGTGAAATCCACACACCTTGAAGCAAGGGGAAAGAACATTTAGGAAGAGGGTAGAAAGAAGAAGCCATTCAAGGGTAAGGGAAAAGAGAAGGGAGGAAAATGGAAGGGAAAGAAGAATGCAAGCATCAAGAAAGAAGGGGTTAAAACTACATGCAAACATTGTTCGAAAGAGGGGCATGATGAAACCCACTATTGGAAACTACATCCCGAACTAAGGCCAAATAAACCAAATAACAAAGGGAAACAAAACATGACTGCCACCACACAACAAGATCTTGGATCCGATTAAGGAGATGAGACCAAGATCGTATCCATGGTTAAAAAAGGAAAAGAAGCCATAGAAAGTACGAGTTCCTCAAATAGTCACAACAACACTCCAAATGAAGACACAAGGATATAATTGTTCCATGTTAGAGTGATTTCAAATCATACAAATATTGATGCATTGTTTGATAGTGGGTCACAAACAAACTTTATTTCAGAAGACTTGGTCAAAAAGCTTAACCGTGAAATCGTACCACATCATAAACCATACCCTTTGGGTTGGATAGTCAAGAATGCCAATTTATAGGTTACAAGGAAATGCATATTTCGGTTTGCTATTACTGCAAACTTTGTTGATGAAGTCGAGTTACATGTGGTTCCACTTGACATTTTTGGGATTATCCTGGGAAGTCCATATTTGTATGATAGGAAAGCAATGTTTTATCATCATGAGAAAAAATATAATTTGATTAAGGATGGGGTGGAGTATATTTTGAGAGCTCATCGCAAGAAATTGAATATTTCTTTAGTTAATGCAGGGCAAATGAAGAGGCTAGTTAATGCAAGTAAAATTTTTGTGCTTCTCATGATCAAGAAAAATGATGACGTTGACTACGAATATTTTGAAGGATGTGATGAAAAATTAAAATCTGATTTGTTTGATGTGGTAAGTCAGCATGGTGAGATGTTTCAAGAACCAAGTGGGTTTCCTCCCAAGAGGGGAATTCAACATGAGATTGAGTTGCAGCAGGATGTTCCAAGAAGAAATCAAGAAGAAAATTCAAGAATTACTGAACAATGGTATCATACGCCCATCTACTTCGCCATGTGGTTCACCAATTATTTTGGTACCAAAGAAGGGCGGGACTTGGCGCTTGTGCATCGATTTCCGTGTACTGAATAAAATCACAGTAAAGAATTGATACGCACTCCCACACATTGATGATTTGCTAGATCAGTTAAAGTATGAAGATATTTCACTAAGTTAGACTTGTGAAGTTTTATCATCAAGTTAGAATAGCTGAAGAGGACATTTGGAAAACTCCTTTTAAAACTAGACAAGGATTGTTTGAGTGGTTAGTTATTCCATTTGGTATAAAAAATTCTCCAGATACTTTCATGAGAGTCATAAATGATGTACTTAGACCATTTCTAGATGAATTCGTCATTATTTACTTAGATGGCATACTTATATTCAACAAATCAATAGAGGAACATGTCATGTATGTGAACAAGGTACTTGATGTCTTGAAAAAAGAACAATTATTTTTAAAGATGTCGAAGTGTGATTTTGGCAAGACTTCTTTGGTGTATTTGGGACACATTGTTGGAGGAGGTGAGTTGAATATAGACCCTTCCAAAGTAGAGGTTATTCTGAATTGGCCCAAGCCCAATACGGTTATGGAGGTAAGAAGTTTTCTTGGGGCAGCACAGAGTTCGAGGAAATTCATTGCTAATTTTTCTTCCATTGCAGCTCCATTACATGCATTGAAAAGTGTCAAGAAAGTATTCCATTGGGGAGATTTACGGCAAAAAGCATTTTATTCTTCAAAGAAAAAGATAAGTTCAACACCGGTATTGGCTCTTCCGGATCTTAGACATCCATTTGAGATCCAAACAGATGCAAGTGATTATGCTATGGGAGCAATTCTCATGCAACATGGTAAGCCTATTTTGTTTCATTCTGAAATTTCCCAACTATGATAAAGATTTATATGCATTGGTACAAAGTGTAAAGAAATGGATGCACTGTTTGATGGGGAAAGAGACCATTATCCATACCGACCATCAGCCATTGCAATACTTACAATCATAGTCAAAGTTGCAACAATAAAGACATTTCAGATGAATGGGATTTCTACAACAATTTCATTTGGTTATCAGGTACAAAAAGGGAATCTACAATAAGGTAGCCGATATGCTCTCTAGGCCTTTTTAAAATTAATTTATTATACTCAAGCACAATTCAATTATGCATGAAATTTACATTGAACAATATGCATATGATAGTGATTTTCAAGATGTGTATGAAATCTTGAGTCAAGGAAACCAAAATGAAGAGTTAGATTATTATATGCATAACAATTTGTTGTATCACTTGGGAAAGTTATGTATACCACAGGGAGAAAGAAACAGTATCATAAGGGAGGCGCACACATCATTGATTGCTGGAAATTTCGGTGTAAGCAAGACAGTAGCGAATCTCCAATGGTATTTTTATTGGCCACGTATGATTGATAGTGTATCTAGTTTTATTAGAGGATGTTATTTATGTGCAACAAGTAAGCCTAGTAATAGGGAACTTGCATTGTACACTCCACTTCTGGTTCCTTCACATCCTTGGGAGAGTATCTCAATGGATTTGGTAGGTGGTCTTCCTATGTCCAGGAAAGGTCATGATTACTTGTATTTTGTGGTATATAGGTTCAGAAAAATGTTTCTTTTTATGCCATGTAATAAAACAAAATGTATGCGTTCATTTTGGTCTTCCTACTTATATTGTAAGTGATCGGGATTTCCGGTTTGTTGGGAATTTTTGGTCAAAATTATGGGACATGATGGACACAAAATTGAAGAAAAGTACAACATTTCATCTAAAAACAGATGGTCAAACTGAGGTGGTAAACAAGACAGTTATTCATATTCTTAGAGGCTATTGCAGCAAGCATCCCAAGTTGTGGGATGAACAATTGCATTACATTCAACATGCATACAATAAGGAAAAGCATTCTTCTACAAACACATCGCCATTTGAGGCATGTGTTTGGATACTTGCCAAGATCGCCTTTGGACTTCATCTTTGAGAAATATGTTGCTATAGATGGTCATAGTGACATAGATAAGGTAAGGAATTTCATTGAGCAAATTCAGTTGATACATCAAACAATGAAAGAGCAACTTGAAAAGAGTCAAAGAAGCTACAAGGAAAGGCATGACAAACATCGTGTTGATCACAAATTCCATGTTGGAGATGAATTTTGGTTTTATATCAGCAAATAAATATTGCAAGGGGAAGGTAAAAATCTCAATCCAATCCATTATGGTCCATTTAAAATTCTGGAAAATATTGGCACTAATGCATTTAAGATATATTTTCCTCGTTATATGCAAATACATTCTATCGTTAATGTTGAGAATTTGAAATTGTTTGAGCCTCCTTTGATTGCTGATCAAGGAGAGGATCTTTCGTTGCCATCAATAGATGATTTCTCACCAGAATACCTTGATGAAATTAAGCAAGATCTCATACTTAACAGAAGGATTAAAACTTCAAGAAGATGGAATTTCGAATACCTTAGAGTGGGACTCAAGGGACAAAATCCTTCAAATGCCAAATGGATGGAGAGTGAAAGGGTGAGGGACATGTACTCTCACTTGCTGAACAATTCATAGTATCTTTGGGGTCCAAAATGATTCTAGTGGGGATGAATGATCAAGAGCTCAGTATTTAGGTAAATATGAAAGTGCTAAAAAATAATTCAGACCTAAACGACCAGATAGAGCGTGTCACCAGGATTCCAATGCAACTCGTTTCATCAAAATCTAAGTTCGTATGAGTAAGTCATGGTCTGTTGTTCGTTTTCCCAAATAAGTAAAAAATGTGCAGAACAGTGATAGACTGATGACTTGGCAGTCCAGTCAGCACCTCATGAATCTTTAGGGAATATTTTCCAGTTTTTAGCCAGTGACATTGTGACAAGTTTCATCACAAGATTCATCAATGTTGCTTGGGGAAGTTGAATTTTTCTCCTATTCCTAAGTTTGGAATTATTATCTATGGTGGATTATTTTTATTAAGGGTGAATTTTAGGCCAATGGGGAAGGGCCACATGGCACAGCCAGAGGCTGCCACATGACCTCCCCATGGTAAGGTTGGTTGGCATGATATATTATTATTCAAGGTCGAAATGTGGGGGCATTATTAATTTTATACAAAGTTCAGAGCCATCGCATGGGGTGCATATATTATACAAACCTTATTCTAAAGGTTGGACCATAGTCTCCACAAGCAAAGATATATATATATATATATATATATATATATATATATATATATATATATATATCAACATACTAACCAAATTTATTATATACTATGGTCGAACTATATGCCACATTCAACAAAAATTATGGCGGGGGTCAGGGTTGAACCCACGACCACCCGCCTACGATGCCACTACCTTACCACTATGTCCTCCATCGAGTTCCTTGACCACTAAGGTTCTCGCATTAATTTAAAGAGTATTGATGGAAAGTATGGGGGTTCGGAGGGGGCCAACCCCTTCCCACATGATCGTGCACGAAGACCAGGGGCCATGACAAAAATCTGGCGGAGTTTAAAACACGATTAAAGTCGAGATTAATTATGTTAAATCATGGTTATGTGATGTTAATCCAAGATTTGCGGATAAGTGCAGGTTAGCGATAAACACTCTTTAAACCCACTTAACACATGCTTATCTTAACCTTAATCACACGCTTATCTTGGCGGCGCTTTTATCGAACCCGCTAGATTCGGCGAAAGCTCCACATTTAGTGGAGTTAACTGGAAAAATTCCAGATTTAGTGGAGAAAAACAAGGAAAAGTTGGTTTTTCCATAAATTAGGCAATTGTCGACCAATTTTGGCTTAGGAAATGTCATTCTTAGTAGATTTTTATGTTTTGGAGACATTGGAGCAGGTTGCAGAGGCAACATGAGACTGTAAATAACATTTTTGCACAATTGAAGCTAATACAAAGGCCCATACTATGAAATTGGAACAAGGAGATGTAGCCCAGGAGGGGTGCATTCCTTCATCAAAAACTTGTGTATTTGTCTCTGTTATTTTTTCTTGATGTGTTTTATTATGTTGCTATTCAACATTGAGTTTCCATGCTTTTAAGTTCATAAAATACACTTAATCTCATCAAGTTTAATGAATTATCACTCATAAGAACATGTATAAAACCTTGTATGATAAGCAAACCAAAGTACTTTCATGTTAATTTTGAAACTAATATTAGCACAACATTAAATTACAGTCAATTTCTGATTACTATTTTTGGCAGTTTTTCGGGTCCTGAACTTCCGGAGCCGTTTTGAGGCCCTAAACGAAGTTTTTTCAGAAATCCAAGACCAACATGGGTTGTTGATTGATGTTGGTCACTCAATAGTTGTAGTCCTCAAATATATATTTATAACGAGGTATTTTGCATGTAAAACAAATATCATATGTCAAATTTACGTCCTCGGGAAATAAATGTACCAATTTACCCAAACGCGGCCCATAGTTTTGGCGCTTCATCTCCTCGTGTTAGGTTTTTGGATGCTTAGGGTTTTCCCATGTTGTTGAATAATAAAAAGGCCCTTGAGCCTCATTGTAACACAGTTCAGAGTCCTGTAGTCGCCACATCTCTTCTTAGAGATAAGTTACTAGCGCCCTAGCTAGTTTATTTCCATTCTATCTGTAAGCATATTTCAGTTATGTGATATTAATGAAATGAGCTCTTATTTCTTCCACATCTCTGTGTTTATGTGTATTTATGTATTTTATTTCGGTCCTGTATAAGTCTGAATCACCGTATATTGTTATGCTAGAAGGTTGGAGATCAGGTTTCATCTCTGGAGTCCCTGTATTTTTATGCCAAAAGGGTGGAGATCAGGTTTGATCTATGGGGTCCCTATAATGTTATGCCAGAAGGGTGGAGATCGAGTTTGATCTCTGGAATCCCTATATTGTTATGCTAGAAGGGTGGAGATCGAGTATGATCTTTGGAGTCCTTGTATTGCTCTACCAAAAGGGTCAATTTTGAGTTTGATATATGGAGTCCATGTAATTTTATGCTAGAAGGGTGGATATCAGGTTTGATCTTTATAGTCTCTGTATTGTTATACTAGAAGGGTGGAGATCAGGTTAGATCTTTGGTGTCCCTGTATTCTTATGCCAGACGGGTGGAGATTGGATTAGATCTCTAGGTTACTTGTGCTACTATATTGAAAGGGTGGAGATTAGATTAGGTCTATGGAGTCTTTATACTTGAACAATGTTATGCCAGGAGGGTGGAGTTCGGGTTAGATGTCTAAAGTCCTTGTGCTCGAGCATTGTTATGCTAGAAGGGTAGATGTCATACTGACCTATGGAAGATTCCATGAATGGCTGGAAATTGGGGCAAGTTTCATCAGCTAGGGGGTGGAAATTTCACAGATGGTAGCTTGCCAATGGTTAGGAGGAAAATTATGAGTCTCATCCTAATTCCACTTTGAGTTATCTTATTGATTGTAACTATTTAATGGAATTACAAGATTGCATATATTCCTATGGATTTTATAGACATAAGTAGTACTAAAGCATAGGGCACTGTCATTTAGCCATAAGCTAAAGTTACCTCCACATGTGGGATAGTTTACAAGGCCCCCATGATAGTATGGCATCTCCCTGTTTTTGGATTTTCATAAATTTATCTTGGGTTCCGCACATAAGTCCTACAATTAGTAATACTATTGGGTTATAACTATACATAACCTTTTTACATGGAGAGAAAAAAAATACAACTACATGATTCTTGTAACCATGCTCAAGAGTCAGGTATCCTACTAATATCTCCCGGTGAAACAAAGGGGGTTGTGGCACAAGGTTCCTGTTCAAACCCTTAAACAAAACCCTTTGTTCCAGTACCACTAGATTTGCTACAACAAGTTATTTCAAATCCATACTTATATACACATATTTCTATTACAAGGAAGTTAGAAAAATTCTTCCATTCCTTTACTCAAACACATATAGGAAACAATATGAGTTACTATGATATTTCCTACTTAAAGCCTCTCATAGTTATAAATTGCAAGATGAATGTAATTAACACTGGTTCATTACCAATAAATCATATATAATTATTTAGGAATCCATGAAAATATATTAAAGGCTTCCACATTCCTCCCAACCATTAACTACACTTCTTTGTAGTCCCCCCCCCAAGCTCTACTCCTTTCTGTCATAAGGAAAACTCAGTAGTTCATTCTACTTCACACCTCCTTGACCCTTAGCAAGATCCTCATAATTATTGGGTATAGTTATAATCTTTCTCTCCCAATATCCCTTTCTTTTTATGTAGACTACCATTATATCTTATAGTCCTTTTTCAATTAGTTCCACCCAATGATATTTATCTCCAGTTATGAATTTATTGGGGTTAGCACAACCAACAATTCAACTATGGAAAAAAGGAGGGTTTTTCTTCTTTTTCCTCTCGCCCTTTCTTGGGAATAACTGATTCTAACTGTTTTCCTAGAAGTTAGGATTTTAATACCACATGATAGCCTTAATATATTTCCAAGAATAATAACACAAAAGATAAAAATTTCTTTTTATTAATCAAGATAAATATTTACATTGTCACATCATATCACTTGTCCCACTTTGACTTTTTTTCCACATGTTCAATATAACAACCATAAAAATAAACTTACTAGGGGGTATTACATCTACTATGTACCTTGGTCTTCCACATAGGAAACCAGTACAAAGGAAGAAAAATAGAATTCTTGACCCTAAAAATAAGTTTATATATCCCTATTCAGTAAAACAACAAGACTCAGAAAACCACAACCTATCATCCATATAGCAGGGATTAGCCATGAACATAAACCCAATATCGAAATAAACATGATTGATATTAAAAAGCATGAAAACAAAAACTATAATCATAATTTTATGCATGTGGCCAATCAATGTCAAGTTGGAGACTTCTATGCGCTTAGGGCACCTAGGATTTTCAAGGGAATTTGGTCCTTTTCCATGCAAAATAACAATCTCTAAATTTGCCTTGCAGCCATCATATCTTGTAAAAATGGTTGGAGTTCCTTCATTATGAGATGGATCTCATCTTTGTCGTCAATCCTATTAAGAAATTTTCGTGGCAGCTACTTTAGATGCTAGTAGAGGTCAAATATATGGAGATATTTGTTTTGTCTCCCTCAAGAGTGGCCCGTATCAGGTACTCAATCAACAACAATGCAAAAACTTCAAAATTTGAATTGTGTTCTCCATAATTAATAATTTATTCCTCTTTCTCACGGTTTAAAATGCCCTTAAATATACAATATTAGATATGCTTATATTGATATTTACCTTCATAATTTAATACATAAAATCCTCAATCAATACAACCAAATTATGTGAATTTAAAATTAAAATAAAACCCATAAGGTGTAGACCAGTTGGTTTTAGTGGGGTTTAGTTCCCACCAAGTCTCAGCTTCAAACCTCATGTGGAGAGGTTGAGGATGGAAACCAATTTTCGAAGAATTAATCTATTCCAAGGGGCCACACATCTTGACTTAGGTGATAGCATCCCACTATGGATAGATTGTTCTTCCATCCTATAAATAGATCATGGTGATAGCATCCCACTATGGATAGATTGTTCTTCCATCCTATAAATAAGTTGGCACAATCATAGTTATAACATCTCACTATGGATAGATTGTTCTTCCATCTTATAAATAAGTTGACCTTGAAATAAGATCAAACTAGTTTAAAAACAAACAAACAAAAAAACAAACAAAACAAAAAACTTAAAATAAATATGTTTGCAATAACTTGGTTTTGAATTTATTAGTTTTTTTAGTTCAACTAGTTAAAAAAGGGAGAGGAAAAACAAGTAAAAAGAGAAAAAAAACAAACTTAAAATAAATATGTATGCAATAACTTGGATTTTTATTTATTAGTTTCTTCTTTCTTTATTTAAACTAAGTTGGTGTAAAGGAATTTTACAAATATTACCATCATCATTATCATAATTTTTTTAAGCATTATTTTAATTTTTATTTATGGTTTTTTTTCCATAGAAAAAAAAACATCGTTGTAATTACATTATGCTGGTGCTTTCAAAACTTGCATATTACACTTGGGGCAGGTTTATCGACATCTTTTAAGATTGTAAAGGAACATACTATTTGAAAACTACAACCTCCAAACAATCTATAATGGATAGTGGTTTATCAAGTTTCCTAAACCTTATATAAAACAAAAAGCGGATCTCAAGACAATTATCCATTAGTAATTTGTGAAGAGTAAAACTATACATGAGCACTTTGTAAAGAGTACACCATAACCTATTTTGAAACTATCATATCTTATCATTGTATTCAAGTACATTTGGCCCAATAGGCAAAAATGATTTATTAATATTAAATAAATTGAAAATGTTAATAAAATGGTTTTTTTACTTTTTTGAATTTATGATTGGATGAAGTACGATTTGTCGTTTATAATATTATTGAGGTGATGCGGTTGAACTTACAATTTTTTTTTATTATTTAATTTTTTCAACATGTAATTTTCATTTTCAATTTAGTTTTATAAAATTTGAATTTAAAATTAATTCAACATAATTTTTTATTAATTTGAATTTATTTTGGAATGTGATGTTTTTAGAAATACCAAGGATAGTTATGGGAGTATGTTAGTATCAACTTCATGTCATTGTATTTTCAGTGAGGGCTCTGTTAAAAGTTTGAGTTAGCTCATTATTAATTTGAGTAAGAAAAAGATTGAATTGAAAAAGGAAAAAAACAAGGAAGCTGCTAGTCCCATAGACTACTTTAGTATCATGGACATTAAAATATCATATCATATAAATTTGAATTTGAATTTTGGCTGGTACGATCTATAATTTTTACAGAGATCTTTTGGTCATAATCACATGAGAAAATATTTTGTCGACTATTTTCGAACCAACTAGTGTGGTTCATCTTCAGAGCAGTTGTCCTTTGCATTGATGTTCTCACACTTATGATGCAACCGCCCCTCCTCCAATACTTCCCATGCTAATGAACGCAGTTGCTGGGTACCCCTCATACCTCCATTAGCCAACTTGTCAACAAGGCCATTTTCCTTCTTCTGATAGCTTGGAAATGAAGTCCAGTTGCTTTTTCGATGTGGTGTTTTATCGTGTAGAGGATTTTGTTCAGGCACCAGTTGTCCAACACCTTGGTCTCTTCCACCCCTTGTTGTAATTTTCAGCTAGATTGGGTTGCCAACTTTGAATTGCCTTCGATGATCAGAGGTCCAAAATTTTTGATACTGGCTATTTCTAATTCGTGTTTCAGGGCTTGGAGCTCTGCCACGTTGTTTGTGGTGGTGCCCAGACACCCTGCGTAAATCCAAATAATTTCACCTTGAGAGTTTCTGAAATCTCCCCCAAAGCCCACTTTTCCTGGGTTACCCTTCACAGCCCCATCATATTTCAGCTTGAGTGTACCAGTCTCCAAAGGGGACTAGTGAACATCTAATCCCTACATTTTCAAGTTCTTTGAGACCGAGGGGATAAGGGTGAGCGAAATGTCTAGGAGGGATAAAATGCGAAGATCTGTGTGAGTTGAAAGGTCAGTAGGGGATTGTAGCTTAGAGGAGGAAAAAAATTCCCTGATTGTTTGCTTGATGAGGGATAGGAAAACCTCTTCCGGTTTATGAGTGCTCCAGAAAATTCTCACATTCCTCTCTTTCCATAGAGCCCAGCAGATGATCCCCGGGAGAAGATTCCAAGCTCTATTGATGAAAGGGTTAGTAGATAAGGAGGATCTCCAATTCTCTATGGTGTTTAGAATGGAAGACATGTCTCGATCCGAAGCATTTAAAACTAAATGAACCCAATTCCAGAGATTGTTAGTAAAGGGGAAATCATTTAGAAAGTGGTTTAATGTTTCCTCACTTTGCTCATAAAGATTGCATCTTGAGGGACCTATGAAATCTCTCTTTCATAGGTTGTCCCAGGTTAGAATCTTTTTGTGCATGATGAGCCATAAAAACTAGGAGATTTTTGGCCAGTGATTTATTCCCCACAAAATTTTCCATTTGCGCTCAGGTTGGCAGAGGTCATGGAGTGCAATGTAACCGTAAGCCTCCTTTATATTGAAGTGCCCTGCAGGGTTCTTCCCCCATCTAATTTTATCCTCCTTAGTTTCAAATTGAATGTGTATTTCTTGTAGTTCAGTCAAGAGCTCCTGCCATTCTAGGAGGTCATTTTTGTTGTCCCATTCTTCTTCTTCAAGCCATTCCCTCCAAATAGCCTCACCATTTCCTAGCTTCCAATAGTGGTTGACCTTAGTCTTACCCTTATTTTGCATGTTTATCTGAAGCTGACTAAATTGACCTCGATTCAACTCTGGGCTTTGTTGCCAGGAATCTTCCCAAAAGAGTGCCATTTACCCGTTGCCTATTTCCCAGAAACTGTGGTTTTGGATTATCTATTTTTTTTCCCATGCTTGATTCCATATTGCCGAACCCTTGATGGAACCACTGAGTCTTATGAGATGATCTTGATGGTGGGTCAGAGCGTATATTTATTTCTATATTATGCCCCAAGGGGAGTTTGTGTTTGTAATCCATTTCCACCATGATTTTTCCCCAAGGGCCTTCCCAAGAGTTTTAGGATCCCTTAAACCAAGAAATCCTACTTTTTTGGGTTTATAAACCTTGTCCCAAGCTACGAGCGCCCAATTCCTCTTTTTTTTCCGATCCTCTCCATAGGAATTTCCGATGGATGTTTCTAATAGTGCAAGAGATGGATTTGGCGACAACAAGAGCTGAATACATGTATTGGGGAATGGCTTTCAGGACAGACTTGATAAGAACTAAACGTCTTGCCAAATTTAGAGCTCTGAGAGTCCAGTTAGCTAATCATTTTTCCAATTTAGTGATGATATATTTCCAATTAGAGCTGGCCATGGGCTTGTCAGTGAGAGGGTGATCTAGGTGGATATTGGTGGCCACCCACCTATTCCACTTGGGGCCCCACCATTGTCTCTTTCTGTCTTCTAGTTTAGTCACAACTTACTATTTTTAGCAGTTTTTCGGGTCCTGAACTTCCGGAGCCATTTTGAGGCCCTAAATGATGTTTTTTGGCCATCGTTTGTCCGGAAAATGTGATTCCATTCCAAAATTGATATCTACAACAATAATTTTATTCCTCGGATATATCTTTCTAACGATGTATCATACGCGTCAAACGGAGATCGTATGCCAAATTTACGTCCCCGGGAAGGTGAAACACCAATTTACCCAAATGGGGCCCATATTTTTGGTGCTTCATCTCCTAGGGTTAGGTTTTTGGACATTTAGAGTTCTCCATTGTTTCTCATTAATAAATAGGCCCTCGAGCCTCATTGTAACATAGTTCAGAGGTCTGTAGCTGTCACATCTCTTCTCAGAGATTTGCTACCAGCACCCTAGCTAGTTTATTTCCATTCTATTTGTAAGCGAATTTCAGTTGTTTGAAATTAATGAAATGAAGTGTTATTTCTGCTGCATATTTGTATTTATGGTTATATATGTATTCTGTTGAGTTCCTTCATAAATCCGGATCTATGGTTTTAGAGTGGTTTGCTTTTTCTCGATCCTTATTTGCATGTCCCCAACAAGGTCGGGGTATAAGGAGTTAGGGCTCGATCTGGTGGAACCTTTGCAAGATTAACCTCGCAAACCCTGACAGATGCCCATGGGGGACGAAAAGAAAGATGAGGGAGTAGGAGATCCTATCAAAATATTTCTCAAGGAGGCCCTTGGAAAACAAAGGAACGCGATGATGGATAACTTTTCCCATATCCTTCAACGACTGCCCACCAGCGGCGCATCTGCATCCAACAACCACTCTAGAGGCACGAATCCCTTTAAGGTACAAGTAAACTTTGACATCCCCATATTTGAGGGTAAAATAGATGCAGATGCCGTAGATAGATGGTTGAATCTATTAGAAGGATATTTCTCGGTTCATGACTTTTCTGACCAGGAGAAGATTATTTTTGCACTCCTCAAAGCTACCCCCCATGTTAAGGACTGGTGGGAAACCTACTGTGAGAAAAAGGACGAGAGATAACCCTCTCTGTTCTCAGCTGTACCCACTTGGAATTCTTTCTAAGATGTCATCAAGGAACAATACTATCTCGTGGGGAGCTATGAGGAAAAGTACATACAATGGACCACACTGTGGTAACAAAGGGATCAAGATGTGCATGAGCTGACGAATCTATTCCATACCCTGCACACAAAGTTGGGTATCAAAGATTCAAAGAAACATTTGGTGTTAAAGTATCGCAGTTTTCTACAAAGATTTATTCAGGAGGAAATAGAGTTCCTTGACATCTCCTCACTTGGTACGACATACCGGTATGCTGCCAAGATTGAGCATAAATTCAAACAGAAGAAGCAAAACTTTGGATCTGCGAATCAAAAGCAAGGGAATGGTGCCCCCAAACTGCAAACTAAAGGACAAATCCAAGGCATGGTGGCCCAAGACAACCTACCAAAGCCACAAGCAAAGAACAACACCGCGAAGCCAAAGAAGGACATGGGAAAGTGGTGTGAGTTCCATAAGAGCTCCACTCACAACACAAATGAGTGTTGGGCCAAGCAGTTGCTGGTGACTGAGATGAGGGCTTCTGAATCAGATGCATGCTCCGAATTTGAATCAGAACCTGACAAGGGGAATGAAAAAGGGAAGCATATTATTGATGCATAGCCCAATGCCATTGTTGCCACTACGAAGATCTGGAAGGAGGAACCAGAAGATCCAAAGGAGGTAGAGAGTCTCTTCTACTCCCAGATGTGGGTAAAGGGTTCCCAGCTACAGCTCATTGTCAACAATGGGAGCCAAAAGAACCTCATTTCAGCAAATGTCGTGAAGCAGTTGGGCTTTCCGACCATAGCGCACCCACAACCATACACCATCAGGTGGCTTCACCAAGGACAGGATCTCCATGTCAGCCAGTAGTGCGGAATTCCCTATAGCATCAATCCCTTCACAGATGAGGTATTGTGTGACATTGCTCCTATCGATGTTTCTAATGTATTATTAGGCCAACCATACTTTTGGAAGTGACATGCTGTGTATGAGTCCCAGCCTTGAGATGTTATTGTTACTTTGGGAAACAAGTTGTACAAGATACCAGAGGTACCACCGCCTCCCACTATCTCTTTGGTTACTGCAAAACAATGCAGTAAGCTCATTTCCCAAACCAGGAAATTTGTTTTCTCGATGATCCACCCCCAGGGCAAGAAGAAGATTATGGCCAGGACCTCCAGACATGGCTCTTTTGCACGACAAAAACAAATGGACAAGGTTGTGGAGGAGTACAGGGACATCTTCACCTCACCCACAGGGGTGCCTCTACACTGTCAGGTCAAGCACCACATTGACTTGACCCTAGGTGCATCGCTACCCAATGGACCAATCTATAGGTGCTATTTTCTGGAGAATGATGAAATCAAGAGGCAGATTTAGGAGCTATTGTAGAAAGGTCACATCCGGCCAAGTTCATCACCCTGTGGGAGCCCGATCGTGTTGGTACAGAAGAAGGATGGGACTTGGAGACTCTGTATTGACTGTCGGGCGCTGAATAAGATCACTGTCTGGAATAGGTACCCGATCCCAATGATTGATGACCTTCTAGACAAACTCAAAGGGGAAAAATATTTTAGCAAGATTGACTTGAAGTCTGGGTATCACCAGGTACCAATCGAACCCTCTGATTTGTGGAAGACTACCTTCAAAGCCAAGGAGGTACTTTTCGAATGGCTCGTCATGCCTTTCGGGTTGATGAATGCTCCCACAACCTTCATGAGGATGATGGATGACATATTGCATCCATTCACCAACTCATTTTTATTGGTGTACTTGGATGACATTCTGATCTTCAACCAGACTTGGGAAGAGCACCTCCACCACATCCGAGAAGTCCTCCAAACACGACGACAACACAATTTGTGTGCCAATTTGGAGAAGTGCACTTTTGGCATGACCCAGGTTCAATATCTAGGATACATTATTGATGAAAGGGGGGTGCATGTGGATCCAGCCAAGATCCAAGTCATTCAGGATTGGCCAACCCCAACCACTCTAATGGAGCTTCGCAGCTTTCTGGGTCTTGCTAATTTCTACCATAGGTTCGTGTTGGGATTCTCTCATATCACTTGGCCCTTGAGTCAAGTCACCAAGGGAGGAGCGAAAGCAAAATTATTTTGGTCGGAATCTCAACAGAAGGTGTTCGTAGAATTGAAACATCGCCTCTGTTCTGCCCCAATTCTCACATTACCAGACTTGTAGCAACCATTTGAGATTGAGACAATTGTGTTGGGTGTGGAGCCTGCTTATCTTGCTTACTTTGTATCATAGCATTGGACACCTATACCTTAAAAAGGGGCAGCAACGCCGCCTGTAATTAATCGCTACCGTGGGGGGTCCAGGGGGGGTGGCAGTGCTTTTCGGAGCCCCCCCACATGGTGGGGGTTTCGGGGGTAGTGCCCCCGAAGCTAAAAACAGATGTAAAATTTCCTTGTAAAAGTATACTAATTTCTAGTCAATCTGGGCCGTTCATAGGTGGATGATCTGACGGTAGAAGTTATGTTTAGTTTAGGGTTTTTTTCCCTAGAAGGCAACCTCCTTGTATATATGAGGGTATTGTATTGCGGCTGTGTATTATATGTGTATTATCGGAGTGAGAAACAGAGAGGGAGACTGTAAGAGAGAACAGAGGATATTGCAATGAATCTGCTGTAGGTTTTGTCTTTTCATTTTTGCTGGATAATAGAAAGGAAGGACTAGCTGTTTGGGGTGGACATAGCCCAAACTAGGTGAACCACGTATATTTGTGTCTCTCTGGTTTTATGTGTTTTGTGTGCTTGTATTTTCCGCATATTTTATGTGTTGCATTGCTCTGTAATATACAATTTTATAACAACTGGTATCAGATCCGAAGGTATATTTGGCTGATAAACTCGCAGGAAAGAAGGGTTCCTAGTTCGAGTGGGAGAAATGGTGGAAGATGGTAAGTTTAGGGTCGAGAAATTTAACGGCCAAAACTTCCAGCTGTGGAAGATGAAGATGGAAGATTATCTGTATCAGAAAGATCTGTACCTACCATTGAGCGGAAAAACAAAGAAGCCAGCGGCTATGACAGATGCGGAATGGAACATTCTTGATAGAAAGGCACTCGGAACAGTACGGTTGTGCCTTGCGCGTCATTCACCTTCAATATTTCGAAGGAAACAACAACAGAGGGTTTGATGCAGACGTTGGAAAAACTATATGAAAAACCCTCAGCCTCAAATAAGGTATTTCTTATGAAAAGACTATTTAATATGGAGACGTTGGAAGGTGGATCTACTACAGACCATTTAAATGATTTTAATACAGTTACTAGTTAGTTAAGTTCTGTAGGGGTAAAATTTGATGATGAAGTTAGGGCTCTTTTTTTTTTGTGCTCATTTCCAGAAAGCTGGAATGGTTTAGTTATGGCCATTAGTAAGTCTATCTCTGGATCTAGTACTTTAAAGTTTGATGATGTTGTCGGTGCTATCCTTAGCAAGGAAATGTGACGGAAAAGCTCTGGTGAGACATCGGGTAATGCTTTGAGTGCAAAGTCTAGGGGAAGAAGAATGGAAAGAGGAAAGAGCTCAAGTTATCGTAGTAAGTCAAGGAAAGGAAGATCCAAGTCCAGATCGGGGATAGTGTGCTGGAAATGCGGAAAGAGAGGACACCTAAAGAAATATTGTAGATCTTGGAAGGGAAAAGAAGGAGATGCACAACAAGAAAACAATCATGAAGCAAATGTGACAGGTGATGTGTTACAAGATTCTTTGATTATTTCTTTCAAAAATGTTACTGATTCTTGGGTTGTAGATTCAGGGGCTTAATTCCATGCCACAACTGATAAGAAATATTTTCATGACTATGTTCAAGGAGATTTTGGACAAGTTCGTTTGGGTGATGATAAACCCTGTAAAATTTTTGGAATGGGTAAAGATCTTGTAAAACAACAAAATGGAAACCAATGGCTACTAAAGGAGGTAAGGCATGTTCCAGATCTGAAGAAAAATCTGATTTCAACAGGGCAGTTAGGCAGTGAAGGCTGTGTGACAACTTTCACAGATAAAACTTGGAAGGTCACCAAAGGAGCGCTGGTAATAGAAAAAGGTGAAAAGGTTGGTACATTGTATTTATGAAATGGTATTTCTAACTCTGTTAATGCTTTAAATTCCAAAGGAGCAGATGCAGGATTATGGCATCATAGGCTCAAACACATGAGTGAGAAGGGAATGAAGATTCTTCACTCAAGAAATTTGTTGCCAAGTTTGAAGAATGTTGGTTTGGATTTCTGTCAAAATTGCATTTATGGAAAACAAAAGAGAGTTAGATTTCTTAGAGTTGGGAAAGAAAAGAAGAGAGAAAAATTAGAGCTTATGCATATAGATGTATGGGGACCTGCTCAGGTATCATCTCTCGGTGGCTCTCGTTATTATGTTACTTTTATTCATGATGCAACTATAAAAACATGGATTTATTGTATTCAGAATAAATCTGATGTATTTTATACTTCCAAGAAATGGAAAGCTTTGGTTGAGATTGAGACAGGAAAGAGGTTGAAGTGTCTCAGATCAGACAATGGAGGTGAATATTGCAGCAAAGAGTTTGATAGGTACTGTTTAGAGCATAGAATTCGTAGAGAGAAGACAGTTCCAAGAACACCACAAGAAAATGGTGTGTCAGAAAGGATGAACAGAACAATCATGGAGCAGGCAAGGTGCATGAGATTGCATGTAGGATTGCCTTTACAATTTTGGGCAGATGCTGTAGATACTGTTGTTTATCTAATAAATAGAGGGCCTTCAAGTTCCTTGGATGGTGGTATTCGAGAGGAAGCATGGATAGGTAAAAAGGTAAACTAATCCTTTTTAAAGCCTTTTGGTTGTGAGGCCTTTGTCCATATTAATAAAGAAAATAGAACAAAGCTTGAGGCAAAATCAAAGAAATGTACCTTTATTGGATATGGTGTTAATGATTTTGGTTATTTCTTATATGATTATGAAAATCACAAAATCATTAGGAGCAGAGATGTAATATTCAATGAAAAGGTCTTGTATAAGAATCAGTTGCAGGAAAAGAAACAGGAAAAAGAAAGCAAGGAATACATGGTTCTTGATGAGATAAATGAAAAAGTAAAGGTGCCTGAAAATAATAATAATCAACAGTCACAGCAGCAACAACCACCACAACAGCAACAGGCACCTCAAACACCTGAACGTGGTGTTAGAAGATCTACCAGGATAAGTAGACCCCCTGAACGATACTCTCCTTCATTATATTATTTATTGCTGACTGATTCTGGTGAACTTGAATGTTATGAAGAAGCAATGCAGGTTGAAAGCAGGAAGAAGTGGGAGCAAGCCATGGAAGAAGAGATGGACTCCTTAATGCATAACCAGACTTGGGATTTAGTCAAGTTGCCTACAGGTAAAACTACATTGCAGAATAAATGGGTTTACAGGCTGAAGGAAGAAGATGGAGGAAAACAGAGGTACAAAGCTAGACTTGTGGTGAAGGGGTTTGCATAGAAGAAAGGTATTGATTTTGATGAAATATTTTCTCCTGTTGTTAAGATGACTTCAATCAAAACTATCTTAAGTCTTGTAGCAGCGGAAGATTTACATCTTGAACAGTTAGATGTAAAGACAATATTTCTCCATGGAGATTTGGAGGAAGAGATATACATGCAGCAACCAGAAGGATATGAGGTAAAAGGGAAAGAAAAATTGGTGTGCAGGTTAAAGAAGAGCTTGTATGGCTTAAAACAAGCTCCAAGGCAGTGGTATCTAAAATTTGACAAGTTTATGTTTGAACAAGGTTATACTAGATGTCACTCTGATCATTGTGTTTATCTAAAAAGGCAAAATGATGGTAGCTATATTATATTGTTATTGTATGTAGATGACATGCTTATTGCAGGGTCTAACATGCAGGAAATAAATGTGCTCAAAAGAAAATTGACAAATTCACTTGCAATGAAGGATTTGGGAGCTGCAAAACAAATCCTTGGTATGAGGATAGCTAGAGAAAGGAAAAATCGCAAATTAACACTGTCTCAGAATGAGTACATAGAAAAGGTGTTGAAAAGATTTAATATGCAGAATGCAAAACCAGTTAGTACACCTTTTGCTAGCCATTTCAAAATTAGTAAGGAGATGTGCCCCAAGACCCAAGAAGAAATGGACTATATGTCTAAAGTTCCATATGCATCAACAGTTGGAAGCTTAATGTATGCAATGGTTTGCACAAGGCCTGATATTGCACATGCAATGGGAGTTGTAAGAAGGTACATGAATAATCCAGGAAAAGAACATTGGATGGCAGTAAAATGGATTCTCAGATATTTGAGAGGTACCACAAATCAAGCATTATGCTTTGGTGGTTCAAACATTGCTCTACAGGGATATGTTGATGCAGATATGGCAGGTGACAGAGATAACAGGAGGAGCACTACAGGATATGTATTTACCGTAGGTGGAACAACTGTCAGTTGGGTTTCAAAAATCCAAAGTGTTGTTTCACTTTCAACAACAGAAGCCGAGTATGTTGCTGCTACAGAGGCTAGTAAAGAAATGATTTGGTTACAAAGGTTTATGGATGAATTGGGTAAGAAGCATGATATGGGCACACTATACAGTGATAACCAAAGTGCTATTCATCTTGCAAAGAACTCAGCATTTCATTCCAGGACTAAACACATACATCTCAAGTACCATTTCATACGGTCAGTATTGGAAGATGGAGAGTTGAAGCTAGAAAAGATACACACTAGCCAGAATCCTACAGATATGCTAACAAAAGTTGTAACCAGGGAGAAACTGAGAATGTGCTCAGTTTCAATTGGTCTTCAAGGATGACGATGAAGATGAGGAACAACCATGTCCAAAGAGGAGTCATTGTCTAGCAAATGAAGCAGCGGTGGATTTGCACCAATCAGTCTCCAAGTTGGAGATTGTTGGTTGTGGAGCCTGATTATCTTGCTTACTTTGTATCATAGCATTGGACCCTTGTACCTTAAAAAGGGGTGGCAACACCGCCAATAATTAATCGTTTCCGTGGGGGGTCCAGGGGTGGCGGCAGCGCTTTTTAGAGCCCCCCCCTGGCGGGGGTTTCAGGGGAAACGCCCCCGAAGCTAAAAACATATGTAAAATTGCCTTGTAAAAGTATAGTAATTTCTAGTCAATCTGGGCCATTCATAGGTGGATGATCTGACGGTAGAAGTTATGTTTATTTTAGGGATTTTTGCCCTAGAAGGCAACCCCCTTGTATATATGAGGGTATTGTATTGCGGCTGTGTATTATATGTGTATTCTTGGAGCGAGAAACAGAGAGGGAGACTGTAAGAGAGAACAGAGGATATTGCAGCGGATCTGCTGTAGGTTTTGTCTTTTCATTTTTGCTGGATAATAGAAAGGAAGGACTGGTTGTTCGGGGTGGACGTAGCCCAAACTGGGTGAACCACATATATCTATGTCTCTCTGGTTTTATGTGTTTTGTGTGCTTGTATTTTCCGCATATTTTATGTGTTGTATTGCTCTGTAATATATAATTTTCTAACAAGATGCCCCTGAATATGCTATTAGGGCAGTTCTTACTCAATAGGGGCATCTAGTGGCATATCACAACGAGACATTGTCTGACATAGTTCGAAAGTATCCCACTTATGAAAAAGAAATGTATTCCATTGTGCCAGCTTATCGACAATGGAAGCATTACATTTTGGGGAAGGAAACAATCATCCACACAGACCACCAACCCCTACAGTTCATACAGACACAAGGGAAGTTGCAGAATGATCGCCATCAGAAGTGGTCCACATATCTGCAAAAATTTTGATTTGAACATCAAGTACAAGAAGGGTAGCACCAATAATGTTGCTGAATGCCTCAGATGACCACCGATCATGGCCATAACCACAGTTCTGAACTCTTATGGGCACGAGACTTCTGACTGGCTGCTTCTCTACAAGAGCGATCCAGAATTCAGCCACACATACAAGGCACTCTTGGGGGGTATGCAAGTTCCAAATTTTCACCTCCAAGATGCACTGTTATGTCACCTGGGGCACATTTGTGTTCCTTCAAGCGAGCAACCAAGATGATATGGGAAGCGCACGACAGTTGAGTCGCTATGCATTTTGGGGTCGAGAAAACAATGGAAGTACTGCAGAAGTATTTCTATTGGCCGAACCTTTGACAGGATGTTAGGAAGTACATCAAATCCTGCACTACTTGCAGCATTGCCAAACGGACCATCAAGAAGCAAGGGCTCTATAATCCGCTACCTACCCCTAATCGACCTTGGGAATCCATCTCGATGGATTACATGTCAGGCCTTTCTTCTACTAAGCATGGAAACGACCGTGTTTTTGTGGTTGTCGACAGATTCTCGAAGATGGCCATTATGGTGGCCTGCAAGAAGAATATCACAACAGAATCCACTGCTAAAATCTTCTTTGAACGAGTGTGGGTTCACTTTTGGATCCCACAGTCTATCACATCAAATCGCGACAGCAAATTTCCTCAGGACAGTTTGGTCCAGCCTCTGGTCAATGTTGGACACCAAGCTCACCAAGTCCACCGCTTTCCATCCCCAAAATGATGGCCAGACAGAGGTTGTCAACAAGATGATTGTACACATTCTACACATGTACAATTCAAAGCATCCATGCACATGGGATGAGAGCCTCCCCTATGTACAACACAGTTAAAATCGAGCTCTCCACAGCTAAAACGGCCACATCCTCTTTCAGGTGGGCTTGGGATTCCAGCCACTATGTCCCAGTGACGTAGCCATGCCATTTGCGGCTACTCCGGCCGATTCGGCTCATGTCCAGTCTAAAGCTGACAAAGAGAACAAATTCATTGAGTGCATTCATCACATCCGCCAATAGGTTCATGACATGGATAGAGCCAATGCTAAGTACAAGAAATGACATGATCAACATTGGGTGCCACACAACTTCCAAGTGGGCGAAAAAGTGTGGCTACATTTGCAGAAGGAGTGCCTCATTAGACCCCATCGCAAGCTTCGCGCGCTCCATTATGGGTCGTACACCATCATTAAGGTTGTGGGGAACAATGCCTTCGAGCTTAGTATTCCACCATTCCTTGGTCTGCACCCAGTATTCAATGTAGACTACCTTTGTCCCTACTTCCCACCTCTACTAGACACCTCTGACATTGCAGAAGAACTCACACCAAAAGAGTTAAACCCAGACTGCATCGAACATGCCACCACAGATTGTATCATGGACATTCAAATAAAGAACACTCGCCATGGAAGATCGAACTGTATCGGGTTGTCAAAGCTGGCCAACTCCTGCACCAAGGCAAGCGGTTCACTAGGGACCAAGTTCAGCAGAAGTTTCCTCATCTCATGGAGGAACTCAATGCAATGGGACCATTGCTTCCTAAGGGGGGAGGAATGATCCAGGTGGATATTGGTGGCCACCCGCCTATTCCACTTGGGGCCCCACCATTGTCTATTTCAGTTTCGGCACAACTTACTATTTTTAGCAGTTTTTCGGGTCCTGAACTTTCAGAGCCATATTGAGGCCCTAAACGATGTTTTTTGGGCATTGTTTGTTCGGAAAAAATATGATTCAATTCCAAAATTGATATTCATTAAAATAGTTGTAGTCCTCGGATAGATCTTTCTAACGATGTATCATACGTGTCAAACAGAGATCGTATGCCAAAATTATGTCCCCGGGAAGTTGAAACACCAATTGACCCAAACGGGGCCCATAGTTTTGGTGCTTCATCTCCTAGAGTTATGTTTTTGGAAATTTAGAGTTCTCCATTGTTTCTCAATAATAAATAGGCCCTCAAGCCTCATTGTAACACAGTTGATAGGTCTGTAGCCACCACATCTCTTCTCAAAGATTCACTACCAGCACCCTAGCTAGTTTATTTCCATTCTATCTTTAAGCAAATTTTAGTTCTTTGACATTAATGAAATGAAGTTTTATTTCCATTGTATCATTGTATTTATGGTTATATGTGTATTCTGTTGCGTTCCCGCATAAATCTGGATCAAAGGGACACCCATATATTTGGAAGGAAAATTACAGATATGGAATTCCATGATTTTGGCTATATTCCTATGGATTGATATAGGGGTGTTGAGGAAAAAAAACGTAGATTTCTCCACATTTGCGAAGGTACTAGAGGCTAGAAGAAATATGAAAGAATGGCTTTGAAGGATAAGGCTTGTTTTAGAGTAGGTGTACCCATTAAAAGGGTGTTGTCCACGAATTGTTGATGACTTGAGGGGGGGAATGAGACATACACTCTAAGGATTATTATTATTATTAATATATAGGTTATTATTGTTATTGTTAATGCTCTTATAATCATTAATATTAGTAATATTTGTATTGTTAATGCTGTTATAATCATCATTATTATTATGATTAATATTATTATTATTATTATTGTTATAATTATAATAATAATTATTAATATTATTGTAATTACAAATTCAATTCACGTTAGTCATGAAACTAGAGCCATTATAAAGATTATGATTAACTCTGAAGGATATTGGAGAGCCTCCCACGGGGAGATGACCGATCAATTTACAATCTCCAGACATGGAAGAGAAAGGGGTTTGGGGACATGGAATATGGACAAAGGAGAAAGCAGGTTGCTCTGAGACGATCCTTCCGCCAAAGAACATGTAAATGGATCCATTATAGATATTATGATTAATAGATATTAGCTCCTTTCCAACCCAAACTCTTGAAAAGGTTTGTAGATCACACTTGCATCATCTGGCCCCATGGAAAAGAAAAACTGGATCTATTTTTCTGAACAATCAATCATGTTCCATAAATTTCTCTATGGAATGCGAAGTTGATGGTAGCCTTCCTTTCCTCGATGTTCTTATTTCAAGAAGGGATGATGGTTCTTTCTCCCTTCAGGTTTTCTCAAGAAAACTCACATGAAGCAATATATTCATGCTAATTAGCATCATTTCCCTACTAAAAAATTAGGTGTCCTCAACACCTTAGCCACCAGAGCGCTTAGAATCGCTGATAAAATAATAGATTCCCACCTCCTAGAGAAAAAACCCACCTCTCGAATATTTTTAATAAGAACAGTTATAGTAGATTCCATGGCCTTAAATATTTTCTTAAAGTAGAAAAAATACCTAAAATTAAAAAAAGATCCCAATGAGTGGCCTTTCAAAGTGCACCTTCCGTCTATTCAAGGAACCAAGGATAAGATCGCTAGGATCCTAAAAAAGCATAAGATTTCTTCGACTTTTAAGCCCCTTAACACTATTCGTAGCTCTCTTAGATCGGTTAAAGACCTTGTGAACCCAAGAGATGGAAAAGGTGTTTACCTCTTTCCTTGCTCCTTTGGAAGTCCATTCTTTGGTGAGATTGGTCGGTCAATAAATCAAAGGATCTGTGAGCACACAACCAAGATTAAGCATGGAATATCTCACTCTTTTGCCTTAGTAGAACATGCAAAAAGATGAACCATCACATTTGCATTGAAGATGCTAAGGTTATTGCTAGGATTGACCAATTCCATCACCAAAAGTTAAGTTGGACTTACAAATTGAAAAAGAGATGTCAATCTTAATAGATACAATGGTTGGACTATTAAGAGGTGTTGAATCCCTGCCCTATATTCTTAGGTGCCGTTTTATTATTATTAATTAAATTTCTGCCCCCTTCAATCTTTCCACCCTATTTGATTTTATTTAATGATATTATTTATATTAAATTTCAATTTAAGAATTTTATTAGTTATACAATTTATTGGCATTATATACAAAGATAAATATGTTATAATCGTTAAAAATAATTAATTTTAATAATTTTCTATCTTGGACCATACAATTATTACTTCTTGTTATTATTAAAAAAAAAATCCTTTTTTAAAAATAAAATCCTTTTAATTAAGATTATATAATTAAATGAAATTATTGAAATTAAAATTAAAATATAATAAAATTTGAAATAAAAATATAATAAAACTAATAAATAAAATAAAATAAAATATAATAAAATATAATATAATATAATTAATTAATTAAGATTATAATAAATGTAAATATTATAATTAAAAATAGAGAAATATGATTAAATGAAATTATTGAAATTAAAATTAAAATATAATAAATCGTGATAAAAAATATTTCGGTAAAAATCACATCCAAATAAATTTGACCAAATTTATTTGGATGTGATTTTTACCAAAAGATTTTTTATCACAATTTATGGATCACAGAAACAATATTTCTAAAATATAATAAACTTTTAAATAAAAATATAATAAAACTAATAAATAAAATAATAAAATATAATAAAATATAATTAATTGATAGCTATTATTTTTTCTTGGTAGTCAAAGGAGTTGTTATGCTTATATAATAAAATTGGAATAAGAACATAATAAAATGAATAAAAAATTTAAATTTAAAATTAAAATATAATATAATTAATTGATAACCATTAATTTTCCTCTGAAAGTCAAACTAGTTGTTATGATTCAATGACTAGTTGGCATGTCTCTACATCTATTTAAGTTTAATGTCTTGATCTCATCTCTCATAGATAAATCACATTGGTTGGTTAAAAATGGGTAGACAAAATCTTTTCTCATGTAATTATGATACAAAAAATATATATATAATAATTTATACATATAGACTTCTTTTCTTTTTTCCTTTTTTAATTTATAAAAGGTATAATTAATATATTTTTTCTAACCAATTTATAATTTTTTTAATTAATTAGAAATGTTTTATATAATTTATTTTTAATATGATTTAATAAAATAGAGGTTTTCAATGGGTGATGAAACAAGGAGATAAAGTTTTATTACGATTCATTTATTGGTCCTGAAGCACGTGAATAAATTTATAAATTTAAAACATTTCAAAATTTTAATTATATATTTTCAATATATAGTTATTAATTTCTAATAATTAAGATTCGTTTTTATTGAGGATTTATCAAATGCCAGAGATATCATATTTTTTGAGATGCTAATTTTTTTTAAGTGTAAAATTTGAGGAAAGGTTTGTATTTCTAGAGATTTGATCTTTCTTGGAGTTTGATAGATCATGGGTGAAAATGCATGTAGGTTGGTTTGAGTCGGCTTAATGGTTAAGAGCACGTGTTTCCTCCCAAGAGGTCACAAGTTCAAAACCAAAAGAGGTTTGAGTATGTAATTTCAATATGCAAAATGTTTTAATTAATAATTATAATCTATAAAATTATTTTTCTTACAAAATTATTATTTTAGTTTATATGGTAAAATGGATCTTAATTTATAGCTACTATTTATCTCTTATATATTTTAATGTGATAGAGGATGTAGATTATCTTAAAGCTAATTACAATATTTTTACTTTTTATTTAATTAAAAAAGTTATAAAATTAAATTCAAATAAAACATTTATAAAATATTTTGATTGAAATGAGAGATGGTTTTTGAGCATGTAGTATTGATGAGTTAGGGTATTGGCTCATGATATTGTAACATATATGATAAATCTAGTAAAGTGTATGCGAATATCTATGGTTAAAAATATTTTTTATATTGAAAATTTATTGTAAGTACAATTTTTATGTGCCTATTAATTAAATTTAAGTATGGTTATAGAATTATTGTTTAAATTTACAGGGTAAAATGGATTTTAACTTATAAATACTCCTATGTTATATATTTTAATGTGATAAGTATATTATGATTTTTTTTTCTAAAAAATTATTAGTAATTTTATTAATAAAAACAAAATTACAATATAACAAATTGAATTTAATTGTTTTTATTACTTCTAATTTTTTAAACACATTATAACATCTCTTATATCTGATTGTGTATTACTTTTAACCTTTTATTATTAAATGCGTGCAAATCTTTTAAGATATTAATATATATTTAAATTGAAGATATTAATATAAATTTAAAAATGTTTACACAACTAACATGTAAAAATATTTATACACTGTTTACATTACATTTACACATTTCCCTATACTAGTTAAGTGTTTACAATAATCTTTAAATAAATTATTAAAAAACTCTTAATATAAATTTGTTAAGAAATATATATTGTCTATCATATTTTATAATATATTAACTTAAACTTAAATTTATGTGCCTTCCATTGCAATCAATTTTTATAATACATTAAGTGTTTGAATTAATTTTAGTTTTAAAATTAGATCATAATAAGCATTTTTTTATTAGATGTACTGTAATTTAAATTAATTCAATGTTATTTTTAATCTAATTTTAATGTTTTTAATTTTTTAAAGATTTATTATTATTAAAAGTAATCATATATATTGATATTTTCAAAATTATATATTTATTTTGTATAATATATTTAGTGAATAAATTTAGATTATACTAATCTTAAATTCTAATTTAGTATTTTGTTTTAATATAATATATAAAATTTTATTATAATTTCTACTATCCAATTCACAATGAAGTTGTATATCAACCAGTTATATAACATAATGGAATTGAAACACTACTAATATATATTATATTATATAAGATGATAAAAAATTAAATTTTATTAGGTTATTGTAACATGTATCCGCATTAATAACACACAAATATTTATTTTTACAAAACTTAACTTTATTGCCATAAATTGAACGAGAATATTGGTGCTCACACCATTTCAAGATTAGTGATTCCAAGGTTAAATATTTCAAGTTTTTTATTCAATAAACAAGGTCTAGTTACCAATGCCAATAATAATCTCAATATCAAATATTAAACCAAGGAACATATTCATGGCATTTACTTATTGGCAATGTGTATATATATATGTATGTATGTATGTATGTATGTATGTATGTATGGGTACCTACAGATCTTGGGTTATTAATGATTTACATAGCCTTATATAAATTTAACTACGGTGCTCGCTTCGTCCTCACATTATACTCGCTCAACATATGACCACCCAACTTGGTTAGTAAAGTTGAGAGAGATCGAGACTATCTCAAAGGTTATATGGACTGCAACTGTTCCACATTAATTTGGGATTGGTGCACTTGGAGGAACACATGATTGATATTCCATATTTACACCAACGATCCATATTATCTCTTGCCAAACTGATGACTCTGGTGGGTCAGGGTTCAGTTATGGTATAGTCCACCCCCAAGCCCTTGTTCGCGAAGTCATTCCTGCCTTCGGTTTCCAATAACTTCTCTGGAACCTAGATCTTATCCATAATCCATCGTATTTTTCCATAGGTGCCGTCAACTACTCCTCTCCTTGTTTTACAGGTGTAGGTTAATAAAATTACAAGATCATTTATCTATTTCCTTGATTCTTCATATTTATCTATCAAACATAATTCCCACTATTGTTTTTTGGTGAATGTGAAGTTGTCTAAGCATTCTATTATGGTTTGCAACAATAAGTTCAAGGTTTAATTAATTCCAGTAATGGCTGAACAACCACTCCTACAAGTATCGACATTCATTTCCCTTCTTCAATTTTTCTTGTTTTGCTAGATTGTGAATTCTTCTAAATGACATTCTTACCCCGGATAATTGCATGCAGGTATGACCCCTTATCTTTCTGTTTCACTCATTTTTCCAAAGCTTTGGGGTTTCCAATGCGTCACTGGTAACCAAGTACTTTGTTTCCTCCAACGATCATACTCTCAGTCTTCGGCATACTATGGCCACTGTGTTCAACATTTTCTCGTAGGGTTACTATAGGGTTATAAAGATGAAATTTTGTTGTAGGAAGGTTTAGGGCTAGTTCTGACTTCAAGTTTTAAAGTTATTGCAATGGATTCAACTCCATTCTTGCTTTCTAGAAGTGGGTTTGTTTATTTCCTAAAACTCACGACAATATTTATTAAACAGGGGTTTTGACTTACGACTATGTTTATTGAATAAGTTTTTGGCCATTTAAATGGCGCACAGACTTTGTTTTCAATATTTCTTTACATGGTCTGGAAACAGTAAACATTTAATGTGATATGCTGAATTTTGGTAATATATGTTTAGTATAGTGAATATCACTTCTAGTATTTTGGCTGGTTCATTTGAAATGATCAAAATTTATTTGTTTACAGTTATTCTGTAATATGAATTTGTTTCTGGTACTGTAACCGACCTTTTTTCTCACTACATGTACAAATATTGACTTATTTTAGGTTAAAATATCAATGTTTTCCTTGGTAACTACATTATATGCATATGTTTAGAGTCCATGACTAATTCAGTCGAGTTTCTTTTTAAAGAGTTTCATTAATTTTTACTACTTATGTCCTTCCCAATCTCAAGTCACAAGTATTGAATCCTCTGTTGGGTTCTTCATCGGCCCACCAGATTCTACACAAGATGGCAAAGGGTTGTTCTGGCCCTTAGACTCTGTTTCAGGTCAGACTAACCTAGCCTTACATGCCTAGGGTTTCCTAACTTGTCTATCATATTTTATTTATGAAACATTGACCTTACACATTACATTATTCTTCATATCATTTAAAAATATATATATACGCATTTAAAGTATTTTCCTACTGGTCTCTTTCTATTTCACACACACACAAGACCTGCGTTTATTCCAATTATGAATTAACAATTTCTATCAATTTTTTTCCATATTTCTAGAAATTAAATTATAGCCATAATACAGTCCAGTTTGGTCACAAAAGTGTATCAAGGTCAAAGTACTTATCTGAATAAATTTAGACAGTCTAGGACATATATCAGGAACAATGCTCTCCTCCCTTCCTTTGATACCAGTAATTACGTCTGTGTCTCCCCTCGAGCCCCTAAACTTCTATAGAATTTTTGTGACCAAGACCGTTTCAGGTCTAAGTTATAGGTATCAAGACGTCTCCCATAAAGTCCAACCTCAAAACTTCCAGTTTTCCGTGTGTCAGTGAGGAATTCCACTGGTTCCAACCCAGCTCAAAATTCTTCCTTCATAGTAATTCATTATGCACTCTCAACATGATCCGAACCTATGCAGGAATGCAATAAAATAGAAATATAAACACAAAAACATAAGTGCAGCATAAACAAAACTTCATTTCATTAATATCAAATAACTGAAATATGGTTACATACAAAAATGGAAATAAACTAGCTCGAGTGATGGTAGCTTATCTTTGATAAGATATGTAGCAGCTACATGCCTCTGAACTATGTTACAATGAGGCTCAAGGGACTATTTATTATTTAACAACAAGGGAAAACCCTACACAACCAAAACCATAACCCCAAGAGATGGAACACTAGAGTTTGTGGGCCTCATTGGGGTTAGTTGGGCAACCAACTTCCTGGGGTTGTAACTTGGTCATATTATCTCTTTTTTGCATGTACAATACTTGTCGGAAATATCTCTCCGAGTACTACAATATTTTCCATAGGCTTGTGTTGCAGACCTAAAAAAAACGTTGTTTAGGGGGTCAAAACTATTCTGGAAGTTCAAGACCCAAAAAAATGCTAAAAATAGTAAATTTTGCTATAAACAAGGTTCAAAATGATGAAACCGACTGGATGTATCGGTGGAATAGGTGGGTGGCCACCAATATCCACCTGAATCACAACAATGACCCAATATTTCTCAAGTTGTCTCTTCCAACCTTGTACTTTTTCCCCTGTTTCCTCCCTCAGAGTCTCCAAAAGAAAGAAAAATATACCAATTCCAAAAAAGAGAATCCCCTACTCCATCGAGATTCACTTATCTTGAGGAGTGACGCCTAGAACCGTAACTACCATAACTGTTTGGAAGTTAGGTGATTCGTTTAGAGTTGTCCCTGAAGTTCCAAGTCTGCCTATGTTTCTTTAAATAAATATGTACATCATATTATATATTTATTCCAAATTTTTTCTTTAATTTTTTTTTAGGAATTTTATATGTTGTTAGATTCGCTAAATTAAATTGTCAACCGAAGTTCATAAACTTCAAGTTGCAATGCATTCTGGTTCATATCCTACAAATTCTAGTATGAAATTAAGTACGAAGTGCCTGAATTTAACATCTAATGATCCACTCAGAAATCTTAAGTGAATACGCCTATTTCATTCTAATATAAATGATCATTAATGAGATATTTTCTAGAAAAAAAATGAATCACTATTATATTTTGTAACTATGATTCATTTAACTCAAAACTCATTCACAAATAAAACAGACAACTATCGCTAATTATGTTTTCAAACGAAATTGATATCAATCCTATTCAAATCATCCCACAAGTTAATCCTCGGGGTACTATGCATCAAAGAAAATCAAGGATAATATCAAACCAATGTACATTTTGCTGCGACGGATATTGAGAACATAAAAATAATTTTGAGACCCCAACCACCAAGCATTTTTGGAAATGCAATACCATTCATTTGAACCAAGGAAGAGCAAAATGTTATTGAGTTCCAACCCACATAAATTTGAAACATATCCTTCTACATTTTTTAAAAATCCCCCTAGGGATCCTTGTCGCAAACATCCAAATCATTGGAATGGATTCCAATACCACTTTGACGAGAACTAACATGCATGCTCTTGAAAAAGATGTTAAGCTCCATCCTTTTAATATTTTCTAAAGATTTGTAATTATCCAAAACAAATCCTTCTTCTTATAACAATCAAGCTTCAAATTAAAACCCAACCTAATTTAATCCTGCCTCCATCTCTAACAGGTGAACAAGGAAAAATTTTCCAAGATTCTGCAATTTATGGCCTTCTAGATTTTGAACAGTGATAGTATATTTCCTGTAATTTACAAGCATACCAATGGCTTTCAAAAATATTTTAATGATCTGAGATAATTTATCAACATTTCTTACCCAACCATTACAAAAAAATAGAATATCATCAACAAACAATAAATTGGTGATTGCGAGTGCATTAGAAATAAATACACCCTGGAATTCACCTCTACGTTTAGCATCTTCCAACAAATGATTAAGACCTTCAACTACTAAAAATAATAATAAATAAGAAAATGGGAAACAATTTCTTATACCTCTCTAAGCATGGGAAAAGGGTAGGCTAGCTCATTTATCAAAATTGCAAAGGAAACTAGGAAAATGTAGCCCATGACCTAATTAATAAAGCCAATACTACAAACCCCAAAGGAGTTAAGAGGAGTGAAATATAAAACCAACTTACACTGTCATAAGCTTTTGAAAGATCATTTTAATCACATCTCCTTTTAGTCTAAGAGTCTTGATACTATTAGGACCTTATTGAGCCACCCCAATGGCTTCATGAATTTGTCTCCATTCAAGGAAACCAAATTGTAATTTAGATATATAATTTGATAGTATAGGATTTGTTATTTTGGTAATGACCTTTGACATGACCTTGTAGAAACAGTTACAAAGAGAATTAGAATGAAAGTATTCAAATGGAATAAGATTTTCCACTTTGGGGATAAGGGATATGAAGGTAGTGTTCAAGGCCATCAAGATCCTAGCTTCCCTTCTTGATTCATTTAAAACTCCAAACATATACTTTCAAATTAGCTCAAAAAACTCTATGAGTCCCCTACCCATCAAGACTCGAGATTTTATCTTTCTAAAAGCTAGAGAGAACTTCCTTCAAATCATATTCAGATACCTCTTCCATCAGGGATCTATTGTCTTCGTCTTCCCAAAACTTGGCGAAGAATTGGGAAACCCTGATAACTTCAACAATGCTCACCCTATCGGGATCTTTAAACAAGTTCTAAAAATGATTCTAGCCTAGAGATGCGAGGTCTTCATTGTTAGAAACCTCTCTACATTCCCCATCTTGTAGATTCCAAATAACATTGCACATCTTCTTGCCTTTGGCATAAGCTTGGAAGAATTTTATATTATCATCCCCACCTTCTATCTAGATGGCTCTAGTTTTTAATCTCTAGGAGAATGATTACACCTCTAAGATGACCTTCATGTGATATTCCAATTGAACCAAAGTATCTCTAAATTTTTCATTCAAATAACCCCCTTCCCTAAAATTAGAGACGACTAGAATCTCTTTTTCTATATTAGTGATCTCCTCCCCATCTCTCATTTTTTTCCCTCTTATCCCAATCAATATACATGCTCCTTAGATTCTTCATATTCTCCTCAAACTGCTTGGTAGCTGAAGGCCTAATATCTGGGAAATAAGAATTCCAATCTTCTTTGAATATATTTACAAACTCTTCATATTTAAACCATGAAAAGATTAATTTACAATGGTTACCAATCTTGGTACCATGATATTTCAGCTCCATAATAATGGGAGAATGATTTGACCCCCCCCCCCACACCGCCCAAGATCCTACCCACTGATGTAGAAAATTGAAACGATCCATAAGATCTTTGGCAACCAAAAATATATCAATCCTTTTTGCAATTCTATCCTCCCCAATACGATGAATTCTCTACGTAGACTTAGATTAGTTTTATATGCTTTACATTTAGAAATTTCTTTTCCACTAGCTTACTAACAAAGAAATAAGAAAGGTATCAACTCTAGCCACGAGCCCCCAAGAATCAGTAGCACCGAGAGAAAAGTTTAAACCTGCCTCCGATAATAATATTTCCTTCTTCCAACACCTTTAGACCAAAGAAATATTCCAAAATTCTAGCTCGCCTTCACAAGGCCCATAAATATTTATGCAATTAAATGGAGCACCCAACTCATATGAGAAAAATTTGATCTCCAACCATGAAAATAAACTCCATAAATTAAGCACAAGAACTTTGGGAATCTCCCAACGAACAAGAATAACCCCTAAATGACCATGATCATCTGAAGCTATGAAATGCCACCTCCTTACAAAGATTCCAATGTTTTTGTGTTTGCCTCCCCAACATATAGGGATTCCTAAGTAAAAATAATGTTTGGACACTCGACTTTCACTAGCCTCTTAAAAGAAACTTTTTTGGAGAAAATTTCTAAAACTCTACAATTAAAGGACATGATTTTAATTAAGTAACCACCCCTTCGGATTTCAAAGCTTTAAGCACCCCAAAAATGGATAACCATCTACTAGCAACCAACTCTTATTTAGATTTTCTTTGTCTTTGGACATAAATTATTTCCTCTCATGAGTCTTGGAGCTAAGATAGGAAATCAAGATTTCTGCTAGACTTATGGGTTTACCTTCAAAAAAAGGGAAACTTTTTCTAGATATTAGATTATATAACATCTCCCCAACTTCTTGTTCCCCATAAAGACTAGAAGATTCAGAGGCTATTGGAAAGAATGGATCAACGATGAGGATGGCATAATACAACTGACTTGCTAAGAAACACATAAAGACACTTGGTGTGAGGCTCCAAACCCAAAATACTTAGTAGTAGAACCCCAATATTTCCCAAACCCAAAAAAAAATTTGCAAGAAAAGTAGCATTAGGAAGGGATGAAGGAAAACCTCGAGGATGTGAAACTAGAGTTGAAAACCCTCCAGTAGTTATTCAGGATAGCATGTCCCCAACGTGTTGATCTTGAGACTATGATATTGCTTCTATTTGATTGGAGTTTAACATATCCTCCTGCATTTTTACCCCCTCCTCTTACCCCACTTCCCCTTCTTGACAGTCACCCCCATATCTCTTCGAATATCCATCTCTTGTTTTTCTTGGTCTCACATTGTGCCAAGCCTTTTTTGAAAGGAATATTGTAATGGTTGTCGATTTGAAAATACTTATGACATCTCCCACACTAAAATGACACCCATTCATATTCAAGCACTTGTAGTCTCTCAAATCCTCTACCAATAATGGTAGTTTCATGCAAAACCATTTTTCTTGTCCAAACTCACAACAATTCTAGCCATCGACATGTCCTTGGACTCCTTAAATGAGTAATCAACATCCTAAAAGACCCCAATATTGTTTCCCAAATATCTAAAGCTCTTCTTATTCCACATATTAACCAAACCCAAATTGGGATAATGTCTAGTCACTCATGACTTGCATAAAAGAGCAAGGATCATAATTTTAACATGACCGTAGTTGAATCTATAGAATATATGGTTTTGGCGATTTGTTTTGCATCCTCATGTGAATTGAAGTTTATCTCGATCCAACCCTTTTCTATGGAGAAAATTTCAGGAGGGTTTTTTACTTTTGGGGTAATATTGTCCCTTAGCCACTCCTGCAAAGTTCGGATGTTAAATTTTCACCCTCTTTCCCTACCAACCAAATATTTCTCAAAATCATGTTTTTTTTTTTTCTTAAGACAAAACCAAATTATCTCTTAGCGGGTGAAAGAGAGTCTTCCACTCTACCACCTTCCTTGTCTTGAACACCATAACCTGTATTCCCTACCAACTTCTCCCCTCCATCTCCTTTTGCAAGAAATGACTTTAAAAAATTGCTAGAGACTGAATGAAAATATTCATCCACTTGTTTTGTCATTGTGATATGACTAGAGACTAGCGAGTGAAGTCCACCTTCAACTGATGAAAATGGTAAGACCCCCACCTCTACATAAATGGTTAGAGGATTTCCAAACCCTAATTTTTGTATGTTTTCCAATAGTGACCCTTGAGCTGAGAAACTAAAGCCTCTAGATAAAGGGGGTTCCAATGGGTTAAAACCCCAAGCCTCTTCCAATGCTGACACATCGTCATTCACCTAGGGTAAGGTAAAAACCTGATTTACCTGTGGTAAAAAACCTATGATCACATAACCATAACCTTCGGTCACCTGGGAATAAGACCAAGCTTCCTCCAATGTATCCCCCTTAGATGAGACCATCCCACATTCTGAGGGTCCACCAAACCGGTTGAAAGCAATGTTGGAATGCCTAAAATCTGCATAAGATACAAAAATATCATCATGACTAGGTATAAGAATAATCAACCATCTATGACACTTGCCATCACGCCTACAATCCCAAGCAAAGCTCCTGCAACTCCTTGCCACAACATCCTGTCAGAATCACTATAACAAAGTCTGAAGAGCATATGTGTTATTGTTGAAATGATCGAAATTATGTTTAATTTGATCTCTTTATGTGCGAAGACCACTAAAGTGCATACCCTCTTTATTAAATCTCACCTATCCATCTAAATTTTTTATTCAGAAAACAAAAATTTTGAAAAAAAAATTAATAATTCTTCAAACATTTTCATTGACCAAATCTGAAGCTTGAGCATCAAAACTAATTATCCAAGATTGATAATATTTGAGGGGAAAAAATTCACTGGAGGACAAGTAAAGTATGGACTCCTCTACATTAAGATCCCAAGGACTAGTAGAAGATAATTATACAAGATTAATAAGTTGGTTCGATTGTCTTACGAGGGACTAATCGAAGAAAATTATGCAAGATTAATAGGTTGGTTTCATTGTTTTCTCAATGAAAAAATCTCAAGCTTCAAATTCAAAGAGAATTATGCAATAGTGATACGTTGCTTTGATTGCTTCAAAGTCAAAGATAATTATACATTAGTGATAGGTTGGTTTTATTGTTTTATAATTCAAATATTGTGAAATTTTAATCATTTATGAAATATATCATATGTTTAATGAATTTGCGTCTTTGTTTCCATGTATCATTGTTGTTATTTAAAATAGAATAAAATTTATTATGTATTTAGGAAATATGTATTATATCTTTATGTTGATATGTGTATTACTAAGGTTTTTGCAAGAAGAATTCGAAGGCTATGTTCCAAGCTCTAGGTGCAATTTCTTCAGTTGAAAAAAATAAAAATGATTGTAGTGAAAAGACATAATGTCTATTTCTTTAGTTGAAAAAAATAAAAATAAAAACTATAATGAAAGAAAGTGATATCCATTTTTTCAATGGTTAAATCTGCTCTACATATAATTTCTTCAATTGAAAAAAATAAAAAATAACTCTAATAAAAATGCCTATAGTGAAAAGATGTGATGTCCATTTCTTTAAAAAAAAACACAAAAATAACTATAATAAAAATAGAAAAAAAAAACAAAAATAACTATAATAAAAATAACTATATAACTATAGTGAAAAGACGTAATGTCCGGTCAATTTCTTCACTTGGAAAAAAAAACTAGAAAAATCTATAATGAATGGAAGTGATGTCCATTTCTTTAGTTGAAAAAAATGAAAAAAAATGAAAAAGGCTCTAGTGGAAGGACGTGATGATCTATTAACCATTGAAATCTCTGCAAAAGGATGTATACAGATCTGAAAACTTGGTATATATTTAAACATTTACGTCATGACCAATATCATGCGCATTTTTTTAATTTATCAAATGGATGGTCAAAGAAGGGGAGAGCTTTCCATGTTTCATGCCTTTACGTTTGAACCTCACATGCAGTTCAAAACCGTGTCCTACACACTAATCTTTAACTCGCTTTCCATTATTTTGTAAAAATCACCACCAATTAAAAAGTCAACGCAATCATTATTTTGTAAAAATCACCACCAATTAAAAAGTCAACGCAATCATTATTTTGTAAAAATCACCACCAATTAAAAAGTCAACGCAATTATTATTTTGTAAAAATCACCACCAATTAAAAAGTCAACGCAATATTGAAGGTAATGATCCGGATGGGTTTGGAATCTGCACCAAAATTGTACGATAAAAATCTCAATGCAAAACCTAGGGCTGGGAAAGTGTGCGCATGGTTGAACATCTCTTTATATTATGCATTCTGTCACCATATGCACTGTGAAGTTACACCATATCAACAACGAAATATCAGAGTGATAATATATATATATATATATATATATATGATTATAACAATATGGTATGGTTTTGAAGTATTTTTTAAAATTGTTTTTATTTGGGTAAGAGTTAGTTTTTTTTTTAATTTAAGGAAATAGATTACTGTTATACTATATTAACAAGGACTTCTCAGAGTAATATTATATATATTATATATATATCTATATATATATATATATATATATATATATATATATGATTATAACAATATGGTATGGTTTTGAAGTATTTTTTAAAATTGTTTTTATTTGGGTAAGAGTTAGTTTTTTTTTTGAATTTAAGGAAATAGATTACTGTTATACTATATTAACAAGGGCTTATCAGAGTAATATTATATAATTTATATGAGATTATAACATATTGTTATATATAATATGGTTTTGAAGTATATTTTTAAAACTATTTTTATTTCATTAGGAGTTGTTTTTTATTTTATTTAAAGAAACAGGTCACTACCAAAAATCCATATGTATTTAGCATGAGTGAAAGTTTGCCTTCTTTTTTTTAGTTGAAGAAATCACATTTTAAGCAGCGCTCAGATATACATAATCTTTTTTAAGATTGGACCATGAGAATTGTAGGACCAAATTCTCTCCACCTAAGAGTTAGACCACATACATGGACTAAAGTTTCTCTCCTTACAAACCACCAATCAATAATTCCAAGTGACCTAATTTTCATCCTTAAATAAAATCGATTAGTCATCCTACTTAAATCGATTAGTCATCCTCTCAGTGATGGAATTTGAAGAGCAAATTGCTATTGGGTGATTTCACCGTTGAATATTTACAAAAGTTTTCTATATTTATCAATATTCTTTGTTATGGAATTTGAAGAGCTCATCAACATTCTTTGTTAAAATAATAAAAACGAGCATTAAAGTTGCAGACCATCAAATTTACACGTCACTCTCCGCGGACGTCGCTGTCTGTCCGGTTCCAAAATATCTTTGGAATATTTTGTCGACTGAAGACGGTGTTGATTCGAATAATTTCACCTATAACAACAGAGGATGCGAGATGCCCACTCCTAATGAGCACAGAATACTGAATATCCACGTGCCCTCCGGCTCCCAGAAAACCAGAAAAAATATGACACTTACATAAGAACTTCACACATAGTTGCCTGAAACTTGACACACAGTGGCTGATGGCTTCCTGAGTGAGAGAGTAGAATTACGACGTGAAATTTGCTTCAGGTTATTAATGTGACAGTTTTCTGGCATTGTCCTGAGTGGCAAGGAGGGGATTTACTTCACTTAGGCTATTTTGTTTGTATATATGTTTTCTAAGGGAGACGATGCGTCTTTTGTTGGAGACGATGGGATGACCATACTTTCAATCTATGGAGTTGCACTCAGAAGTGAGAAATTTGCATGGTAAGTATATATTTTATTTTTATTGTGTTTAAATGCTTATTTTACAGCTCAGTATGATCCAGATGTGTAAGTATGTCGGAAGCTAAAGGAAAAAAAATAATATCAGCTTAAACAATAATTTACATAAACATATAAATGAACCATTAAAAATTTATTAAAAATAAATTTAAACAATATAAACTTAAAATATGAAAAGGTTTACTAACACTCAAAAAAGAGATATGGTAAAATATATATATATATATATATATATATATATATATATATATATATATATATATATATATATATATAGTTATGGTAAATAAATAAAACTTCTTTTTATATTACTCAAGAGGTATGGTAAATAAATAAAAATATAAATAAACTAGAGGTATTATAAATAAATAAAATCGTTTTTTATATTTACTCAATAAACCACTTTATATTTACAAAAACACAAAAAGAGGTTTTATTTAGGTGAAACCTATGGGAAAAATTATTATTAATACCATGGGCCAAATACCATGGGACAAATATCTTGGGCCAAATAACATATTTATAAAAGAAGAATGGTAAATAAATAAATATAAAAAAGGTATAAAAGGGTAAGGTAAATAAATAAAAATATATCAAATACGAAATCAACATCTAATTATAATACCATGGGCCTAATAAAAGAGGAATGGTAAATATATAAATATAAAAAAGGTATAAAAGAGTAAGGTAAATAAATAAAAATATATCAAATACGAAATCAACATCTAATTATATATGAAGTAGCCAAATACCATGGACCAAATTATTATTAATACCATGCCAAAAAAAACATTATTAATCCTAACATTAATATTAAAATATTAATATTATTAAATTTAATAAATTTAGATCAATAAAATATTAAATTTGTTATATTATAATATATATTAATATATTGCTCTCCTGCAAACTTGCCAACACTCTATGGGAAAAAATATGCTTTAGATGTCAAAAGAGCAAACCAAAAGGGGATTTAACTAGTATCATGCGCCACTGGCCCAAACATCCATACAGCAACTCTCTTCTCAACACTCTTTGGCAAATTATTCCAAGCTTTCTCTTCTGGTCTCTGTGGAAAGAACAAAACAAAAGAATCTTCAAGAACCAATCCACTCCTTTGGACTTGATCTGGACCAACTTCAGCAATAATCTCCAAGAATCGTTAGCTTTGCATTCTTGGAAGGATGAGGATCTTCCCAAGAAGCCAAAGGAACTCGCCATATGGAAAAATTGGCAACTCAAAATCTCGACCACTTCTAACCTCAACAGACAGCAAACTCCTAAGGCCACTCTCGAATGGACTCCTCCACCTCCAATAATCTTCAAGATGAACTTTGACGGAGCCTCAAAGGGCAATCGAGGACCAGTCGGCTTTGGTGGCATCTTCAGAAACTCTCAAGGAGACGCCCTTGCTATCTACTACGGAACTATTGGATGGGATACCAACAACTCAGCAGAACTGGAGGGGCTCTGGCAAGGGCTGCAGCTTAGCCAACTGTACAACCTCTCTCCTATCATAGTGGAAGGGGACTCCCAGATCCTCCTCATCTTGGCCAACCAACTGCTTCAGGGTACCAGTTCAGCAAAAGTAGCCACCAGCTGGAGATTGGCTTCCAGAATTGAAAAAATGAGCAACTGGCTACAAAACAACGAGGCAATCTCCTTCATCCACACCAAAAGGGAAGGCAACAAAGTTTCAGATCTCCTAGCCAATTTTGGAGTTGACAGCATCGATACTCTCCAACATGGTCCTCATCAGATCATCCATGACAGAGAGATCCTTCAAAATTGTCTCCAGATGGTGCACAATGATCGCCCGATTCCGGATGTGGATGACTCGTTGGATTGACGGGACATCAGTCCCTGAGCACCTCCCAAGGAGCCTCTCATGGGAGAGCCAACTGGCCTCCTGCGACTCCATTAATATGCAAATTAATATGCCAGCCTCCGAAGCATTAATGCTCCATAACCGGCATTCTCCTCGCCTCGATCTGCTCCGACAGTTCATTATGGACTTCGCCTCCATATATCTGGAACATTCTCGCCCTGTCGGTTGCTTTGTGGATCTTCTCTACAGCGTCTGCCCTGAAGCTTGTGCAGAGGCCAGCGCCCGCACACAGATAGGGCGGCGTTGCTCTCTTCTCGGATGTTTTGAAACCACACCGGGCTCTCATTTCTCTCACAATGCTTACTGCTCCACCATCGCTAATCTGCAAGCTCCTCTTGGTTCTCAAAGTGATTTCGTTTCTGCCCCTTCTTGCGCAAATTGTTCCAGGACTTTGCTGACTGTCGACTCCGCCATGCCAAGGCTCCGACATAGAATGCGCTGTCGCCGTGGCTCTACCCGTGGTAGGCCTGCAAGCTCGAGACCCTCTCCCAGTAGAGGCGAAGCGACCTCTTCTGAAGGCGCTGATGGGCGACAGGGCCATGCCACCCGATCCCATGGGGGAAGTGAAGATTCTCCTGTTTCTGCTCATGAATTCTAGACCCCTTCGCATCCCTCTCGACTTTTCTCCACTGCGCCTCTCCCTTAGAGCAGTCGTATCCTGAGACAAACTTCGCAGAGGGCGGATCTCCGCTTCGACTGCTTGTATGATCGTCCCATTGTTACTGTCCATATTACTGTTTCCGTAAGTGAGGAATTGACTCTCCCTCCTCCTGCTCTGTCGGCGCCTCCTCCCTCCCCTCTTGGTTTGGGCCCTGCCCCTGTTGCGTTTCCCCCTGAACCCCAGGTTGTTCCCCCCTCTAATTCCCCTCCCCCCACAGGCCAATTCTTAATGCAGGTGGATGCAATGCCTGCGAGCACTGAAGGAGTCCAGAATGAAGGCGCAAGTGCTGAGGGTGACCAAGACGAAAAAGCTGAAGAATCTGAGGACAAGTATGGGTGTCGCATCGTGGAGGAACCACCGTCACCAACCCACAAGCAGTGACTTCAGTTAGCCTAGTTTCTTCATGGTTTTTGAATTCCTCTAGTTTTGAAAGATGCATTGTTACTTTGGTTGTCTACAGCAACAGAAGCTGCACACTACTGAAGATTTTTTTTTCTCTATCTATGTATGTAATGGACTATGCACCGATTTCCCTGGCAAGGGCGGTACAATCACTCTTAACAGAACTGGTTTCCCATACAGGGCAGTTCTTCACTCTGTTAAAGCTTTGACATCAAGCCCAGTCTCAGGCTCACATAGCTGAACTGTGGCAGTTTTGTAATGCTATGTTTCCATAATAGAAATAGCATAATTTAGAATATATATATATATATATATATATATATATATATATATATATATATATATATATATATTAATATATCATGATATATGATAGAGGTGGAGAAATAGGGGGACTTACAAGGGAGAGATGGAGATAAATTGAAGGAGAGGGGAGAAGAGGAATGAAGAGAGATAGAGGGAGAAGATGGATAGAGTTAGATAAGGGTAAGAGAGGGAGAGGGAGACATAAAGATGGAGGTGGGAGAGAGATAAGGAGAGAGGGAGGGAGAAGGAGAGAGGATTGGAGGGTAGAGAGAGAGAGAGAGAGAGAGAGAGAGAGAGAGAGAGAGAGAGAAGGGGGAAGGGAGAGGGAAGTAGGAGAGAAAGGGACAGAGAGGAAGGATGAGAGGAGGAGGAGAGAAGGATGGATAGAGAGATGGATTTGGAGGCGGAGAGAGGAAAGGAAGAAGAAATATATAGAGAGGGAGTGACAGGGGAGAGATGGAGAGAGAGTGTGTATGCTTAGGGCTGAGATAAAGATACATAGAAGGAGTGATGGAGACAAGGGTGGAAAGAAGGAGAAAGGGAGGGATATAGTAACATAGTTGGAGAGTGAGATAGAGTGATGGGGGAAGAGAGAGCATTAGAGGGTAGAGAGAAAGAGAGAGAGAGCTGGGGGGGAATAGAAAAAGGCGAGAGAGAAAGGGAGAGAGAGGGACGATGAGAGAGATGAATATAGGAATGGGGGAAGAGAGAGGATTGTAGGAGAGAGGGAGAGAGAGAGAGAGAGAGAGAGAGAGAGAGAGAAGGGGGGGGGGGGGGAGAAAGGGAGGTAGGAGAGAGGGAGAGAGAGGAAGGAAAATAGAGGGGACTTGAAAGAGGGGAGGAGAGAGGTAGGGAAAGAAATATGGATTTGAAGGGGGAGAGAGGGAGGGATATAGAGATGGAGCTGGATGGGGAGAGAGGGAGGGAAGAAGAAAGACACAGAGAGTGATTAGTGGAGAGAGAGGGGGAGTGAAAAGGGAGAGATGGAGAGGGAGTGTGTATGTTTGGGGGTGAGATAAAGAGGAAAATAAGGAGATATGGAGAGAAGGGGGGAGAGAAGGGGAGAGAGAGGCATATGGTAACAAAGTCGGAAGGTGAAGATAGAGGGAGAGAAGGTGGGAGAGAAAGGAAGAGAGAGAGAGAAGAGAGGTAGGGAAAGAGAGATGAAGAGGGAGAGGGAGAGAGGGGGAGGTAAGAATAAATACATAGAGGGTGAAAGGTGGAGACAGAGAGAGAGGGAGAAAGGGTAGCAGGAGGGAAGAGATATAGAAGCAAGGGAGAGGGAGGGAAGGGGAAAAGAGAGAGATAGATAGAGAGAGAGAGAGAGAGGAGGAGGAGGAGGAGGAGGAGGAGGGAATGATTTATAGATAGATTGGAGAAAGAGATTTTATGTTTTGGGGTTGATATAGAGAGATAGAGGGAGATAGAGATATATATGTAAGGTGAATAGAAAAATAGATAGATAGAGAGAAGGAGGGAGGGATAAAGAAATTGATAGATATGGAGTGAGAGAGTGTGTGTGTTTGGTGGGGTGAGATAAAGAGACAAATAAGGAGAGATGGAGGGATATATAGATATAGATGGGGGGGAGAGAGGGAAGAATATTTCTTGCCGTAGATGCATTGATTTCAGTGTAGATGGTGATTTCTAATCCTATTTGATTGCTTGCACTAGATACATTGATGTTGGTGTAGATGTTGATTTCTAATGATATTTGATTACTTTCACTAGATGGATTGATTTCAATGTAGATGATTTCTAATGCTATTTGATTGCTTGCACTATATGCATTGATTTCAGTGTAGATGGTGATTTCTAATCCTATTTGATTGCTTTCACTAAATGCATTAATTTCAATGTAAATGTTGATTTCTAATTATATTTGATTTCTTGAACGAGATGAATTGATTTCAATGTAGATGATTTTTAATCTTATTTGATTGCTTGCACTGAATGCATTGATTTCAGTGTAGATGGTGATTTCTAATCCTACTTGATTGCTTTCACTAAATGCATTGTTTTTAGTGTAGATGGTGATTTCTAATCTTATTTGATTGCTTGCACTAGATGCATTAATTTCAATGTAGATATTGATTTCTAATTATATTTGATTGCTTGCACTAAATGCATTGATTTAAATGTAGATGATTTATAATCATATTTGATTGCTTGCACTAAATGCATTTATTTTAGTGTAGATGGTGATTTCTAATCCTATTTGATTGCTTGCACTAGATGCATTGATTTCAGTGTAGATGTTGGTTTTTAATCTTATTTTCCTACTTTCACTAGACGCATTTATTTGAGTGTAGATGTTGATTTCTAGTCATATTTGATTACTTGCATTAGATGCATTGATTTCAGTGTATATGTTGATTTTTGATTTGATGTAATTGGATGTATGATGGTACATTAATTTTAAAGTCATTGGAATAATAGTGTGCAATTATTTCAGTGTAAGCACAAAAAAATATTGACAATGTATAGTGATTTTTGTGTTATAGTAATTAAACCTATTAATATTGGAGAGCGAGAGAGACAGGGTATGATGTTTACTAAAACAACTCAAGCTAAATATTTAAATGGTTTACGATTCCAATTGTCCTTTTCAAATAATCAATATGAAAAGATGACAAACTAACAAGGGTGAAAATAAGAATTGTAGAAGAGAATAGTTTGAAATCGATCACAATGAAGACTATTTGTAATTGACTACAATCTTATTATTCACAGTTGTATACCAAGCTCACTAATTCCAAGACCTTCCACCCCTAAATTGATGGCCAAATAGAGGTCGTCAACAGGATTATTGTGCACATCTCGTTCCTGTACAACTCAAATAATTCACGCAAATGGGATCAAAGCCTCCCCTATGTCTAGCACAAGTACAAAAAGTCTCTCCACAACTCAACTGGCCACAACCCCTGTCAGGTGGGGTTGGGATTCCAGCCACTATGTCCCATTGATGTTTCCATACCACTTATAGCTACTTAGGAATATTTGACTCATGTCCAATATGAAGCTGACAAAGCTACCAGCATCATTGAACGCATTCAACACATCCACCAGCAGGTCCATGACATATTGGACAAAGAAAATGTTAATTACAAACAACATCAGGATCAACATTGGGTGCCACACAAGTTATCAAGTTTGGTTACATTTGTAGAAGGAGTGCCTCGCTGGTGCCCACCACAAGATTTTCCCAATCCGATATGGAACTTATACCATCACAAATTTGTTAGGAGACAAATCTTTTGATTTCAACATTCCACCATTCCTTGGCTTGCACCTAGTATTAAATGTGGACCAATTGCATCCTTACTTTCCCCCATTGATGAACACATTAGACACCATTGAGCATGTAACACTAATAGATCTCAACCCAATATGTATTGAATAGGAAAAAAATTATAGGATCATGAACACATAGACCAAGAACACTCATGAATAGAGGATATAGCTATATCGAGTTGTGAAAGCAGGTCAACTCCTTCACCAAGGAAAGTGGCTCACTAGGGAACAGGCTCTAAATAAATTATTTCACCTCATGGAGGCTCTACACGTAATGGGGAAAATTGATTCCTAAGGGGGGAGGAGTGATCTCAGTGGATAGTCGTGGCCACATGCCTATTCCACCTCAACCTGCAGTTAGTTTAACTAATTTCCATGATTATAACACAAATTACTATTTTTAGCAATTTTTTGGGTCCTAAACTTCTGGAGTTGTTTTGACCCCTGAAATGGCATTTTTTGAGGTATATAGTTGGCCCATATCCATAGGAAAGGGCCTACCAAATATATTGTATTACTTGAAAAGATATTTCTAACAAGGTATCATACACGCCAAACATATATCATATGACCAAGTTACGACCTTAGGAAGTTGGTTGTCCAACTAACCTCGATGGGGCTTACAAACTCTTGTCGTTCCATACCTTAGGGTTATGGTTTTGGTTTTTTAAGGTTTCCCTTTGTTTTTAAATAATAAAAATTCCCTTGAGCCTCATTATAACATAGTTCACATGCATGTATCTCCCACATCTCTTCTTAGAGATAAACTACCATCACCTGAGCTAGTTTATTTCCATTCTGCATGTAATAGTTTTTAGTGCTTTTTTATTAATGAATTGAAGTTATTTTTTTGTTGTACCTTTGTGTTTCTGTCGATATTTGTATTTCATTTTTTTCCTTCATAAATCTGGATCAACTCTCTTAACATGAATAATGGCCCTTAAATATCCACAAGTACAATAACGAAAAATACATGATACATGATAATATGATGGTCTAGCTGTTGTAGTGCATGATCATGAATTATTTTTCATATATTGTACACCTGTAGGTCCTTCACTCCCAATCTGCAACACCTTCCTCTATCAATGCACCAAATCCTTTAGGTCACTGAACTTGGTCTCCAGAATCTACCCTCTAGTCGATCATATGTCCATATATCATCAACACATAAGGAAAATTTCCCACTACTTCTCCTCGGCTCTTTTGGGACTTGTCTTCCCATTATAGTCTTCCTATGTTTCTCCAATGAAGACTAACATAGGGTAGGAGGGCTGCCACCTATCACCATTAAATTTTTCTTCTTCAATAAATATCATGGGCTCTAATATTATTCTCCTTTGGCTGGAAAAAACTTGAGCTCCAATATTCCTCCTCTAGTTTCCTCCTTAGCCCATCAAGGAGTTACTTAGGCTACCTACACTTCACCCAAATCATAGTTTTCCAAATTCCTTATTCTCCACTTCTCTAGAGTTACTCAAGGACACCTACTTGTTTCCCTCCACCAACCATAAGATCCCCAATACAAATTTCCACTCTAATAAAAAATCCCTATCATCAAACTCAATTTAAAGACATCACAATACACACCTTTGAATTCATCATGGGCTGAAGTAATATTGTTGCAACTCCAGCTGACTGGTTAGGGCAAGATGACAGTCCACATTATCCCACTCAACTTCCTCCAAACTACCTTCTAACAGCTCCACCTAGGCTTCCTTTACCTTTGTCCAAACTCGCTGATGTTTAGGGGTAATTACCAACCCCAAACTACCCTCACAAAAGCCTTTTTCTAGGGTAGGTAAGGCCTGTGATGTAAATTTTCTTCCTTCTATGGCTGAGACCTCATGAAACAGGGCTAAACCACTCCAAATACACACTAAAAACCCTCCCAAATCTACCCATATAATTTGGCTACCTTTTGTTTCTCTTTAGGAGCTGCAAGGGACATAAAATCCATACAAAACTTCCCAGAATTTATCATATATGTTGTGGTTGTCCTCCTACAACTATTCCGCCTTCAAACTAACCCAAAAAAAATCAATCTTCCTTTCCTTGTCCTCTTATTTAGCTCAACTACCACAGGGACATGTTTCACATGAGATGATGCATAGGGATGGTGTGGAATGACCTTTGGTGACACTCCTTTTTATACTAACTCATGTGGTGTCAAAAAAATAACTTGTAGCACTCTAATATATCAAGTCGACCTCCTTTATGTGCCATAATAACCCACAACTACAATAAAAAATTCATATCTCAAGTTATATAACTTAGATTTGAGTGATTTTTGATACTACCAATTTCTCTTGGGATCCTTTATGAGCTCAAATCATCACATGTCCAAAAAGCATCACATATTGACACTCACATGCTTGGCTTCGAAGCCCACACATTGGGTTCCAAGCCCACAAAGTACTTTTTTGGTGCTCCAACCTCCAAACCTCAAACCCTAGGGCTTAGAGTACCTCCCAAGCTACAAAAAATAAACACTCCCTCTTAGCAAGGGAGGTACTTCCAAGACTAGGAAGTATCTTGTAATCATCATCATCATTACTCACAACACTCACTGAACTCCTGGTGCCCACAATTGAAACAATCCTTGTATCATGGACTACGCCTCTCTCAGAAGTGTCACTGCCACCGGAAGCCTCCTATTCTTCTTCTTTTCCTCGAATTCCCTCCACTCTCTCCATGATTCCTTCTTTCCAGATGTAGAAGCACCCTTTCTCCCTACTGACCATGCGCTCTTCTTGGGCTGCAAAGTCTCCCTCTAAACCTGCAAGCTCCCTCCAAAATTAAACTCCCTCTGAGTCTTTGGAACCTCTAGATGCTCCTTTGAAGCTTACATTTTCTCCTACTTCTTTGGAACCTGCGCCTAGTCCTCCTTATTATTCTCATGATCCATAGGATTTCCCATCAGCCTGTATATACCATGATCTCTAAATCCAATCACCACACCTGTAGAGCTAGAGCCTCTAGGCCTAAGTCTTGCCTTCTCACTATAGAAAAATACCTCAAACCCATTTTGTTTGATCATTGAGACATATATCACAAAATATTTGATTCCGGGTGCAAAAAATACGTCCTAGAATCACATCACCTGTCCAGACTCCATCCTAAATGGAAAAAATCCCAATCCTCAGATCTCTTTCTCACTCTTGTCTCCCAACACCATGTGCAACTTTGAGTCCTACTGAGCTAAAGTCTTGAATACCTCTTGTCACCATGTCATATGATTTGATGCTCCACTATCCACATACCATGCAGCCTCATAAATGGTACCTTACGATAAATGAGAGATCAAGGGAAAGTCCTCCGTCTCCAAGATCCTGGTGATATCATATATCTCGGTAGAAGTGGAAACCCCAAATACTTACTTCACTTTCTTCCTTTTGTCATCTCCTTGCTTCTTCTTAATACATCTTGCTGAAAAATGACCCATCTTGCCACATTTGAAACACTTGATTTTACTCAAGTCCTTTTTCTCCTTGCCCTTCATTCATGCTACAAATTCCATGTCATCATCTAAAGCCTTCTTCTCTGGATGAAGATTATCGTCTCTCAAATCCTTCTGAATGAAGTCATCCCATAAAATTTTCTAGTTTGACAAATTATCTCTGGAAAGAATCCATTGATGAAGGGCTTCCATTCCTTAGTGAACCCTTTTAAAGAAATCCTCACCATATCAAAATCTGAAATAGTCACACTGATGGCAGCAAGATCATCTTTGACCTGAGATAACCTCATTAGATATGAAGTCACTCCTTCACCCTGCATCATCTTGGTGGACTTAAACTTATCCTCCAATACTAGAACCAAGTTCTCTTTCTTATTCGGGAATAAATTCTGAAGGGACATCCACATCTCATGTGCGAAGTTCTTCCTGGACAAATAAGGTATTAGGGAGTCCTTTACATCATCTAGGATGATTAATCTCGCTTTTTTATCCAATTCCTGATACACTTGTATCTCATTAGGGTTAGTTGGCTTCTTGATGGCTTTCTTGAAAAATTCCCAGATCCTGTTGACTTGTAAGACCAATATGGTCATTTATTTCCATAGACTATATTTGGAAAACCATTCCAACTTGTCCCCATACCAGATATCACCCCACAACTTTGAAATTGTAGTGATCCCTTCACCTAAAATGTGACTAGTTCCCTCTTAAGTTGTACTTCACTCTAAACACTATGATTCAATGCCCCCTCAAAGTAGCTCAGACACGCTTTGATAACATGTTGTTTTCCACGATCCTGGTATCTAGGATAGAATCTTAAATCACTGATGCTACCAAACCAAGAATCAAAATGAAGTTAATTTACACAGCGGAATATACAAAACAGTAAATTTATTAGTGCATAAAATATACACAATATTGTACAATGCCTCAATATTCATTATATTGTATTGTATAAAATCAAGATCATGAAACAATACAATTCTTTTCTCTCTCACAGAAACTTTTGCACTCTGCTAACTGTCTAAGTCTGATCTAGGAAAAATCAATCAATTACTTAAACATTCTCAGCCTCAGCTTAGCCTTCCTTGCTCATGCATTCCTGGAGGAATTGTTTCCGTATTAAATAATAAATTCCTTCTAATTGATTGTGTAATGCAACCTTAGCCTCCACATGACTCTATAATTGACCTGTACAATTTTCTAATTATACAATTAATAGTTATCATCCCTTTAACTTTAGTCTCAACTAGACCTTCCTTAGAAGTGAAATGCAACAAATATTTATAGCGAAATGTTAGTTAACTAATTCATCACTAATTGTGAATTAAATTAGATTTAATTCACTCGACCTCTCACTAGCTTGTCTCTTAGTTAGAACTAGTTAAAATGATTTTAACTCAATTTCTTGAGTTAACTAATTAAAACTCACAAATAACTGTAACTGGACCCCTTAAAATCATGGGAGATCTCTACATGCCTCCTCTCTGACCCTCAACTCGAATTTCCTAAGCTAACTGAATCATTCTGACTTAGTTAACTAATACAAGATGTCATGAGATGAAATAGCAATTTCTCTTCCAATTTAATTCAGGGAAAATTAAATCAGAAGCCCCCTTGGAGTGCCATTTCTTGGTGTCATTTCAACAGTTTTGAGTAGTTGCTACCCCCTAGATATATCTTTGTGTATATGTTTTGAATATTGATGCATGTTATTGATTCTTTTTCTCGATCCTGAATTTACTTTTGTAGATTGGTAGAGTTGATTTGAGTCTTATGTTTTAGTACATTGCATGAGCAGTTTCAAATCTATACATTAAATTTCCGCACTTTGCTGCATTTTTGAAACATCAATTGAAACAAATTCTGCATGGAAGTACAAGGGGGAGGGTTCCACTGGATTATGTTTAATCAAATTAGGTGATCCTAGGTAATATATTAATAAATATACTCGAATTATAAATAAATTGGTGGAACTAATTTTGTTGCATTGAATGCAGGTTCTATTTAGGAGGGTAGATCTAGGTGAACAAATTTCAAGGTGGACTTGACTATAGTGGTTAAGAGAAAATAGAGGTTATGGAAAAAAAATTTAGGAAAAAATTTAAGAATGGAATTTTATTTTAAACTTTAGAAATCTTGGCAAATCTTGCTAGTCCCTAATATGAAAAATGTAAAATGTTTGGTGATATTTTTATAAAAATATTCAAATTTATAATTATTTAATATAGCCTTCATGAATTTTTGGTGATAGTCTCTATAACTTTTTTGTGATTTTTAAGGTAAAATAATTTTATCCTATAAAATTTAGGTGAATTAATTTTAGGAAAAAACAAATTTAGTGAATTTTTGTTGTTGGAAAAAGCATGAAAAATGATCCCATTTGTGAATATTAGTACCAAAAAGTTTTCCCACTTTTCTTCTTTGCACAATAAAGCAACACGTGTATCAATGACACCCAAAAACACACGATTTCTTCACGATTATTTCAAACTTATTTGACTTATTTATACTTAACTACATCAACAAATTCATGGTTGAGCCAACACTCCATGGAAAACCAATCCATAAAATCCGGATCATTATTTTATTTTTTCCATTGGAAATATGGTGTGCATAACTTAGATAAATCTTATTTCCATGGCTCCTTCCCTCCCAGGGGCCTTAAATTTAGACTTACAAAAAATTATGACCATTTACCAAGACCATAGTCACTTGGTTAACTTAGCTTGTATCTGATGATCTGTGTCCATAGATGCCTATAGTACCTTTTCACTTTCTTCTACAATGAGGGCTTATCATTATGCTCCTTGCAACCTGCAATTGTAACTATAGGCTTAGACACCTTTTCCAATATTTCTAAGGCTCAGATGGTTGGGTTTCTAGATGATCTACACACTTCTAGGAGCCTGATGGCTCGATATGGGCCCACAACACGAACTACCACTCAACTGGAAGTTTTGTCTGGGACCTTTGACTGCTCTTGAATCCAGTTATATATATATATATATATATATATATATATATATATATATATATATATATATATATAATTTATTTCCACTTCACCCATTAATCTTTGAATTAGACATGGATATGGCCTTTTCCTTCAAACACCAAAATATTTTAACATTGTGAACCATCACAAAACCATATGTTGGAAAAAATATCAAGGGCTTTAGGTCAAACACATTAATCAAGAGTGGACTAACCACATTAAATTCTATACTAGAAAATGGTTATAACTTTTGTAAATCCTCGAATATTTGTAGATGGAAAATATACATAAAACCCATTAAGTGTTGATTTATTAAAGTGGGTATCTCTCAATTTTAGAGGCTTCAAATCCCTTGAATTGGAAGGCCAACTTGAATATATAAGATAATGAAAATTTTCATAATAAAATATATGGTTTAGGAGAATTTTTCTAGAGTATTTGAACCTTTAACATTCTAGGTTTGCCTTTAAATATATTTATGTATCTATATAAACATATATATGCTTATAGGATTAGTAATTGGAAGATAAAATTATTATTGAAGTGAAACCCTTATTTTGAGCTTAGTATTTCGCTACAAACATTTATCAAGTATGAAATTAATGATTTCAAACTATCCCATATTTTGTAGAAGAAATAGGAGGGCTCATGGAGGTGTTTTTTCCTTGTGAAATACTTGAAAAAATGAAGAATAGTTTTGTAGGAAACTAGGTAATTTTGTGTGCATCAAATGAAGTTATTTTTTATGTGATATAAGTCTATATCGCATGAAAAATATTTAAGATATAGTGAATATGGTGAAAAATATGGACAATATATCCCTTATCATGGACAAGAACATTCTTGAGGTTGCAATGGATTACACCACAAATTTTTTTTACTCAATACATCATAGGTTTGAAGATATTTCATGGCGCAGTAAGAAAATATAAATAAAAAGAAGAGAGAAAATAATTAACTCATTTTGTGAAGGAAAATATTTGAGGGCGTGACCTATTATGTTGAAAAAATATTTGATGTGATATGAAGCAAGCTAATTTTTTTTAAAGAGTCAAGCAAAGGGAAAAATGCAAGGACATGGGAAAGGGAAGAAGATGAAGGAAGGAGGAATGAGACTCAATGGTAGAGGGAAAATAAAAACAAGGAAGGAAAGAAATAAAGATATGAAGGGAGAAGGGAGCAAGGAATCACGTAATGAAAAAAATCTTCATCTGTTGTGATGTATTACACAAAGAAAATATTTGCGTAAAACATCATATGGAAGTTGGTCTAGTGCAATAACACATCACATGGTGTGAATTTTTTAAGTAATGCAATAAAAATTGCATGATGTGAATTTTTTTATCAATGTAATAACATGTTGCATGCATGAAGTTTCCAACTAGCATGATAACACTTTACAAGGCATGTAGTTTTTAACGGGCATGATAATATGTTGCATGTCATGAAGTTTTCAATCAATGCATTGATACATTGCATGCCACGAAATTTTATACCAATGTCATAACATGTGTGATGTGAAGGTTTCAAATGGTGTGATAACATGTTGCATGGCATGCATTTTTTGGTTGACATGATTACATGTTCTATGGCATGAAGTTTCAGCCAACATGATAAGACCGCATCATGTGTAATTTTTTACTAGATAACACATTTCAAGGATATAATTTTCTTGTGATGTGAAAAATCAAAAGAAGATAGAACATTACAATTTATAACTTTTTCTAAGCTGCAGTGTATCACATTATTTAAATGATTGTGGTGCGATATGAATTTTGGTTGAGGTGAAAAATAACACACAGGAGTAATTTTTCCATGCGTTGGTCAATCTAAGAGTGAGATAATACCTTGAGAAGCATGAAACTTAGGAGTTTCATATATAATAGGTGATGTGTCACTGCATAATGGTACATGATTTGATACATGTGGTGCCATGTATAGATGATGATGTGGTAGAAGAGAGAGCCATCAAGAAAATTTGAAGGACCATAAATTTGTTCTTGGAGCTTGGGATTAAACAAGAGTACAATTGTTATAAAAATTTCAATGAGTAGAATGCCTCGGTGAGGTTAAAAGTAAATTTTGAATCATATTTAAGAGAAAAAAATTGAATATCCCACCTCCTTAATGCTAATTATGGTGTTGGTTTAGTTATAGAAAAGTTCCAAACTGAACACAAGTCTATTGTGGAAGTGAAGGAATTGAGAAATCAAGTAATCTGGTAATAGTGGTTAATAGGTTGGTCATAGAGGCAAAGTGAATGTCTGTGCTACTCTCTATGCAAACCACTAAGTGAATAGTAGAAATGAATTTTCAACTTGGTATTTTTTTACATATTCCCAACCTTGGTTCCCTTGATAAAAATACATTTAACAGTCAAATTGTTGCACAATGGCTAAACAAAAGGGTCTTTTGCACCAATTTGGTTTTTGACTAGGCTATAACCTTAAAATTATATTATTATTATGTTTACATATTAGAAAAATTAAAATATGTATACATTAACATGAAATTTTAAAAAAAGTTAATAAATACTTTGCATAAAATATTATCACCTCTATCAATAAATTCATGTGATATATATATATATATATATATATATATATATATATATATATATATATATATATATATATATATAATCAAGCTCTTTGATCATATGGAAAAAAAATATTGTAATTACATTTAAAAAAAACTTTTACTTATCATACTAAAAATTTATCATATATTTAAATGAAATGTATTATACCTTTATGCTAAGATGTGTTCTTTTAACACTATAGTGACTTAGAGGATGTGATTCCCATACAACCCATTGAAATGTATACATAACGATGAATACATATTTTAAACATTGGCATATGGTTAAACATGTTTTCCATTCCATGACCAATATTATGTGCATTTGGTTAATTTATAGTGAAGGAATGGGAGAGTTTTCCATGTTTGATGCCTTTTGTTTTAACTTTCCACCAACCTCTCTAGTCATACAAATAATTCTTTAATTTTTTTTCCATATTTTTGTAAAAGTCATATCCAATTAAAAGGTTAATGTAATATTGAAAATATGATCTAGATGGGTTTGTGACTTGCACCATAATTTTACAATAAAATGTTCAATGTCAAAATTGAATATTGTAAAAATTTGAGTATTGAAGAAAACTTTTATATACTTTGCATTTAGTCTGTATGTCACTATATACATTGTGAAGTTACATCATTTTTTTTCAAAGGAAAAAAAAGTTGGTTTTATATTAAATGTAAATTCGAATACATATTGATCATATGAATCTTTAAGTCCATGCAAAAATCTGGAGAAGACCATATACATCTTAAAGTCTATGCAAAAATCTACAGAATACTCCCCATCCCTATGTTAACGAAACATAAATATTAGTGAAGTCCCCTATTTATGCATCAACAACCACGTAAACTACATATAATCAAATATTCAACCTCGAAAAACAACCAACTTGAAAAACAGTAAAAACAAAATAGTTAATGCAAGTTATTTGAGAGCCAACTCACTTTCCTCCATAGATTTATCATGCACAATACGACTATGAATACCTTAGTTAATGCAAGTTATTTGAGAGCCAACTCACTTTCCTCCATAGATTTATCATGCACAATACGACTATGAATACCTAAAGCATCCAGAAGTCCTTTCTTTGATAATCCACCGACCACTTTGTTTGAGTCCCGGTATATATGGTGAAAAGTAATAGCCTCAAATGATTATTTTAGAAGCACAATACGATACAACTTAAATTGGGGGGCGCAAAGTTGGTCTGACCCGAGATCCCGAAAGTTGCACCATATCAACAACGAAATATAAGAGTGCATGCATGTGTATATGGACCAGGCCCAACAACAAAGAAAATATTAGGCTATATATGAAGATAATGAATTTTCAGGGTTGTTCTTCGATGTTATCTGCTTGTGGGCACTTTGCAGACAAGACATTTGCAAGTCAATAAAAATAGTGCTCATACTTTCTTTGGATTCGTCCACAACCACCATAATAGTCTTATATTTTTAATTCATTTTAATTTATAAATTTCCATGGAGCAGCTTTCATGGAAGGTTCCTCCCCTAATGGATGTCACGTTCACACTTCATAAACCTGACCTAAAACCCCGTGGCATGATAGTTGTTTCTTGTTCCACCAAAACATTGACATATGGTACTTGTAAGCTCTTAGTTTTGAATACACACATATTCTCCAAAGTTAAAGGTCAGTGTCATCGCTGGCCAAAGGCTATTGGAATGAAAGGCCAACACAATGGATAACGTTGAGGGTGTGGTTTTTCATGAATGTATATTTTGAGAATATTTTAAAATTTCAGAAACAAAAGCCAGGAAATTATGTGTTTAACGTTTATTTCCATCAAATTCCAAAATATTTTTGAAATATGAATTTAAATTAAATTCAATTGCTATATAATTAATTTTTTAGTTGAATTATTGCAATTGAATGCAATTTAATTGATTTTTCCAAACCAAACAAGTAGATGTTGGGATATTCATATTGATTTTGTCTACTAACAAGATCAATGTCAATGTTGTTATTGGTTCGACTAATTTTACCTACGACAACAAAGGATGTGAGACACACACATATAATGAGGAAAAAATACTAAATTGACATGCACCCAAGAACCCAGAAAATTAGAAAAAATGTGTCAAGTGTCATACTGCTGGTGAGAGTGTAAATAGCTTGACACACAATGTTTGACGACTTCACAATTGAGATATTTAAAATTATGTTGTGAAATGTGCTTCTTCTTGTTCTTAACACAATATATTTTTGGAATTGTCTCGAGTGAGAGGAGAATTTAATTCACTTGGTTGTTTTGTTTGTATATATTTTGTTTGGGAAAAGAGACAACGAGTATTTCATGGGAGAGGATAGCCATAAGCATGTTATCATCCTATGAAATTTCACTAAGAATTAGAAATTCTCATGGTTAAGGTAGAGACATTACCCTAGAAATCATTATGGTAAGGAACAAACATCACCTGTTGTGGATGGTATGTTCATAATGAACCTACCCTTTGTTAATCCCCCAAGGGGGATATATATATATATATATATATATATATATATAGAGAGAGAGAGAGAGAGAGAGAGAGAGAGAGAGAGAGAGATATGGGCCCAAGACAATGTCATGGTGTTGGATGAGTAGGGACCACTCGATAGTGATGTGGCAATGCCACATGGTGGGTCAGTATGTTCATGGGTTTGTTAAGTGGCAATGACACATGGGTAGGTATGATGATGAGGATCTTCCTCGAAGGGTGAGGGGATACGATGTGGCACCACCTGGATTCCACATGGAAGCAAATTTCTAACATGGCAAGGGTTTAATGACCAGTTTTCAAATGGCCATATTTTAGATCTGGATGGCAGTTTTCAAAAAAAATTATATCACTGGAAAGTTTGTGACGAGCCAAATAAAATGGAAATGTCTATTTTAAGTTTCAGGGAGTTTGAAAAATGTTGAAATTTTAGGACCCCATTTCCGTGAGTGGATTATGGAGTTTGATTCAATGTTATTGACACCTTTGTATGCCTATAGTATGGGCTATGTGGTGGATGGGGGTGTTAGAAAGAGGTATCAAAGCAAGTTTTCAATTATTTATCTATGGAAGAAAAGGAAATTTCTTGTTATGGTATACCAAGGGAGTAAAACATGGTCGGAGTATTCGAATATGAATTTTTTTGTGTTGTTTGATACTAAGTATTTGAATATCAGTTATGTTATGTGTTGTTTTGTTACTGAAACATGTATTGTATGTTGATCTGTTAGCTTGACATGGAAACTAACTTATGAATTGATCTTCCAGATATTAATAGCCACGCCCTTGTGACATTAGTTTTAATATCTGAATATAGTATGTGTACACTAACCTTGATATGAATTATTACTAATGGACACATTATAAATTGATCTGTGATGTTTCAACCAGCCTTTCACCAAAACACTCATAATGAGAATCCAAGGTGATAAACTATATGATGCAATTGCATTTGATTTTTCTAACAGATGTATGTGTGTATGAAAACATATAAGAGAGAAACAATGAAAAAAAAATAACAAAGGAATGAATAGGAAGACACTGCAATATAGAAATGAAAAATATCAGTGGGGATATGAGAAAGCATTATTTAAGAAGAGAGTAGAGGAAGACTCTCTTGAATGGATGGATACATTAAGAAGTCTAAGGGCTATAATATTGAGACACAACTGATAATTAAAAAAAAATTAGGGCAAAGGAGAGGTAGAAGGGGTGGAAGTTGGGGTCTACAGGAAAGGGGGTGAATATGACCACTACTATTCAGAGTAGACCCCAACAAAAATTCAACATAATAAACAAAGGCCACATTACCCAGCCCATGGGAGAACCAAACAAGGGTGTCAGGAGAGAACCTGTGAATTGCTATATTTTTGCTAAGAATCATCTAAAGAAGGATTTCTCGCAACGAATGAAGGATGGGCCAACAATGTACAATGCCAAGGAAGTGGAAACAACCTAGGATGTGGCTCAAAACGTTCCTAGGATTTATGGTGTTGTTGACAATAGAAAAGATGACCACTAGACATCAATTGTTAAGATGGAAAGTATGATTTGTAATAAGAAAATACTTTAATTGATCCAGGTTCAAATTTTAGTTATGTTAATCTAACAGTAATTGAAAAATTAACTTTATCCAAAGAAGGAAACAATAATTCTTGGATGGTCTAATTGGCCATACGAAAAAGAAGCATAGTGGAGAATTTTTTTAAGTCATGTCCTATTATGTTGAGAGACATGGCCACAATATATCATTGGGTGCATATGATGCACTATTTGGAACAAATTGGCTGGCCCTTCATTGAACCAACATCGAATATTATGAAAAATCAATTGAATGTTGTGATGAGATGGGGGAAAGAAGGGTGTTGCAAGGAAAAATTAATCCCATATTAGTGAGGTTGATCACAACTATGCAAGCCAAAAAAAATTGTCAGAAATGATGCAAGATGTTTGTTGCACAAGTTAACAACAATACTCAAATTAATAATAACAACAATTTAGTGGAGCACCCAATCTTGAAGCAATTTCAACATGTATTCCCAGAGGAGATCCCTAGTTTACTTCCACACATATAAGTGGACTTTTATATTGATATTTTTCCTAGACCAACACCAACATCCAAAACTCCATATAGGATGAGCACTTCAGAATTAGTCGAGCGAAAGATACAACTCAAGGAGATGTTATACATTTGAAGGGTATATAAGTCTGAGTGTATCACCATGGGGTGCACTAGTCTTGTTTGTAAAGAAGAAGGATGACACACTTAGGTTGTGCATAGATTACATACAAATCAACAAGGTCACATTAAGAATAGATATCCCTTGCCACGAATTGCTGACTTATTTGATCAATTGTGGGGGCAACCGTATTCTCCAAGATTGATTTAAGATCTCGATATCACCAGGTGTGAACTAAAGATAAGGACATTTATAAGAGAAAATTCTAGAAAATGTATGGGCATTATGAATTTATGGCTATGCCCTTTGGGCTTACCAATGCACCTACTACTTTTATGTCCTTGATGAAAAATGTGTTGTGCCCTTACTTCGACATGTTTGGAGTGGTATTTTTTGATTATATATGGGTTTATTAAAAGAGTAATGAGGAGCAATAATAACACCTAGTTTCGGTGTTACAATTATTAAGAGAGCACAAGCTACATGCAAAGCTCAACAAATGTGAATTCTTTTAGTCACAAACCCATTATCCGGGACACATTTTTCAAAGGATAGAGTAGTTTCTTATCCATAAAAGATTAACGCCATCATGGAGTGGATAACGCCATGAAATTTGGCTGATATTAGATCAATCATGGGACTTGCAGGTTACTATAGGATATTTATTAAAAATTTCTCCAAGATTGGTTACTCAATCACAACATTGCAAAAGAAAGGGCACAAGTTTGAAAAGACAATTGAATGTGCTGCAAGCTTTGGTAAACTAAAATAATTGTTAATCCATGATCCAATTATCAGAATAATAAACCCAGACAAATAATTTTTAGTTTGCACAAACACCTACAAGGAAGGACTTAGAGGAGTGTTTATGCAGGATGGCCAAGTGATATGCTATGAATCAAGGAAGTTGAATGAGAAAAATAAAAATTACATGTCTCACGATTAGAGTTGGCTTCCATCATTCATGCATTGAAGATGTGGAGACACAATCTCCTTGGGAAAACAATCACTTTGATGATTTCTCATGGACGGATGAAGTATTTATTTGATCAGCCTAAACTAACTTCCAGGAAAGCTATATGGTTAGCTACAATTAGTGAATTAGATTTTGAGGTAAAATATATTAAAAGAGAGGAAAATAAATTTGTTGATGCTCTAAGTAGGAGGTTACAATTGTGCCATATATTATCTATAAGTTCCTATCAGATTGATCTCTGAAAGAAAATTAAAACAATGGGGCAGTTGATATCCAATATCAACAATTAAAAGAAGAGTTTCAACAAGGAATAAAAGGAGAGAGAGATTAGAATTTATCCATCTCAAAATATGGGATATTGAGATTTAAATACTTCATATACATTTTGTGTTACAACAATTTAAGGAAGCTTATATTTAATTAGTTTCACAAAATCCATACTCTGGTCACCCAGGTTACCAAAATATGCTAAAATCCATCAATAAAATGTATTATTGGTCGGACATGAAGAAATATGTGGTTTAACTTATCTCTAAATGCATCGAGTGTTAACAGGTAATGCTCAATGTAGACATCTGGAAATCTTACTACAACTAATCCCCATTCCGGAATGGAAATGGGAAGTGATTTCAATGGAATTTATTACAGGCTTTACAAGGACAACCAAGAAAACAATGTCATCATGGTAGTGATTGAAAATTTGAGCAAGGTGGCTCGCTTTTTGGCAATAAAATCCACTCATATAGAAAGTGTTATAGCGCAAATGTTCATAAAAAGGATCGTGAGTGTAACAAACCCTGGTTGATTTTATATGTAAATGAAAATAAGACCAAGGTCATGGGACACATATTCCAAGATAAATGGAGAGCAAAACATCATATTGGGAATAACTTGTTGTTTATTAATGGCTATGTGAATTGGAAAAGGCAAAGAGGCAATAATTGGCATTTAATTGTGAGAAAAAAGGAAAATAGGATAAAAAGAAGGTGAACAGACGCAAGTATGCATGCAAGGGAAATTAGAGAGAAAATGAAGGAAAATGAAAGAAAAAAAGGAAAAATGAAAGGAAGAGACGAGACATCAATGATAAAAAGGAAGCTAAGAAAAAATTGACAACTATCTCCCAGCTTTTGATCAGGTGTATAAAAGTAGATATAACAAGCACTTGGACAAGAAAGCAAAGGAAATCAAAGGAGCGTAAGGAGACAATTGGATTAACAACTACAACTAGATTACTTTGTAGGTAACATGTTGCATGTGTGATCTCATTGTTGTTTTTTGGATGCATGGTATATTGATGTGATTCCCTAGTTATATTGTTGTCATTAGCATGGGATTTTCCTAAATTGATAGTGGGTTCATCCTTGTCTTGTAATTTTCTAGATAGACATGGTGTAGTGGGTTACCTACTTTTTTTCTTATTGGTTCTCAGGTTCCTTATGGTTGTGGGTTAGAACAAATTATTTGGATCCCTGGAACAACTTGGGTGCTCTAGAGGAAGTGGGTTGAGATGGGAGATTTCTAGAGCCCTATAACAACTTGGGACCCTAGAGTTTGTAGGCTATGATACTAGTTCCTGGAGCCCTGAAAATATTGGGTAGAGACCGATCTGGTTATTGTTAGTGATTTCTGGACTCTATAGGTAAGCTCACTATTGTTGAGGTTTGAGGTGGTTTTGCCTCTAGAAGCCCTACTTTGTTTTGTTTTGGTTTAACCGTTATGATCCCACATTCATGCTTGGAGTATGGCACGAGGGCGGTTGGATGAAAGAGAAATTTTGGTTCAGCCAATCTATGGTCGGGTGGTACGTGCAAGTCCCTGACTTGGTTGGAATTTGCATATGTTAATATGAGTAATTTTCCAATTGTGATCTATGAGCACTTGTATTGGTTATTATGTTGATATTATGGTTGATTTGTCATTTTTTCTATTATGGTTATATACCTGGTTATATGATGTGCTCTAGCTATGGATATATTTCATGATTTGATAAGTTATTGAATGGTTTATGAATGCATGGGATAGCAAGTGTTGTTTCAACTGGCTAGAGAGGGAGTAGATTATGCTTGGTGATTCTCAAATGAAGTTTAGAAGTTTATGATCAGATATGCATTCATGAACTGTATCTTATATGTTTATAACATGTTTGATGAAATGTACATCTCGCATTAGGAATGTGTTGGTCAAGATATTGCTCAAGTTTTGATTATTTAGCATTGTTATCGTCATTTTCGTGATCCTGGAAAGTTACATGTGGTTCTAGTTAGTGGTCTAGAGGCTAGCCTATAAAAATGGCATAGATTGCATGACTGCATGCACATAACAGGGAATTTTTGGGTCATAACTACTGGGAACCAGGCTTGTGCATGTCGATATAGCATCCCAACCACATGCATGCAGTGTTATAGGTGTTGTTGGGGAGTAAACCTTATGAAAAATAGTTCCAGCTCATGAATTGACTAATTGGGGTGGTTGTTAGGCTCCTGAGTGATCTGTAGTATCTAAGAGATGTCATTTTTTTTTTGGTTGGTAGGCCCCACTTCTATAACTGGAACTTGGAGGTCAGGTCATATCATAGTGACATGAAACTCATGTTTACCTAGGAGAGATTGTAAAAGTGGGTAAATGTGAGGTGGTTTGTTACATAGTGGTATAAGAGTGAGGTTGCAACACTAAACCTTGGGGTAAAAGCAGATCAACATACAGGTTTATATGATTGGCATGCAAGCATGATAGTTAATGGTTTTTATGTGCATCATGGTCATATGCATGCCTATCATTTATTGTTTTTATGGTCACATGCGTGATAGATGATAGTTTATTAGTGTGGTTATATGCACGTGCATCAGTTAGTAATGCATAATAGTTAACGTATTGTTATATGATTTGCGATCATATGTATGATGATTATTTTAATTGTGGTTAAGTTATTAATATTATTATGTATTGTGCTAATATAGACTGACTTGTGGAGATTTGATAGCTTCCCTTGAGATAAATTAAGGCATGATTGTGATTATGTTCTCTATTTAGTTTATCTAACATGGTATGTTGTAGGATAATATAATATCAGAGATGAAGAGAGGAATGGAGGATTGAAGTTTAGCATGAATCCCCTTATAGGCCTGATGTGATTTATGTGGAATGGGAAAGGTCCATTGAGTAGCAAGGAGAAGAGTATTCTCCTGATATAGAAGATATACTAAGAATTATGAGGGAAAAGATTAGAAGTTGCAAGGAAGATAATAATAGGTTGATTGAGGTTCAAGAAATATTAGCAAGGGCTCGAGAAAGGCAAGTAAAAGTCAATGTCGTAATTCTTCTTATCCTTTCAGACTTACAGAAGTAGGGACAATGGGAATTAGTCATGGATATTTGTAGGAGTAGATAATTATTGGGGCACATGGTAGCAGGTCTCAAAGAAGACACATGATGGAAAGAGATGACATAGCTAGAGGTGGTTGAACTTTGGATACACTTGAAAGGAGGGGTAGCACTTATGGATTCTATTTTAGCTCTAGTTCTGAGAGAAATCATCACCATTACCACCAACATCATTATAAGAGGAGTGAGAAGTAGTATTTTCCAAAGGAGTTCAATAAATACAAGCCTCCTACATTGATGGTGAAATTAAGAAATCAGAAGACGCAGAAGCATGGCCACATGAGATAAGTTTGAAAGACTCTTTACGAAGAATTACATGTCTCAGAAATATCATGATGGAAAGGTCGAGAGCTTAGGATGAGAAAAAAATATCCAAAGTTTCATTAACGGACTGTCATTATCATTCAAATACCAAACCGAGTTTGATGAGTCTCAGTCACTGGAGGAAGCCATCATAAATTTTAAACATTTTTATGAGAATTCAAATTGTAATCTTCAGTTCAAGTGTGATCAAAAGGGTACTGAGAATGCTAAAGGAAAATTTCTTGAGAAGCGAGAAAGATCTCAGGATGAAAGTGAGAAGGAAAATGTGGCTCCGTATAATAAATTCAATACAGTTGAGCGAGGAAATGGGACTTAGCTTGAGGAGTAGCAGAATAAAGGAAATGGAAGAGAACCATTGCGATGTAAAAACTGTGATGTAAATCATAATATGAAGTACTTTTGTTTGTATTAGAGTGGTGCAACGAGAGCATGAAAAGCCTCATATATATAGTGCATATGCGGCACAGAAATTTGGGAATGTAGGTCATATAATTCCCCATATCTATTCCACATTTGATAACAGGAAGACAGATAATCAGGAATCCGTTATTTATATGGAAGGTAGAACCATAGGGATAGTTCGAGATGGAGCCTCAATGCATAATGCACCAAAAGGAGCTCATGATCCACGACCGAGCAATAGAGAAACTTAAAGTGTGGGGAAGAAATTTCGAGCCATGGAAGGCACATGGTAGACAACTGATCATATGTAGGTATAATAGTTGGTTTCCATTTATAGTTGGGTTCGCCAAGGGAATTGGAGTCCCTTGAGAGATGGTATGCATTTTTTCAATTACAAGGAAACGTGCTGGGTACAACAAGGTAAGGTAACTGGTATATTATTATATTTATTTATGCATTTATAGTTGTGTGTTTATGGTAGCATTATGTAGAGAAATACATGGAAAATGAGACTACCATTGATCTTGAGGAAATCTTGAGTTTAGATTTCACTCATGAATCCTTGAAGCACTGGGAACCATGGGGGTTGATTCATGGTGTCTGTTGAAATTTTTGTGCTTTTAGTGTTTTGTGATTTTTTTGCACTTGATTCGTGGTTTTGATTGTGTCAGGTGTATGGCCATGCCATTTTTTCTGTGGCGTTGTATTTTTGTTTGAATTTATATGTTTTTAATATTATCTTCTTTCTCTTTCCTTTTATGTTTTGAGTGCCTTGGGAATTTGTTTGGGAAAAGAGGAGGTTAATAGATCTCAGGGAGAGTTGAATGAAACCAAACAAGCAATGTAAAGAGTTGGATGAAGCTCAGTGCATGAGTAAAGGGTAGTTGAAGGCAAGAATATGATAGCCAATTGGGTTGGTTGGGTCCACTGGGGAAAATGGACAATGGAAGGACAACCATACGAAAGGTAAAAAGAAAGGTAAATTAAATGGATTTGAGGTATTAGATGCCTTGGCTAAGTTGGGAATTATGGTTCTTAATATTGTACATGTGTTCCACAAATAAAGCAAGTTATATTAACCTTGACCACATGAACACCGGTGATTGTGTTGTGATCATGATTATGTTGTATGTATGAATTCCATTGTCTGACATGGTCATCATGGATCAGTCTTGTGGAAGAATGATTGTCTTATGCAGGTGAATGGCATGAAAAGTTTCTTGGTTTATGAGGAATCAAGTGGGCAGAGAAACCTTGGTAGATATATGAGGTTAGCATCATGTGGATATGATTTGATATTATGTGCTTATAAATATGCCTATTTTTATGTTATGAACAAACAATGTTGAAGGATACATCATCAGAATGAAAGTAGTGTGATCTGTGACATGTTGGGACAAGCATGTGTTGTGGAAACAACCACAGACCAGAGAATTGTGTTGTGGATGCTGATGAGCCTCCAAATTAGACATAAAATAAGGCCCATAAAACCATCCTTCAACACATTAAACCTTTGTTTTTTGCATTAGATGAAATATTTTTATCTTCAATATGTTCATTAGGAAGTTTTAGAGATAATTGCATATTTGTCTCTAATATTATTTATTTTTGTAGAATATTGTGAGAATCTGTTGTGGTAAAAGAAACTCCCCCCCCCCCCCCATTTTTGACTTGTGTTAACCACCTATAAACATTTTTCATATCAAATGGTGGCTAAAATTTTTTGTAGCCTTCAAGAAAAAAATTTATGGCCAAATTGTGAGTTCTTGAAGTCTTATGATGATCTTTGTCCTTTGAAATAATCTTCACTATTGTTTCCCTCTTTATCCTAAGAAATATTCTGTTTGCCTAAAGAAAGACTACTGAAAAACCCCATTTTCCCATCATTTTTACCCCTCCTTCACTCATAAACAACCCCATTTTCATCCCCTTCTTTCTTCATAAAATCCCTCCATAAGCCTCATTTAACCTTCAAATTCATGCCAAGACCATTTTAAAACCATTTTGTCTCCTTCCATTTGGTTTAAAAACTCCTTTCCTTCTACTGAAACCCTCAAATTGGCTTAAAAACTTAGTTTTTTAGCCTAAAAAAAACTCATATTATATTATATGGAAATTTAGCCCTCGAGGGCTTAACTCCTGTAAACCCCGCTTCCTCATAAGACCTTAAGCCTCACAACCGGGTGCTTAAAGGGCCTAAAATCCTCTCTGAACGCCGTCAAAACCTTTTTCTCCTTTTTATTTCATAAAAACCCGACTTTCCTTTGATTTCTTCTATTCCCCGACGAAAAAGGTTTAATTAAATCTGGGTCATCGATCTTTGCAGTTCAACAGTCATCGGCTAATCGCAATGGCAAGTTCTTCTCAGTGTAAAATCACAACCCCCTTTTTTCCTGTTTCGATGCGATCCCTCCGATTTAAATCTTAGTCGTCGAATCCACAAGAACCGACGGTTGAGATTCAATCACGCTCCTCTTTCCGCCTTCCACTAATGTCTTTCGCGATTTAATCTTGACTGTTGATCTCTCAAACCATTCCAGCGGTTAGTGCTTAATCACATATCGCAAGTTCAAAAGCCCCGGCGCTTTTGCCTCCTTCTTTTTCTCCGATGCAATTTAATCCTGACTGTCCATTCCCCCAGATCCAACGGCTAGTGTTACATCACATCCCGCCCTTATTTTTACATAAACCTCCACTATCCCGACCTCCGATTTAATCTCCACCTTCGATCTCTCTTCAGATCGGACAACCCACGTCGCATCGCTCTATCGCATCGGTAAAAAAAAACAAAAGACTTAGCCCTGTGCCTTGTTTCCTCCAATTGCCGATTCCTGATTTAATCTCCATCGTTGATCTATATCATGATCTGATGGTCCTCATTTAACCCGCCGATCTCCTCCTCCATACTCCCGGTCCCACCACCCGCACCCTCTTTTCCCCTCATTTTTCATTGTTTTCCTATGTATTTTTCCATTCATAAATATTTACATTTTTACATTGGAAACCATGTTTATTGTGCATAATCAGTTTAAACCTTGGTTTTTTTAAAGAATTGTGCCTTTCTCCACCATGGGCCCCACATCTTCTTTTCAACCCGCAAATCTTCATCCATCATGCTCAACCTGCACTGTTGGATCTTCTACCCATCATCCAAAGACTCAAACTGCATATCGCGTAATTTTTTCTCTTGAACAGTAACACCAAAAAATTACGCGATATAAGCGGTTTGGGAAAGACACGTGTCAAGCGCAGACCTATATCGTGTTTTTTTTCGACCAAAATCTAAACCACTTGAGGGCTGCGTGAAAACCGCTACTGGATTTCTTCCTTACCACTCATCTCCGCAACACTAACTCTTAATTTTTTAATCCTGGCCATCAATTTCTCTAATCGGATGGTTTGCATTGCATTATAACCTCAAGTCTTTTGCCCTCATATATTCTCTGAAAAAATTCATCGCTTCATCTCCACCGTTCATCCTTTTGATCAAACTTCCCGAACTTAATCCTACCACCATTCACCATCTGACCTCCCAATTTAACTCACCATTTGATTTGGACCATTGGTTGTTTTCATCCAACAGCCACAATTTAATCTCGCACCCGAGATTTCCAAAACAGCCTTTAAACCTATTCTTCATGGTTTTTCTTAATTTTTTTGTTTTGTGCAAGTTTTTTAAAGTCTTTTCTACAGTGTTAAAAGGAAAAGAAGCCCGGGGATGACAATCCCCCAGGCCATTATTCACGAAGAAAAAGGATTTACAAGAGTTCAGACAATGATTTTACCCATGCCTCATGAGCATTGGTGATATCCCGTAAACCTTCTGCACACCTGTAAAAGAAACAAAAACATAGTGAACCTTAATCAGACATAGAGTATCAGTTTTACAGCATAAAATCAAAGCAGAAATGAAGAATTAAAGGTTTTAACACAGTTTTGAGGGATTAAGGTGTAATTCAACTATCAAAGGCATAATCCACATAGTTAAAGACAGTGTGAAGACCAGAAGATAGAAATTAAGCCTAATTAGGCCTAAAACACATATCTAAAGTAAATTAAAGGTGTTTTAGGGAAAGACAAAGAAATATATCAGTCCGAGAAGCCTCCGCTGCCACATCAGAGGCTAATTGAATCCTCTCCAGCCACCAAAATGCCACCTGCATCTTTCAATAAATCACAAAAGGAATAGTTATTGCCTCAGTCAGTGATGTTTTGCCTAAACGAAAGCCATAGTTATTGCTAACTCGCCTCAAGAGTTTTTAAGTCAACAAAATCTGCCCAGCATGCTTAATACTTAATGAAAATCAATTAATACAAAGGAAATATCAGAAAGCTTCTCCATTGAACCCCTCAGAGGCCAAGAAGCATTAAACTGTATTAATTGAGCATAGAGATCTTTTCTCTCATCCCACCTCCTCATTTCTTCTATAAATACTTCTGTAGAAGATGAGATAAAGGTTGGTCTCTGAATATCTGATGCATGTAAATAGTTTTCTAAAGCTATTGTAAGCTCTGTTTGTAACTGAAGATACCTAATTTGAGATGAGAAGTTTTAAGTTGTAGATACCCACTGGACTTGATGATTGTAACTAGTTTGAAGCATCAAATACAAGCTGATTTATGGGATCCTGGTCTATGTCAATGGTGATGTTTTTCTTATTGTAAATTGTTATTTTCTTTTTGTTTCCATTCTTTCCATCTTCTCTGATAAAGAACAACAAATATAGAGCTAGGATTTACTGTTTGCAGAGAGTCTCACTGATAAGATTTATCTCCATGTTTTCCTCCTTTGTTTATTTAAGAATGATTCAATACAGTCCAAGAAATTAAGGAATGTTGGTGAGCCCATGTATTACTGTCTAAACTTTAAACATTGTTCTTGAATGTTATTTTCAGTTTATGCTAAGTAGAGTTGAACTAGGGAAGGCTATGGTTAGCCCTGTCCTCTAGTTTTATCTCTAAAGGTTGTTTGAAAGTTTCCCTAAGAGTATGTTGAAAGCAGGCTAGGTTCAAAGTCCTTGCCTGATCTTAGACTATTCTTTGTTTATCCTAAGTGTTGTCTTGAAAAGTTTGCTAATTAAAGAATGAACTAGGGAAGTCTATGGTTAGCCCTGTCCTCTAGTTTCTTCTCCAACAATTTCTTTGAAAAGTTTCCCTTTGAATATGTTGAAAGAAGGATAGGTTCAAAGTCCTTACTTGATCTTAAGCTATTCTATTTTTATTTTGAATTTTTTCTATTGAAAGTGCATCAAAAGTAGGCTAGTTTCAAAGTACTTACCTGATCTTCGATTACTTTTATGTCTCTCTCAAGTGCATGCCAAAAGCAGGATAGTTTCAAAGTACTTACTTGATCTTAGGCTGCTCTTTGTTCTATCATTTGTTTTATCTCCATTTCTTTTTGTCTTCATTCCATAAAATCAACTTAAAGAGATCCTTTGGCACAGATGACTTGCCCCGTGGACCACTCTTGAACCTTGTTGTTTCAATTAAATCCTACTATGACTCCATAACCCAATGGATTGAAGCTGCTTCTTGCCTATCTTATTAGCTGAATCATTCCTTCGCTTGCATATACCTTCACCCTTCATTTAGACTTCCTTCACCTTCATTTATCTTTGCCCAACCAAAACCAAACAAAAAACCCTTGTTCTTCATAACTAGCCTAATATCAATTTCAGACCTTAAAGATAAATCAATCTTTGCACTTATAGAGAGATCCCTCTCTGGATTCAGGAGGGCTAAATCCTAGAATCCCAAAGTGGTTCATAATGTTGTCTCTGCAGTTTTGGTCTTGCCAATCTGCTGAAATTACAGGGACCTAACATTTTTGGCGACTCCGCTGGGGATTTCTAAGTGAAATTACATCCTCTACATCCTTAAAGGACCTCAAGAAAATCCCTTGATTCAAGAACATTTGGTGTGTTAGCTAGTTGAGCCACCAAAACCTAACATTTCTGGTGACTCCACTGGGGATTTTGAGTAAAATCCTTAAAACAAAACACTCAGTGTTCAGTGAAGTATTATTAGCTCTCTTTAAGCACTACCAAAGCAAATGGTAATCATGATAGGACTTATTTGAATCAGTGAAAAAATAATTAAACCTTAGGATTCTCATAGACCTTATCAAACCTTGGAGAAATCAGTTAGCTAAGCCATAAGAGTAAACTTTGTTGGAAATGTTGTCATTGATGGCAAAGGAGATGGAAAAGGAGGAGCACCTGAAACAACAACAAGGCAGTAGAGAGGTAGCAGAGGTAGAAAAAACAGAAGCAAGGAGCAGCATTAGTCAAGGAGCAGAGGAAGCAATGAATTGAATCAGAGACAAGAAGTGAATTGAAGCAGAGACCTGTAGAGGTAGAGAACTGTTGAAGAGACAGAGTAAGAGTAGAAGGCCACTGAATAGAAGATCAGGCCAGAAGCAGAGATTCCAGTAAGTAATGTAATTTAATGAAAGAACCTAGTTTGGAACTATATGTGCATCACTTGATTGATTTCTGTCGAGGAAAACCCTGTGTTAAGGGTGAGTATGTAGAATGTATGATTTTTATTGAGTAATTGTATGCGGAGTTCTGTAATTTGGGTTTTAAAGTGAAATTCTACATATGACTGACCAAGACAAGCAGTTTTGTATGTGAATCCATTTGTCTATATGAATGAGGGAAAATGTTCGTGAATGTATGTGTATGGTGGATTTATTTTCTGGAGAGAATGCTTGATTCTATGTGAAAAGACCCTGAAATAGAGTGAGATAATACTCTACACCTACCGAAAGAATTCTGTGTAAGACATCTAAGGTGAATCTAATTTATGTGCCCAATGTGTGGAAGGAGGGATCGATTTTGTTTGAATGCTTGAGTCATTATATTTTGGAGGAATTTAATTAAGTTCTCTCTGCGTGAGAACAAGATTGTGTCTCTTAGAGCTGTAGGGGTTCACATGGTTGAAATGATGTGTGAATGGTATACAAAAACGAAATTAGGGGCGTAGGGTTGAACTACACATAAGAAAGGTCGTTGTGTATCGGAATCCTGAAGAGACTGCAGTCTGCAGAATATGTATGAGCTTTTAAATTATACCTTGAAGGCGTAGAGGCTTAAACTTGCTTGAAATATGGAAGTGCTGACAATACAGAGAGTCGACATCTGAAGAGGTGTAGTGAAGCGAATTCAAAATCGGAACCTCGAGCTAATGGATGGAACTGTGAGGAGTAAATAGTATGGGCGGATTCAAGAAATAGTTTATGGTATTCACGTAGCTCCTAAAGCAGTATGCTAATTTGAAGAAAAAATCGTGATTCCAAAAACGGAATGACGCGTGGCAAAAATTGGTTTGTAAAAACCACCTTCATCGTGTGATTTTGGAGGAGCAAGTCACGTGCAATTTTTTTGCGCGATATTCATTATACGCCGTCGGATATTTGGTTGGAGCACGATGAGCTTATAACCGTTAGATCGTGATCGAAGTTTAAGAAGGTATGCATTGAGGTTGTGGGACCCACAAGGTTATGTGAATAAATATTAACGTGTATGGTTTATGCAATTGGTTATAAATCAAATGTGAATTATGGAACGATATGTATCATAGACTAAGATCGTAAGTTATCATATCAGAGTTAATCATAGAATCTACAAAAAAAAAGAAATGAACCAATACCTAGTTAAATTGTTTCTGTGAGACATTTGAAAAGGACTTCGTTTGTGAACCAACCATTGGGTATGGAAGTGATGGGTCAAAGTTTTATATTAATGTTTACAACATTTGATTGGGGAGTTCACATAGATGGCGGCATATATATATATATATATGCGCATGTGATGTGCTAACCAAAGTTGTGTTTTGGACTTACGATATAACATACGAAGGGTAAACCTTGAGCATATATATATTGGGTTTTATAAAGTCCAAAAATTGGGTCACACTCCGTCGGGGTGAACCTTTGGTTTATCGAGTTATTAAAGGTTGATTTCATATATGTATGTTCAGTTGGTGTATAAAAGGCGAACGTTGATTCGAAAGGGAGGTCAAGCCGAAGTATGAAATGTCAATGGGTACTTATATGACAATAAAGTAATGACATGAATTCCGTTAATAAAGCTATAGAGTGGGGTTTTATCATATGGTTTTAACCACCAGCCTAATTAATGAAAAGCTTCCACATGTGAAGTTTTGGTGTTGGTTTTAAACCATTGGCAAACGCATATATTATAATGAACCGAAGATTTATATTGAATGGGGTTAATAATGTGGCCGAACATTCATATGTGTTGGTGTTGTATTTGAATCCATAGTCAGCGTTTTTGCATTTTAAATGTTTATTAACCATTGATTGTGTGGGCCCGAAGGATTTAAGCATTGAATAAAAGGTTTGTGCCATAAGCTAAATGAGTTTTTTTTTTTAATTCAAGTCGATCAAAGGAATTGATATGAGTGCTGGCTGATATAATTAATAAGTTTGGTTAGATTGGTTATCAAAGTTTTAATTGTTAACCATGACAAACAGAGGGTGAAGTTACCGTAGTAGTGGTAACATTCTAAACAACAAGTACATTCATTGGATGGTGGAGAGATAATTAGTATGTTGTGGTCATGTCATGTTTTGAGTTCTAAATAGAAACTCAGACCTTCATATGATGAGATTGAAAACCATACTTTGGATTTTATTACAAAGTCTGAAATATTAATTCCCATTCAACAAACAGGTTTGGCTATGGTATTGACTATGGGCTTCAAAGAATAGTGAAGCTTCCGCATCTATTTAAATTGCCAGCAGATAATAAGAAGAAGTTGCATTTTTATATACAATGAGAGGTTGAGAGTTATTGAGGAGAAAAACTTGCAAAACAGTTATATATATATATATATATATATATATATATATATATATATAGCAGATTCAAAATTGCAGTGAACAAGAAAATATGCACAGGAATGAAAATGTGGGTTTGACAGGTGTACATGCACAGGTGCTTAGAATTGCAGTAAACAACAGAGTTATGTAGGACAGTTACATGACAGCAGCAGAAAAGAAAAAAAGCAGCAAAGCCAAAGGCCAGAAAAAGGGCTGAGTGAAATTTATATATGTAATTGAAAATTTGAATGTAAATGTTTTAATTAATTTTATATTGTTTGTGATGCATTGAGAGTCTCTGGTAGGAAAAAAAAACTCCACTGTAAAACTGAAATGTATACATATTTCTATATTCCTCTGAATGAGCTGGACAAAGAAAATGAGAAGGCAGGAGTCAAAGAGTCATGGATGTACACTTCAAATTCCCTGAGGAATAAAAATAGTCATAAGGAGAACTATATAAATGATATCACATTGATATGCATAGAGAGGTTAGAAAGGTTAGAGAATGATGAAATGAATCAGTGAGGCAGAGAAGAAGGAGGAGCTGATAGAGAATCTGAGAAAATGCAGAGATGATGCAAGACAAATATGAAGGATGGACAATAGAAAAGAAGGAACAGAGCAGAGCTGATATCCAAGGTAAATCAGCAAGTGTTTTTCTTTTGAAAGATTAAGGAAGTTGGAGCTTCCCTATCAAGTTGTAGCTTGATAGATGTAAGTTGTAGCTGACTGAGGTAGGATCCTCCTATAGATTGGTGCCTACAGAAAATAGATGGCAGTTGGTGCTTCCACATCAAGTTGTAGCTTGATAAATGTCAGTTGTAGCTGACTGAGTTTGGAGCCTCCTATAGGTTGGTGCCTATAGAAAATTGATGGGAGTTGGATCTTCCTTGCAAGTTGTAGCTTGCAGAATTGAGGTAGGAGCCTCCTATGGGTTGGAGCCTACACAAAATCAGAGAGGGAGTTGGAGCTTGCCTTTGCATCACAAAAATAATAAGATGTTGTTTTCTCCCTTTATGGGTTTCCACTTATATCTGGTGTCTATGTGCATGATGTCTATGTGTTGATATAGTATATCTATTCTGCTTAATACTTCCTACTCACATATTAAGACTGCTGGTACATTATCTAATCTGCTTATTAATTACTGCTCACAAATTAAGATTGCTCAAATATTATGTTGATCATGAAATGAAGATGTTAATAAAGTTTAATGAAAAGTTTTTAAATTCCGTGAATGTGTTAAACTGATTCCCCCCCCCCCCCCCCTCTCTCAGTTTAACTAAGGGTTCAACAATTGGTATCAAAGCAGGTTCCTTTGGTGTAAGCTTAATAGCTTGAAGGAGATCTGGTTGAGTTATAGACTATCAAAATGTACCTGTGTTAAATGTAACAAACTTTCCTGAATGGAGAGATAAGGTTAAAACAGGATTATTGGCTTATGAACCTGAGGTATGGAAACTTTTATGTGATGGTTATTGCACAGACTCTCCCTCTTTGCAAGAACAATAAAGAAATTCCAAGGCAAAGTGTGTGATATATGACAATCTTCATAATAAGGACCTTGATTTAATAATGGATCTAGAATCTGCAAAAGAAATCTGGGATGGACTGCATTTTATTCATGAAGTAGACAATAAGGGTTGTAATGTCAAGAAGAAGATAATTAAGAAGAAGAAAAATTCATGTCAAAAGGAAGATGTTCCATCAAATGAAGTACTTGCTAGTATGAATGGAATTCAATTCCATGAACAAATTACAGTTGAAGAAAAAACCAAACTTGATGCAGCCTTGACTAAAATAGAAACATTGAAGAATGAAAACAAAGACTTTAAAACATTGGTGCAAATATGTGATGAGAAATCATATGAGGATAAGAAGGAAATTGTTGGCCTGAAGACACAACTTGGAGAAGCAAGGATAGTTGAAGACACTCTGCTACAACAAATGAAAGAGAAAACTATGGAATGTGAGAAATTGGAAGAAGAAGTAGTGTGCCTAAGAAAGAAATTAGAAAAAGCCCAAAGAGAATTATTATTGAATATTCCTCAAATGAAAAGCTCTGGACAATTGGACCAAATTCTCAATACTCAAAGATCTCCTCTCATAAAGGCTGGGATAGGATATGAAGGAGAAACTAGTAAGTCCAAGGTAGAAGACAATAGGAAAATCATCTTTGTAAAAGCTGTAAAATAAAATGAAGCAGGTCAAAATATTCCCACAGAAGAAGAAGCCAACAAGAACAAAATTTGTAAAGAAACAAACAGAATCAAGCAGCAACATGAAAGAACAGAGAATGAGAGGATGAAACAATCAACTGCTAAAGGCTCATATGCTCCTAAGAATGAATTGAATAAATTCGTTAGATGTCAACGGTGTTGAATTCTTAGTTAAACTGAGAGGGGGGGGTGAATCAGTTTAACACATACATGAGATTTTTAAATTTTTCATCAACTAATTTACCACTTACTTTTATAATCAATCTTAGTATATGAACAGTCTTAACATGTTGCAGTAAGTATTAAATTAATGTGACTTCAAACTTATTATGAGAGAAGCAAACATTAAGCAGATTTGGTAAATCATCTTAGCACACAGGAAACACAGATAGAGAAAACATATTTAAGTGGAAACCCATAAAGGGAGAAAACCACATCTTATTATTGTTGTGATGCAAAGGCAAGCTCCAACTCCCTCTCACCACTGTTTTTCTGCAGGCACCTACCTACAGGAGGCTCCAACCTCAATTATGCAAGCTACAACTTGCAAGGAAGCACCAAATCCCTTCAATTTTCTGCAAGCACCAACCTACAGGAGGCTCCAACCTCAGTCAGCTACAACTGACAGCTATCAAGCTGCAACTTGATAGGGAAGCTCCAACTTCCTCAATTTATCAAACGGAATGTTTGCTGATTTACCTCAGATATCAGCTTTGTTCAATAGCATATCTTTCTGCTCCTCTCTTCCTTATCTTCTCTGCCTCAATCTTCTATGTTTTCCATAATCTATCCCTTACTCTCCTCCTCTCTTTTATGCATATCAAGTTGATATTATATATAGAGTTTATTACATGACTGTTTGTATTCCACAAGGAATTTGGAGTGAACAGCCATGACTCTTTGACTTCTGTCTTCTCATTCCTTGGTCCAACTCATTTAAAATTATAACAATCTGTACAAATTTCAATATTATAGTGGGAGTTTTGTTTTCCTACTGGAGACTTGCCAATGCATCACAAACAATAAAAATTAATTACAACATTTACATTCACATTTTCAGTTACACACTTCAATTTCACTCAGCTCCTATTCTGGATTTTGGCTTTACTGGATTTGCCTTTTCTGCTGTTGTTGAGTGACTGTTCTGTATACTATGGTTCACCTCTATGTCTATTCATCTTTTTCCCTGTACCATTTTTCAGCCATTGTCTCTCTCTCTTTCATTCTTGAAGGCTTTCTTCTTCATTGGAGTTGTATAACTGTTGTACATATAACTATCTCTTAATATAACTGCTATGCAATTTATCATTCTACTGCTGAACTGACAATTTCAATAAACATATCTGGATACTCTAGAACTATGCGGAAGCTTTGATAGTTTCTCATTCATCTATGGTTATGCAACCATATTATAAACGTAATATACCAATTTATACATTTTTCTACCAGTGTTTCAAAATGCTGCATAGTATCCTTGACTTTGGCTTAAACCCCGACGCATCAACATTATATATATATATAAACATAGATATACTCTTACATGCTCATGATTTTCTCGTAAAATATATTCCCCACTTCAATTGTTACAAACATTAATGCGCCGCTGACTTATATTAAAACCCAGCAGTAATATATATCCATATAAACTTTCGGGCCCTTCAATAATATTTAATCTTCGACTTGGGGTTAAGATCTCGGCATAGCACAACAACGTATATTGAACCAATAATGCGAAGGGAAATCGAGTCCCACACCCTTTATATTTAAATCTTGTACGAATAATCTTTGCAATGGTTCAAACCATAATAATACACTTTGTTAAATCCGCAAACTTTAATAATGATCATCACACATGTACACATGGGCCCCAATGCTAACAGTCGTCTCCATCCGACGATTGTTATCGCGTCGCATCGCCTCATTTGATCGGACGGATATCGCTCGGCGAAGATGCACGAACAATAAATAAGGCACGATGGCGCTCAGTGAGAGCGGTTTTGCAAATTCGCTCGGGGACACGTGTCGCTCGTCCTGTGGAATCGCTCCCAATCTCTTAAATACCACCCACCGTGTAAAGGTGGTGCAATGAAAACCAGATACCACCTTTACTGTTCACTCTTCGTGGTTCCACCCTTTTGGCTTAGGGTTCCGCCTAACTTCGCGTTCCGTCGTCCGAGTTCCACCTTCAGAGTTCTGTTGTGGTTATGGGTTACACTAACCATGATTTCACCAAATTTCTCATAACATGCGTCTAATGCACCTCCACACAGTTAACTAAACAGTTCCTCAGTTTTTCAACTGTGGAATGGAAATTTATGGGTTTGAATTGAGTTCTCTACTTTGAGAGCATCGATGCTTCGAAACTCACACTTTCAATCAAATATTCAACCCTACTATGCACTCAAATATTTCTTATATACATGTATAGAATCTCCATTAACCCTTGGGACTTCTACCCCAAAAAAAAGATTCAAATTTTTCGTTACTGCACCCCTAACCAGTTATCAACCTCGATCTCATTTCGTAGGTTATGCACAACAGAGTTTATAACTAAACCCTTCTTCTAAGTACTGATTATGGGACAGCATTATACATACCTCAAATTCATAAACTCAAAAAAATACAAGGATACAGATATGCAATTAAGTTATTAATGCATAGATAGTTACATATCACAGCTCTTTCACATCGAATTCTTGTATCAACAATATCCATATAATACTAATTTACTTACTCCTCCTTTTCCATCCCCTTTGCCATCAATGGCAACATTTCCAACAGTCTCCCCCTTTGGCATTGATGGCAATACTCTTCCTCTGTTTGCCTTATAGAAGCCCATTTTTGCTTTTCCTCCCCCTTTGACATCAATGGTAAAGGGTTGCTCATTTCCTAGTTTGCTTTCTGCATTTCCTCTCTCTGAGATCTTTTGACTTTGTACCCTGCTGCTCCAAACTTTGGACTAAATCTAAAATTCTGACCCTTTAGCCTTTTCTTTAGCTCTTTTATGCTGGGTGTATTCTTTCCATAATCCTTTGACCCTAAGAACCTATTTCATGCTTTCCTTGCTGGCTGATCTCCCCTTGGAATGATATTTTCATTTATGTTCTCCCCCTGAAACTGTGCTTTTTCTTTATATCAGAGAGTAGCATCTACAGATACTACCCCTAGTTTATCTCTCAGATATTGAAATGGTTCTCTAGCAAGAGGTTTGGTAAATATATCAGCTGTCTGTTCTTTTTTTGGTACATATTCCAGCTTTACTACCTTCTGAGCCACTTGTTCTCGGAGAAAATGATACTTGATTGGCATATGTTTATTTTTTGAGTGAAGCACAAGATTTTTTGATATACTTATAGCACTTGTATTATCACATTTGATTGAGATAGGTTCATCAATGCTTACCTTCATGTCTTGGAGGGTTTTCTTCATCCACATGACTTGTGTACAACATGCTGCTGCTGCTATATATTATGTTTCTGCTATAGATAGAGAGATATATGTTTTTTTCTTACTTAACCATGCCACCAGACTTTCTCCTAGATAGAATTCACCTCCACTTGTACTTTTCCTGTCATCCACATAGCGGGCCCAATATTCATCTGTGTATGTTGTCAAAGTGAATTTTTTGCCTCTAGGATACCAAAGCCCATACAGTGATGTTCCTTGTAGATATCTGAATATTCTTTTTACTGCAAGAAGGTGATTTTGTTTAGGTGTTGCTTGATATCTCGCCACTAGTCCTACTGCTAGCATGATGTCTAGTCTTGATGCTGTCAGATACAGTAGACTTCCTATCATGGATCTATAGAGTTTTTGATCTATATCAGCAGATCCATCATCAGCACACAACTTACATCTCATGATCATGGGAGTTGACACAGGTTTGCAGTCCTTCATTTTGAACTTTTTCAACATTTCCTTTAAGTATTTTTCTTGTGATATGAATGTACCTGTGTTCTTTTGTTGAATTTGAAGTCCTAATTAGAAACTGAGCTCTCCAATCATAGACATCTCAAACTCTGTTTTCATCTCATCAACAAATCCTTTTGCTAGTTCTTCTCCATTGCTTCCAAACATAATGTAATCAACATATACTACAACAATTAGGAGTTCATTTTCATGGGCTTTTATGTACAGATTGTTGTCTACTCCACCTCTCTTAAAGCCTTGTTTTTGCAAATATTTATCCAGTCTTGAGTACCAAGCACGAGGAGCTTGTTTTATTCCATATAGAGCCTTCTTCAGTCTACACACATAGTATTCTTTGTCTGTTAAAGAGAAACCTTCTGGTTGTTCCATGTAGACTTCTTCTTCTAGATCTTCATTCAGAAATGCAGATTTCAGATCCATTTGATATACCTTGAAGTCTTGATAGCATGCAAAGGCCAGAAACATTCTGATGGCTTCCATTCTGGCTACAGGGGAAAAATTTTCATCGAAATCAAGTCCTTCGATTTGTGAATATCCTTTGCAGACAAGTCTGGATTTATTCCTGATTACCTGTCCTTCCTCATTCATTTTATTTTTGAATACCCATTTCGAGCCTATGACATTTTTCCCAGTGGGTCTAGGAACTAGTTCCCAGGTATTTTTTTTCTCAATTTGGTCCAATTCTTCATTCATAGCATTCACCCAAGACTTGTCCTTTCTAGCCTCTTCAAACTTCTTTGGCTCTACTTGTGATAACATGGTTATGTATACCTCTTCTATCTATTCAGTTAGCTTCCTTCTTGTCTGGACCCCTACTTTCTTGTCTCCTATGATCTGATCTTCAGGATGATTCTTCTGAGTGTATCGTGAGGGGGATTTCAAGCTCATCTCTGCATCTTCTATTGTCTTGCTTGTTTCATCATCATTTTGGTTTTCTTATTCACGATTTTCTGAAGGACTGCAGAAGTCTGTATCTTTTGTGTTTTTTGGAAGTTCTTCATCAAATCTCACATCAATGCTTTCTACTATTTTCCGAAGAGTCTTGTTGTAACACCTGTACCCTTTACTTTTGGAGGCATATCCTAGAAATATCCCTTCATCTGCTCTTGCATCAAATTTCCCAAGATTTTCATCATTATTCTTTATGTAACACTTGCTTCCGAAGATTCTAAAATGTTTGATTGAAGCTGGTTTCCCATGCCATAGTTCATAAGGAGTCTTGTCACTGCTTGGCCTTAAGTGAGCTTTGTTAAGGATATGCATAGCTGTGTGTACTGCTTCTGCCCAGAAGGTTTGAGGAATATTGCTTTCCTGCATCATGGCTTTGGCAATCTATTGTACAGATCTGTTTTGTCTCTCTGCTACTCCATTCTGCTGAGGTGTCCCTACAATTGTAAATTTTTGCTTTATGCCATGTTCATTGCATAGATTAGCAAAGTCATAATCTGTGAATTCACCACCTCTTTCTGATCTGATGCATTTTAGTTTGCTTCCTGTTTGATTTTCTACTAATGTTTTGAATATCTTAAATTTTTCCAGGGCTTCTGATTTATTCTTGAGGAATGCCACCCATGTCATTCTAGAGAATTCATCAATTATTAGCATGAAGTAGGATTCTCCACTTGGAGTTTTAGTTCTTGCAAGTCCACACAGGTCCATGTGCACAAGTTGGAGCAGTCTTCTTGTTGATGTCTCATCTTTGGCTTTAAATGACGTGCAGGTCTGTTTTCCCAATTGACAAGATTTGCATATAGTATTAGAAGGTCTTTTTATTTCTGGCATGTCTCTGACAGATTTCTTCTTGCTTAATCTGATGATGTGATCGAAGCTGAGATGTCCCAACATTTTGTGCCATAACCATGACTCCTCAAGTTTGCTAAGATGGCATGCTTCATCTTCCTCTTTCACAATGTAAACATTGCTCTCTGTTCGAACACCTTTGAGCAGAGTCTTACCTGTGGTACTTGACCTGACTTCACAGTCTTGTGCTCTGAAAATAACTTCGCAGCCTTTACCACACATTTGACTGACACTCAGCAAATTTTCTTTCAGCCCATCTACAAAAATTACATCTTGGGCCTTACCTCTGCCATTATTTAAGCTGACTGTGCCCTTTCCCTTGATTTTTCCTGATTTATCATTTCCAAAAGTAACATTACCAGTTTTCTTTTCATCAAAAGTTATAAATTTTCTCCTGTCTCCAGTCATATGTTTTGAGCAGCCAATGTCTAGATACCATTGGCTTTTTAGATCTTGAGCAGTTAGAGCCAGGTCACATTTATTCACCTTCTTTTTCCACTGGAGGCATCCTTTTGTTTGGTATCTTTTGTGAGATGATGAATCACATCCTTTCAGAGGACATTTGGAAGGCATATGTCCAACTTGATTGCATACACAACATTTGATCATAATTTTTGCAGAATTGTGAGTATGAACAAAACTTCTTTGATTCATACATCTCCTTGAGGTGTTGAACATAAATCTTTGTCCATACTTTCTACATTCAATAATTTTATGGCCAAATTTCTTATAATAAAAATAGTAACCGTAGAAATTATTTGCATACCTGATGTAAGGTTGTCTTCTCCATTTGTTTATTTGAGACAGTCTCTTCACATTTTGCATATTTTGCTGGTTTGAATCACTCCTCCTTGCATGACAATATGCAGCAATGTGTCCCAAATTGTGGAAGACATAACAGGTGGCATTTTTCATAGGAGGGAAGAATCTCCTTTGATGGCTTCCAAATTTGACATACTCATGGGTATATGAATCTTTTCTTGTTGTTTGAGTATTTCTTTCATTCTTTGTTATTAGAGGATTTTTCTGGGTTCTATCTCCCTCCTTACAAGTTTCTTCTTTTGTAGGAGTTATTTGAGCTGCTTCATCATTCTTCTTTGCTTTTACAAAAATAATCTCTCTGTTTTCCTTTTCTTTGCATTTACTAGATTCTCCTTCATAGCCTATTCCGGTTTTTACCATAGGATATCTTTGAGCATCTAGAATTTCATTCAACTTACTGGAGCTTGTTGTTTGAGAGGAATTTGTAGACACTTTCCTCTGAGCATTTTCTAATTTCTTCCTCAGACATAAAACTTCTTCTTCCAACTTCTCTTGTTCTTTGGTTTTATCCTTGATTTGCTGAAGTAATATGTCTTCTATATTCTTGGCTTCTTCAAGCTCTACCTTTAGCTGCATGAGGACTTCTGAATTTTGTTCTTCTCTTACATACTTGAGGAGAATGTCCTTTTGTTTTCTGCACTTCAGTTTGAGCCTGTCAATCTCCTCCAGAGAACTTCTTAGCTCCCCCTCAAGGTCGACTTTGCCTTCTTCTTTTTCGTCTTCTAGTAGGATTCCTTCAAGTTCTTCTATGGCCATCAATAAAAATTCATAGGTTCCTTCTTCACTAGAGGGTTCATCTGAATCTTCAGATGTACTGCTGTCTTGTTGAGCATAAAAGGATTTTCTGCTGAACTTCTTTCCTTTCTGCCAGTTCTTTGATGTATTTTTCTCTGACTCTTGAGCTTGATTCCTTACTTTCTTGTGAGGACACTTAGCAGAATAGTGTCCAACTCTTCCACAGTTAAAGCATTTGAAAGGAATTTTACCTTTGTATTTACCTGAGCCTCTATCCAATTTCTTGACAAATTTTGCCTCTTCTTCATCCAAGCAAGAGCATATGTCTTCCTCTTCCTCTTTCTTCTTTTCTGTTTTAACGGCTTCCTCCCTCGTACTTGGCTTCTTCTGTGGGAGCCTCATCTCATATGATGTTAAATTTCCAAGTAGCTGGTTCATGGTCAAGGTCTCCCAATCAGTTGTTTCTTCTATTGTAGACACCTTGGGATTAAACCTGGATGGAAGAGATCTTAGAATCTTTTGCACAATTATACTTTTTGGCATGGTTTCTCCAAGAGCTTTCATATTGTTAACAATCTCTGCAACTTTTAGGAAGAAACTGTCAATGTCTTCATCATCATTCATTTTTAAGTTCTCAAACTGGGCTTTATAGACTTGAAGTTTTGTAGTCTTAACCTTCTTGTCTCCTTCATGGATGTTCTCCAGAGTATCCCACATTTCTTTGGCAGTGTCTTTGTGCATTACTTTGATAAACTCTGCTTCACACAATCCATTTAAGATGGCATTCATGGCTTTTGCGTTAGCTACAAAATCTTGTTTTGTTTCTTTCTTTGTATCAGTTGCCTTTGGGGCATATCCTAATTCCACAGCCGCCCAAACTTCTATTCCTAGAGACATTATGTATGTCCTCATTTTGATTTTCCAGAAAGCATAATTTGCACCCGTAAAGAAAGGGGCTTTATTGGTTGAGCATCCTTCTTTACTAGCCATCTTGGGAACCTAGGATCTCCTTTCAGTTTTTAAACTGGTACAAAGGAACCTACTCTGATACCAATTGTTGAATTCTTAGTTAAACTGAGAGGGGGGGTGAATCAGTTTAACAAATACATGAGCTTTTTAAATTTTTCATCAGCTAATTTACAGCTTACTTTTATAATCAATATTAGTATATGAGCAGTCTTAACATGTTGCAGTAAGTATTAAATTAATGTGACTTCAAACTTATTATGAGAGCAGCAAACATTAAGCACATTTGGTAAATCATCTCAGCACACAGGCAACACAGATAGAGACAACAGATTTAAGTGGAAACCCATAAAGGGAGAAAACCACATCTTATTATTGTTGTGATGCAAAGGCAAGCTCCAACTCCCTCTCACCACTGTTTTTCTGCAGGCGCCTACCTACAGGAGGATCCAACCTCAATTCTGCAAGCTACAACTTGCAAGGAAGCACCAAATCCCTTTAATTTTCTGCAGGCACCAACCTACAGGAGGCTCCAACCTCAGTCAGCTACAACTGACAGCTATCAAGCTGCAACTTGATAGGTGTTAGTATGAATCCTTTATCGAAGTGTACGAAAAAATACCACTTTAGATACGCATAACTAATAGCCCTAACATCAAATATGGCTGCCAATATCTTTAGATCTGCAGTTAGTTGATCAAGACAAGAGCTGCAAAAAACCATATCTATGCATAGAAAGACATTAAGCAGTAAAAAGAAGGGTTTGCTCCATATATCCAATAGACAAGACGAACAATTTTTGAAAGAATTTTTTGTATTAAGGGCACCTGGGAGGAAAATGTAAAGAAGACAAAGCCTATCTTCTCCAGTCAATGGCTCTACACCTCACCACTTTGCATCGCATCACTTTCCTGCTGGTGAAAACTGCATAAAGATAAAACCCAAAGGGAGTCACAAGCGTTAAATAATGAAAATACGACAATATAAGTATCAAAGTCAAATAGAGCTTGACCTATGACCAAGAAAAAGGAAGAGTGGTGAGAACCTTCCATTATAATAAATATAATGTCTTGACTCAAAAACACTGTGCACATTAACCAAATCTAGATCCACCTTTTATGAAATATTTTATTATATTTGTTGAAGGGAAAAAGTATTTGACTTGGGTCAAATCCCTTTATTTGAGAATAATAAATAAATAAATAATTTATTTATCATTTTAAGGAGGTCGTTAAAATATAATCAAATAAATAATGATTTATTTAATTATTTATGGATGATTTACTCATATTTAACAAGGAATATTATTTAAATAAGGTTTAAGTAATTATTCCTAGAAAATAATAAGATAAAATAAAGATTTATCTAATTAATTTCCTTTGTTTTGGGTTAAACATGACCAGAAAATCAAACAAATATAGGTTTGTTTAATATTTCCTTTTGGGGTTTCCTCATGACCATAAACAACCCGATAAATGTGTTTTATTAGGTTAATTTATTATAGTGAAGGCAATTTTACTTAGGGTAAAATTGGTCTTACATGGTGTACTTGGGTCCATCTAATGATAGTAGGTTAGATGACCAAAAATGGTGTAACAGATTTCCCCCACAAGGTGAGTGTTAGGAGCAAATCGTATGACCGAAGCACGTTGTAAGAACTCAATCACCAGACATCAAAAGGGAAGCCGAGAGAGAGAGATGTTAGACTAATCCCTCAAGAACTAGGACCCCGAGTGGTGAACAATACACAAAAAGTACAAGTCTCTTTTTATGAGAGGGTACCTATGCTAAAGGCGGCGGGGGAGGCATACCTATGCCCGCTGAGACAAAGTACAAAAGAATAGTGTGTCCAGTAAACAAGGGACCGAACCATAAAGTACAACCGGCATAAACATGAGCCAGATAGAAATACAATGAAGGATCCCACATACATGCTGTGCCTGGGATAACAGCCAAGACTTATACAATAATATCTGAGTACATGAGATACAAATACAACCCAAATTCCCCCTGAAAATGGGGAAGGGCTCGCAAAATCTGACTGATACATGCAAATCAAAAAGGCGCTGCAAGTGGCTAAGGCCGACATCATCAAATATATGGAGCTGCATCAAAGGTTGTAATGAAGAGGTCATCTGGGCATGTGGGGGGCTACCTGCAGGGCCACCCCCTCATGAGGGCTGAGACATCTCACACATACCCGGGAATCACCAAGAGCTGTTGTTGTATCACTGAACCATCAAGTATACGGATCTAGATCATGCTGAAAGGAGCTAGAGCTGAGAAACAATCAAGTCAAAGGGTAAGGAGAAAGCCCTTTGCCTGATCCGAGGCACCGAACAAGAGTGGAAGCTGGAACCAAGGTGCACCGCCCTCTAGACCAGCCTTCTAGAATGGATGAGCTGATGTCGACAGAAGGAGGTCAGCCATAGGTGAGGCAATAAGAGATCCTCAACTAAGGCACGAGAGAAAATAGTCAAGCGACTAATAGACTAATACCAATGATGATGGTGAAATGGAGGGAACTAAGTAGCGAATGGACGACTTCCCTTGTTAAAGCATAAAGGGCAGGAATGACATGGCAGCGACTGACACAAGATCATGAGGGGTAGGGGACAGTGGGACTGAAAGCCATAATGTGCGACACAAGAGAGGGATCAAGCAATGAAGGATGGAGGACTATAGCGGGGTACAAAGGGACTCGGGATAGACTCCATGAATGTGATGATGACTCAACTTGGATGCTCTAAACAAGGGCGCATCGATGGTGCTGCCACACAGAAAAGAGCTCATGGGGGACCCGAAAAACATGAGTACAAGATGATAACTCATGACGAAAATCGACAAAACAAATACAAGTATGGAGGCAAAGTGGTGCCCCAAGTACAAGTGTTGTAAGTGAGGAAATTTGATTTTGGGTGGAGGTGAAGTGACCCCTCTTGGACAAAATGTGTCCTAGTGAAGTATCAAATCAGAAAAAACTAACAGATACCCATTTGAGGTCTCAGTGAGAGCTTTCCAACGGTGTGGACGGTTTGTCAAACGGAGCTACGGTATGGTCGCAGCAGGTGAAAGAAGAAACAAGGGTTCTCTTTTAATAAGGCAGTTTTCCCTCCAAATCCACTCATTTTCTAGTGTTGCTGTGGTGAATGTAGAGAGGAGAGAAGGCCCTAAATCTTGCGGCGAGCGTAGCGGACAAACCGACCGTTGGAATCGAGATCCATCAGTGGCAGGTAAGAGGCCTAACCTTACTCTTTGATTTTGATGGATTGAAAGTTCATATTAGGGCCCAGAATCTCAGGAACAAACCCCCTTGCATATTTTCGGCCGGGTCACACTTTTTGGGCCAAAATCTGCGACCTGGAATGCAGGTTTTGAGCAAAAAGGTGCGACCTATCCCAGGATTTGGCAGAAAAGTCCGACCTGGAAGATGAGGGGGTTTGAGTGCTGTTTGTTGGCTAAGAGTTGGGTTTTTGTGTTTGGTTACAGTATTCCCTATCTGTATGCTGACAAAGATGATGTTTTTGTGTAGATATGGCAGATATACAGGTGAACTGGAGAGAGAGAGACCTGGGTACATTACGGGCAGAGATCCAGGCAGATCAGGGTGTCCATCATGTGTTGGCCAGGTTTGGGGTTTTTAAGTTTTTGGAGAACCCTTTGATGAGAGCTGGAGAGCCCTTCTTGGCCCGGATTATCAGTTATTGGGATCCAGAGCATGAGGTCTTTTTAGTGCAGGGGCACAGGATCGAACTGATAGTCCAGGATGTGTATTTCCTGACAGGTCTCCCGCCACTTGGGATGGTGCGAAATACGCAACTAGTGTTACCGCGGGGGAAAAACATCATGGAGTTTGTGGAGCGAAATTGTCGACCGGGTCTCCAAATCAAAGGGACGCGGATACCGATCGGGGACCTAGAGAGATTGGAGACTCGGGCAGTGGCCGCAGCGGTGCTGCGGATCCTGGGCAACCAAGCGTTCCATCTCATCACTGGGGGGCATATGATGATCGTAGAGAGTGTGTTGAGTCGGACCTACTATGGGTGGGCCCAAATGATGTTGGTGTCGTTAAAACGACAGCTGTCTCTTTGCAAGCGGAAAGTGAACCACGATTGCTCGTATGGGACTTTATTATGCTCCTTCTTTTTTGATAAGATCCCGACCTTACGACCTCATATACAGCTCTGAGATGGGGGCCCGAGAGAGCCCAGGATGCGCCGGTGGGGGCGACTACTGTGTAGAGGAGGAGGAGCGGTGGTTGGATGGGTGTTTCGACCTGAGTTCTTTTCCCATTGGGATCAGATGCCGTTATACATAGACGACTATCCCTATAGTGGGATGAGTTATTGTGGGGATCCGAACGTACCACTTCCGTCTGGTCGAGTATGGGGACCCGATGGTAAGTGACAAGTAACTATTCTTTTTTGGGAATGTTAAAGTTAATGAATAGTAGATAGGGTACTGACTCATGTACTTTTGGTATGCAGATATAGCTCCAGTAAAACCGACCGGATATATGGGACGACCGGCAGCATCTGGAGCTGCAGGTCCGAGTGGGTCGAGAGTAGTGCATAATGAGGATGCGGCTGCCCTTCTGGAGGACATCCACCATAGATGCGAAAGGTTGCTGACCGGAGTGTCAGAGCGCAGGTGGCAAGACTTGGACGACCAGTACATAGAGCCATGTATTGGTCTACCCTCGGAATGGCGAGGTGTCATGTGGTGCATGGCGATGGCCGGTCAAGGGATACGTGATCTACAAGCTGCAGGAGCAGAGCCATTAGCTCGGGATCTGCCAGATAGTGATTAGGTGTGGGGCAGGTGGTGCCCCCTAGTGTGTATGTAGGGGCAGGTGGTGCCCCCAGTTTTGAGTTTTCTGTAACATGCTATGGGCATGTCAAATGTATCAGAGTCGATGGACTCTAAAACACATGTTTTGCGACACATATTATGGATATGCATCTTTTTTAATGATTATGAATGTTATTGTCTTGTATGAAATGCCTGTGATAAATGCCAATCTAGAACATGGTTTGCAATACTATCTACATAGTGATTCTGTTCTCGAGGTACATGGTTGAAAGTTATGGTTTCAAATTCACGTATCAAGAGTTTCACTCGTAAATATCGTCTAAACAGCACAGGATTACGCACATGATAGACACCATTTAGTTGCATGACAAGAGGTAGGGAATCTAAACGAACATGCAGATGGAGGATGCGATGAAAGAGGGCATCGGCTAAGAGACCACGCACTACATCATATTCAGTCTGATTGTTGGTGGCAGTACCAATGCAGACCCCGTTTGAGAGCACAAGGGCATGCAAGGGGGTGAAAATGGCCCAACCTGCCGAGGCTAGATTCCGGGAGTAACAACTTGCACCATCAACGTAACCGATATAGGGTGGGGACGGGAGGTCCTGTGGAATAGTGTTACAAGACAACAAATGGGGGAAGAAGGGACAATGACGGCAGCGTGAGTGTACAGAAGACATCAAGCGGCAACTGCGGGAGGGAGTGCAATGAGCAGGATGGCTATGATTTATATACAAACTAGAGGGTGGTATATGAGGGTTATCGGGGGTATGACGGGGACTCGGGCTGCGGAGGTCAACAGAGATATGGGTGGAGTTATCTCGTGTATGGGCAGAAAAGAGGGGGTCAAGGGTGGAAAAGGTTCCCAAGTAGGCATCCGGATGGGAAAATAGGGGATGAAGAGTGGAAGGGACACCACATGACGCGGAAAAGTTACCTAAATCATCCGTAGGGGAAGAAAGGCTCGCATACGGATCGTCATGGGGAATGACAGAAGAACAGGGAAATAAATGGTTAAAAGATGGGGAGCCGAGGGTGGTCGCTGAAGGGGGGTCAAGCGAAACAACAGGGGAGGATTCAAGGGGAATGTGCTCCAAGGGTCTCACAGAGGATGATAGGTAAAGAATGGTGATAGCAGACTCTGTCATCTGGACATCAGGGGGGGGAATGTCGATGGGAGCGGGGGGATCCTCAAGCTGACCCGAAGCATACTGTGCGAGGATGGGAGAGGCGGACTGATTTTGTTCAACCTCATACTCGCGGACTAATTCTAAAGAGGCGTGGTAATGCATCAGGTGAGGAAAATGGTGGGAATAATGGCCATGGACACCGCACAAAGCGCAGGGTTTGCTAGTGAGAATAGTTTTGGGGTTCTTGGTTACGGACGAGGATGGGAGAGAGGGGTCAGGGACCGTAGACTTAGGGAATGCGACTTTAACCATGGGTTGAATGCGGGGAAATTCAGGACAAGTATGGGTGGCATGACCGGCGACATCACACAAGGCGCAAGGCTTTGCGGGCGGAGGAGGAACCGGGTCAGTCGGGGTAACCTTATCTTTGGATGCCCCCTTGTGAGATTTTACTTTCTTTCCTGGAGCTGTCACCACAGGGGTAGGGTCCTGGGGAGGTGCAGGGGGCATGGTAGCAACAGAGGAAGCGAGGGGGACCAGTTGAACCGGTGTCAAAGCAAGATAGGGTTTGGGGTGACTAGGAGGGGTAGCGGCTGGAGGGTCAAGGTACCAGATGGGTATGCCCAAGGTCAGGTTAGGGAGAGAGGGGGTGGCCATGACGGGGACCAAATAGACTCCGGGAGGGGGAGCCAGGAAAGGTATCTAACCAGCGGGATAATGACCAGGAGGGATGACTCTGAAATGGTTAAGGCCTGGGGGAACCGATCCAGGGGGATAAAGGGGTTCAGGGATACCAGCTGTAGGAGAAGGGCCAGAAGGAGGAGGTCTGGCTGGCGGAGATGAAGGGCTAGGAGCGGGTTGCGGTGGGCGAGGTTGAGTCGGAGGTTGCTGACTAGCCGAAGCGGGTCGCTTAAGGGCAGCCCGAGACGATTGCATCATGCAAACATTCGATAAGCTGGGATCAGAGATATGAGGAGGAGGAAGACCAGGGAAGGTGCCAAGCAAAGAGGAGTCTTTGTAGACACCGGGAGAGACACTGGTCAAGGAATCGATGGTTTGCTTATTGGCTACAGAAGAGATGGTCGTCTCTGGGGAGGTCTGAGACAGTGGCTCATGATAAGTCAACTGGTCAATGGTGACTATCTTTCCATTGTGAGGAAAAGACATCTTGCAAAAAACCGCGGATGGGATAGAAGACATGGCATAGGTGTAGCTTCGCCCCAATAGAATGTTGTAGTATAGAGGGGCGTCGATGACTTCGACGTCAACGCAAACAGTCTTACCGGCAAGGGTGATAGGAAAATTATGAAAAAGGCCAATGGGATGGGAGGTGTGGCTGTCCCATGCTCGAAGGGTGAACGTGGAAGGGGCCAACTCAGGAGATCCAAGTTGCTTCCAAACCGAAGCGGACATCACACAGGTGGATGCCCCCTCATCAATTATACACCGAGAAACATTGGCATTTCGGATTTTGACTATGATTTGGAAAGCGACGGAAGTAGGAAGAGGAGGATGTTCTGATTGATGGGCGTCGAAAACAATCATTTGGTCATCAGCAGGATCTACAGCGCCCATGGAAGATAGCAGAGCCTTCTTTTGGGAAGGGCACGACTAGAGGAGTTCCAATGTGGAAATGGCAGCAGGAGATTGTGCCAAATCATCTACTATGCTATATGAATGAGCAGCTTGACCAGAGGCAACATTTCGACGTAATGCTCCCTTCAGAATCTTGGTATGAACCTCAACTTTGGGTTGAGGGATATGTAAGGGACCATTGGATGTCGAAAGAGGCTCTGTAGAACCGGAAGAAGGGGACTCGGGTGCAGAATGAGCGGAAGGCTTGGGGTACTGGCGAGACCGAGTTTGAAGGTGAAGGTCGACGGTTGGGGATGGATCAGAGTTCATCATGAGGATCTGGTAATCGGAGGAACCAGAAGGGGAAGGTTGAGTAGTGACCTATCCATCAGGTGGTTGAGTAGCCATGAAACCTTGCTGAGAGAAAGGGTCAGTAAACACAGCTGGTTGAGTAGTGGTCACATTAGGGGGAGCATGAGGGGAGGCATGTTGTTCTTGCAATGTGGCTTGATACTCCCACATCTGCCGCATATGTGGTAAGAGGGGACAATCGTGGGTGTAATGACTGTAAACACCACAACACGAACAAGGCTTATTTGTGCGAAGAGGCCTGTCCGGCTTGGGCTAAGTGCCCTGTTACTGGTTAGCAGTGTTAGGGTCAATACTTTGAGGATTGGGTCCACGAGTACCAGGGGCAGATTGATTTGGATTACCTCTCCACCTTCTTTGAGAAGAAGGGGGATTAGTCACGCCCTGCTGTGCAAAGACTTGCCCTGGAGGGGGCTGTAGGTGCTGTTGCGGGGGTGGAGGAGGCAAGGGAGGTGGAAGCGCTTATGTTGGAGGAGCTGGCACACCAGGCTACGGATAATGATAATGGTTAGGTTGGGCAACATTGAGGTAAGCAGGAGGTTGGGCAAAAGGATGAGGCATGTCGTATCCTAGATACATGCTACCTGGAGGGGGGAAAGTGCTAGAGGTGTTGGCCCCTCCCGGAGGGAGACCATAGCCCATAGGAGGTTGACCATAAGGATGAGAGAGGGCTCCAATGATACCATCGGCGGAATGAGATGCCCCCGGTGCGTAAGTGCCACCGGGCCTAGGGAGGTCAGGAAGGACGGTATAAACATAACCAGACTGAGCGTAGATCAGGTCATATTTCAAGGCTACTTGGAGGGCAGCTTCTTCGGTTTGAGGGAAATTGGAGGCGACATCTTTGCCAATGGGAGGTAAGAGAGTGTGAAGGAACTAGTCCATATAAACCCGATCTTCGAAGGGGGGAGCTCGACATAAGCTCCGTCTTCTTCGCCATTCCTGGACATGGGTAGAAAGGCGGGTTGAAGAGGTTTGCTTGAAAGAAGTCAAGAGCTCCGTACCAGTATCGTATCGGAGAGGGAGCTGGAAATAAGATAAAAAGGCTTGGGCAATGGTCACAAAGGTGGTATGGGAAGAGGTGGCTTGGTCAACATACCATTTATAAGCTTCACCGGTAAGCGTGCATTGGAACAACCGAAGACGGATGGAATCATCGGTAATGGAATTGGAGGAACACCACATGTGGAAAGATCGAGCATGGTTGGTTGGATCTTCTCCAGCAAGGCCTTCGAACTTAGGGATGTCAGAGGGGAGCTTGGTTGGCATAGCAGGCCAACCAACATCGTGGCGGATAGGGTCGTTGATCAACTGATTGAAATCGGGGAGGCTGAGGCCTGCCATGTAAGGGAGCAAGGAAAATTCTCGAGGTAGTTCCTGTGTGGTACTCGCTAGTAGTAGTGCCTGCATTAGGGCCGGGGATTATCAAGCATGTTAGGGCCCCGGACCGCATATAGTGAAGGTGACAGTGGGAGAAACCATAAAGGAGAACCCAATGAATCGAAAGAGAGCCTGAATGCGGACTGCAGGAGGATTGGCTCGACTGACTTGGGATCTGACGTCGACCGGGACGAACCGAGGGTGAAGGCCAAGAAGTCTCCGGGAGGCGCGCCTTGGGGGCACAATGATGACAACACAAACACGGCACGAGGGGAAGAAGAACGACCGAAAAAGGCAGGGAGGTGCAGAATCAAGTGATTATAATGTCGAAACAAGGGCAAAAAGGTGCAGTGTCAATTGATTTTAAAGTCTTTGCCTGGCGATGTAAACCAGGCTCTTCTTCGCTTAGGGTGAGTGTGTGGCGTGTGTTAATTTTAATTTTTAAACCCTTTTCGTTTTGAGAGAAAGAGAAAAAGTGTGCTGTGTAACTGAAAATAATGTTGCAAAAACATTATATAATGCTGAAATAAGAGAAAAGTAACAGCTACTAGGGCACCGATTCAACCCAAAAAGGCGGGTCTCTCAAAACTAATCTAAAAGAGGGAAAAAATCTAGTCAAAACACACTAAAAAGAGGCCAATATATCTAGGGTCGAAAGGGACAGGGATCTAAAGGAGAAAGCTGCTGAAAAGAGGTGCAGATCACAGCCAAGAGGCAGAGGCAAGGTGGCTGGAAAAAAGAAGGAAATCGGAAAAAAGCAGAAAGGATAGGGAGGAGGTCCTAAAGGGAGGTCCAAAAAAAACTACAAGAGGTGGTTTTAAAGGAAGAAGAGCTGATTTAAAGGGATCTGAGAATGAGGTATCCGATCTGAAAAAGGGAAGGTTGAAACTCTGAAAAAATTAGACACCTGAAACAGCTTAAACTCTTCCACAAAAACTGGAGGGTACTGAAGCCCTAGGGGGCTAGGTTCCCACCTAGATGAGCAAAACAGATCAGAAATAGTTCCAAATGGGTGGAGACAGAGGCTGGAAAACCCTGACAGAAGCTTCAGCAAAACCCAGAAAAATTGCAGAAAATCAGCAGAAAAAAGCACAGGTCGCAGGTTCTAACCTGTTTTCCTATTCAGGTCGCAGAAAAGGGGCTGAAAAGTGCGACCTGGAGTCCAGGTCACAGCTTTTGGGCTGAAAAGTGCGACCTCCAACTCCGGTTGTCCCAGCGACAGATTTGCGGAAAAGTTGCCATCTCAGTTGCGGCTGATGTCTATCACCTACGCAATAGGGCCAGAAACATGAGAAAGTTAGAAATTTTAATTGTTTAGGGTTTTATAGGTGAAAAACAACATGAAAATATGAAAAACAAAAAGCTGAAAAGAAACGCTAGGGTATGAAGTAGCTGGATATGCAGGAATATGAAAAACGACAGCGGTCGTAATTGAAAACCCGTGTGGAGTCGCCAATTGTTAGTATGAATCCTTTGTCGAAGTGTACGAAAAAAGACCACTTTAGCTACGCATAACTAATAGCCCTAACATCAAATATGGCTGCCAATATCTTCATATCTGCAGTTAGTTGATCAAGACAAGAGCTGCAAAAACCAGATCTATGCATAGAAAGACATTAAGTAGTAAAAAGAAGGTTTTGCTCCATATATCCAATAGACAAGACAAGAACAATTTTTGAAAGAATTTTTTGTATTAAGGGCACCTGGGAGGAAAACAAGAAGGTGTTTCCAATTCTCCTCAATGGGATGGGTTCTTGGAAGTCCTCAGCACTTCAGATCTAGCATTTCTTTCTCCTGTTGGTGTAGAAAACCCAGACAAAGATAGAACTCAAAGGGAGCTCACACAGCAAATAATGGAAAATATGACAATGATAATGGCTCAAAGTCGGACCAAGAGTTTAGATCCAAAGCGATCTAATAGGAAACAAAAGGTGAAGAATGGTAGGAAAAACCCTCCTATTTATAACAAAATATTGGGTCATTCTAGATCTTGGTGCATGATTAAAATAACATTAACCAAATCTAGATCCACCTTTTATGGAATATTGTATTATATTTGTTGGAGGGAAAAGGTATTTGACTTGGGTCAAATCCCTTTATTTGTGAATAATAAATAAATAAATGATTTATTTATCATTTTAAGGAGGTGGTTAAAAGATAATCAAATAAATAATGATTTATTTAATTATTTATGGGTGATTTAGTCATATTTAATAAGGAATATTATTTAAATAAGATTTAAATAATTATTCCTAGAAAATAATAAGATAAATAAAGATTTATCTAATTAATTTCTTTGTTTTGGGTTAAACATGACCAGGAAAATCAAACAAATATAGGTTTGTTTAATATTTCCTTTTGGGGTTTCCTGTTTAGGCCATAAACAACCTAATAAATGTGTTTTATTAAGTTATTTTACATAGTGAAGGCAATTTTACTTAGGGTAAAATTGGTCTTACATGGTGTACTTGGGTCCATCTAATGATAGTAGGTTAGATGACCAAAAAATGGTATAACAATAGGGAAGCTCCAACTTCCTCAATTTATCAAACAGAATGTTTGCTGATTTACCTCAGATATCAGCTCTATTCTGTAGCATCTCTTTCTGCTCCTCTCTTCCTTATATTCTCTGCCTCAATCTTCTATGCTTTCCATAATCTATCCCTTACTCTCCTCCTCTCTTTTATGCATATCAAGTTGATATTATATATATATTTCATTACATGACTGTTTGTATTCCACAAGGAATTTGGAGTGAACAGCCATGACTCTTTGACTTTTGTCTTCTCATTCCTTGGTCCAACTCATTTAAAATTATAAAAATCTGTACAAATTTCAATATTACAGTGGTATTTTTGTTTTCCTACTAGAGACTTGCCAATGCATCACAAACAATAAAAATTAATTACAACATTTACATTCACATTTTCAATTACACACTTCAATTTCACTCAGCTCCTTTTCTGGATTTTGGCTTTACTGGATTTGTCTTTTCTGCTGTTGTTGAGTGACTGTTCTATATACTATGGTTCACCTCTATGTCTTTTCATCTTTTTCCCTATACCATTTTTCAGTCGTTGTCTCTCTCTCTTTTGTTCTTGCAGTCTTTCTTCTTCATTGCAGTTGTATAACTGTTGTACATATAACTGTCTCTTAATATAACTACTGTGCAATTTATCATTCTACTGCTGAACTGGCAATTTCAATAAAAATATTTGGATACTCTAGAACTATGCAGAAGCTTTGATAGTTTCTCATTCATCTATGGTTATGCAACCATATTATAAACGTAATATACCAATTTATACATTTTTCTACCAGTCTTTCAAAATGCTGCATAGTATCCTTGACTTTGGCTTAAACCCCGACGCATCAACATTATATATATATAAACATAGATATACTCTTACATGCTCATGATTTTCTCGTAAAATATATTCCCTACTTCAATTGTTACAAACATTAACGTGCCGCTGACTTATATTAAAACCCAGCAGTAATATATATCCATATAAACTTTCAGGCCCTTCAACAATATTTAATATTCGACTTGGGGTTAAGATCTCGGCATAGCACAACAACATATATTGAACCAATAATGCGAAGGGAAATCGGGTCCCACACTCTTTATATTTAAATCTTGTACGAATAATATTTGCAATGGTTCAAACCATAATAATACACTTTGTTAAATCTGCAAACTTTAATAATGATCATCACACACGTACGCATGGGCCCCAACACTAACGGTCGTCTCCATCCGACAGTTGTTATCACGTCGCACCGCCTCATTTGATCGGACGGATATTGCTCAGCGAAGATGCGCGAACAATAATGCGCGATGGCGTTCAGTGAGAGCAGTTTTGAAAATTCGCTCGGGGACACATGTCGCCCATCCTGTGGAATCACTCCTAATATCTTGAATACCACCCACCGTGTAAAGGTGGTGCGATGAAAACCAGATACCACCTTTACTGTTCACTCTTCATGGTTCCGCCTAACTTCACGTTCCGTCGTTCGAGTTCCACCTTCAGAGTTCCACTAAGTTTATCGGTTACACTAACCGTGATTTCACCAAATTTCTCATAATGTGCGTCTAACGCACCTGCACACAGTTAACTAAACAGTTCCTCGGTTTTTCAACTGTGGAATGGAAATTTCTAGGTTTGAATTGAGTTCTCTACTTTGAGAGCATCGATGCTTCGAAACTCACACTTTCAATCAAATATTCAACCCTACTATGCACTCAAATATTTCTTATATACATGTATAGAATCTCCATTAACCCTTGGGATTTCTACCCAAAAAAAAGATTCAAATTTTTCGTTACTGCACCCCTAACCAGTTCTCAACCTCGATCTCATTTTGCAGGTTATGCACAACAGAGTTTATAACTAAACCATTCTTCTAAGTACTAAGTATGGGACAGCATTATACATACCCCAAATTCATAAACTCAGAAAAATACAAGGATACAGATATGCAATTAAGTAAGTAATGCATAGATAGTTAGATAATTGCATAGATAGTTACATATCACAGCTCTTTCACATCAAATTCTTGTATCAACAATATCCATATAATACTAATTTACTTACTCCTCCTTTGCAATCCCCTTTGCCATCAATGACAACATTTCCAACAAAAGGTGGTTCTTCCCTCCTATGAAAAACATCACTTGTTTTTCCTGTCACAAACCAGGACATATTGCAGCACATTGTAAGACAAGGCATATAAAATTTAACCAGCAAAATATGCAGCAAATGAGAAGACTACCTCAAGAAAACAAATGGAAAGGACAACCACTCACCAGGTACACAAATCATTTCCATGGCTACTGTTATCCATGCAATGAATTTGGACATAAATCTGTTGAATGTAAATCATGCTAAAAAATGAGAACAAAATATTATACATTAGCTCAAATTTACTTTTATAAAACAAGGTGTTATGTATGCTTCAAGGTTGGTCACAAAACAAAAGACTATAATTGATCTAGGTGGATATCGGTGGCCTCCCACCTATTCCATTTGGACCCGCAGCATCAATTCTTTCAGTTTTTCAGCTTCAGCACAGCTTACTATTTATAGCAGGTTTTCGGGTCCTGCACACCCGGAGCCGTTTTGGGGCATTAATAATCCAGGTGGATATTGGTGTCCACCCATCGAGTCCATTTGAACCCCCACCATCAGTTATTTCAGTTTGTAAGTTTCGGCACAACTTACTATTTTTAGCAGTTTTTCGGGTCTTACACTTCCGGAGCCGTTTTGAGGCCCTAAACGACGTTTTTTGGGAAAATGGAGAGCAACATGGGTCCATGGACTGATTTTGCTCGTACAAAAGTTGTACTCCTCGGATAGATCTTTCTAACGAGCTATTGAGTGTGTCAAACGGAGATCAGATGCCAAAGTTACGTCCTCGGGAAGTTGAACCACCAATTTACCCAAACGGGGCCCATAGTTTTGGCGCTTCATCTCCTACGGTTAGGGTTTTGGACGTTTCGGATTCTACATTGTTTCTCAACAATAAATAGGCCCTCGAGCCTCATTGTAAGACAGCTCAGGGGACTGGGAGCCAATACATCTCTTCTCAGAGATAAGTGCTACCAATGCCCTAGCTCGCCACATCTCCATTATGTCTGCATTGTAACATAGTTCTGGGGCTGGTAGCCGCCACATCTCTTCTCAGGGATACGCTGCTAGTACCCTAGCTCATATATTTCCATTATATCTGTAATAGGCCTGCGAGCCTCAATGTAACACAGTTTAGAGGCTTGCGTACGCTACATCTCTTCTCAGAGATACGCTACCAGCGCCCTAGCTTATTTCCATTATGTTTGTAAGATTATTGCAGTCATTCTTTTATTAATAAAATGAATCATTATTTCTGCTGCATCTCTATATCTATGGTTATATCTGTATTCTGTTGCGTTCGTGCATAAAATCCGGATCAGTGGTATCAAAGCGGGTCTGCTCTTTCTCTGTTTTTCTCTTCATGTCCCCAATGCGGCCAGGGTATAAGGAGTTCAACCTCGCAACCCCGACGACCCCCCATGGCGGAAGGAAAGAAAGACGAGGGAGCAGGAGATCCTGTCAAAATCTTGCTCGAGGATTCCCTCGAGAAACAGAGGAACGCGATGATGGACAATTTTTTTTTCAGATCCTTCAATGGCTGCCCAGCGGTGGCACATCTACATCCAGCACGGCTGCCAACACCAAGTTCAGCAAAATTTCCCCCCCCCCATGGAGGAACTTAACGCAATGGAGACCATTGCTTCCTAAGGAGGGAGGAATGATCCAGGTGGATATCGGTGGCCTCCCACCTATTCCATTTGGACCCGCAGCATCAATTCTTTCAGTTTTTCAGCTTCAGCACAGCTTACTATTTATAGTAGGTTTTCGGGTCCTGCACACCCGGAGCCGTTTTGGGGCATTAATAATCCAGGTGGATATTGGTGGCCACCCATCAAGTCCATTTGAACCCCCACCATCAGTTATTTCAGTTTGTAAGTTTCGGCACAACTTACTATTTTTAGCAGTTTTTCAGGTCTTAAACTTCCGGAGCCGTTTTGAGGCCCTAAACGACGTTTTTTGGGAAAATGGAGAGCAACATGGGTCCATGGACCGATGTTGCTCATTCAAAAATTGTACTCCTCGGACAGATCTTTCTAACGAGCTATTGAGCGTGTCAAACGGAGATCGGATGCCAAAGTTACGTCCTCGGGAAGTTGAACCACCAATTTACCCAAACGGGGCCCACAGTTTTGGCGCTTCATCTCCTACGGTTAGGGTTTTGGACGTTTTGGATTCTACATTGTTTCTCAACAATAAATAGGCCCTCGAGCCTCATTGTAATACAGTTCAGGGGGTTGGGAGCCGATACATCTCTTCTCAGAGATAAGCGCTACCAATGCCCTAGCTCGCCACATCTCTATCATGTCTGCATTGTAACACAGTTCAGGGGCTGGTAGCCGCCACATCTCTTCTCAGGGATATGCTGCCAGTACCCGAGCTCATATATTTCCATTATGTCTATAATAGGCCTGCGAGCCTCAATGTAACACAGTTTAGAGGCCTACGTACGCTACATCTCTTCTCAGAGATACGCTACCAGCGCCCTAGCTTATTTCCATTATGTTTGTAAGCTTATTGCAGTCATTCTTTTATTAATAAAATGAATCATTATTTCTGCTGCATCTCTATATCTATGGTTATATCTGTATTCTGTTGCGTTCCTGCATAAAATCCGGATCAATAATCTTCCATATACATTAAAGATCTCTAGACAGAAGACAGAATCAAAACAGATCAATCAAAACCATGAATCAAAAATAAGATTAGACATTATGAAGAACCCCAATAAAGTATGGAAGGAAAAGAGAAAGGGGGAGCCTGTTACCTCAATAACTAAATAAATCCATCATAGTCTTAGGGGGAGCTACTCTAGGAAGCAAAGAAAATATCCAATTAGCGATAAATATGAAGTAACATCCCAAGGGGAGATTAGTTCATAATTAGTCCCCATGAAAGTAGTCTAAGAAGAGCTCCTTGGAATGCGAACAGCTATGATATCAAGAAGGGAAAGGAAATTCCTCTAATAGAGAACTATAGAGGAAGAAGATTATCTAAAGTATTCAATAGCTGACAGATTGATGGAAGAAGAGAAGGCAACAAGAAGCCATGGTTGTAGAGAGGACATCAGTACATTAAGTAATGATCACATTGTGCTTCATACTACTACAATTAACAATGAATCACATTAAGAAGGATTAGTAAGAGAAGAGCCTATCATCATTATGTTATGATGTCATTCATCTATGAAAATTCCCCTTGGAGGAATGCAGTTAAGTGAGTAATAAATCTTTGAGTAATCAGCCCATGAAGATTCATAGAAAATAAATTGAAGTTGCCTTCCCAAAGATCTTTATATTAAGACTGTTGAATTGATTTTTAAAGCAGTAATGATTCTGGAGCAGTCTTAGAAAGGAAAAAGCAGTGAAATTTCTTTGAACATAATGAAAGAATAAGAAAATGGTTAATGATGCCAAGATAAAATTCAGGATATTGATGACTGTTGGTGTGAACAGTGGAAAGCTCAATAGTGTAATTCATGAAGGATGTCTTAATTATGGGTTAATGTGAAAACTGAAGTGAAATCTCTGCATGGTTTATCAAAGTAGTATCAATTGGCATTTAGGTACAAGCTGCATGCCTATCAACAGAATACCAGATGTTATCAGTGGAGCAGCAATATGGTACAGGTCCTCAGGATCAAAGGATTGTGGCAAAAGTACATCAAGGCAGTATACCCAGCGTTATCTGCATTATTCAGCATGAAAAGCAACAAGGACCTTTCAGTCTTTAAGAGTAATATCCCTGTCAGCAATCTCGCACATATCACCAACAACAGGCAGTACAGGTGAACTACAACACAAAAGATACATTGGCATCATAATAATTGAACAGATGTTGTACTACAGATGAGTGTTGCAGAAGAATACAGATTCCATCTACAATCTTCCTTAACAGATATGTATTTCTGATGAAAATCATACTAGAGACTAAAGTATATTTGAAGCACTCTCAGTATTTTAGTTTGGATCAAATAATGCATCTATGATTAGACAAGGCTGGTACAATGGGTTCTATGAAGTGTCATTATCTTCACTTTCATCTTTATAATAGTTAAAGGAGTCTGTGCTTTGGGATTGTATCAACTTACTATGTATATAAAATTTCAATAATTCTCAAAAGTGTTCTCTCAACAACTCTTGTACACCAGCTTGGAACAGCAGGGTACAAAGTCAAAAGAGGAAGGCCTAAACACATCTCAGAGAGAGGAAATGAAGAGATAGAAATAACACTAGGAAATGTGCAACCCTTTGCCATTGATGTCAAAGGGGGAGGAAAAGCAAGCAAAACAAGGAGCAGAGGAAGTGTATTGCAATCAATGCCAAAGGGGGAGACTGTTGGAAATGTTGTCATTGATGGAAAAGGAGATGGAAAAGGAGGAGCACCTGAAACAACAAAAAGGCAGCAGAGAGTTAGCAGAGGCAGCAAAAAGAGAAGCAAGGAGCAACATTAGTCAAGGAGCAGAGGAAGCAGTGAATTGAAGCAGAGACAAGCAGTGAATTGAAGCAGAGACCTGTAGAGGTAGAGAACTGTTGAAGAGACAGAGTAAGAGTAGAAGGCCACCGAATAGAAGATCAGGCCAGAAGCAGAGATTCCTATAAGCAATTTCATTTAATGAAAGAACATAGTTTGGAACTATATGTGCATCGCTTGACTAATTTCTGTCTAGGAAAATCCTGTGTTAAGGGTGATTATGTAGAATGTATGATGTTTATTGAGTAATTGTATATGGATTTCTGTAATTGGGATTTTAAAGCGAAATTCTACATATGACTGACCAAGACAAGCAGTTTTGTATGTGAATCCATTTGTCTATATGAATGAGGGAAAATGTTCGTGAATGTATGTGTATGGTGGATTTAGTTTCTGGAGAGAATGCTTGATTCTATGTGAAAAGACCCTGAAATAGGGTGAGATAATACTCTACACCTACCGAAAGAATTCTGTGTAAGACATCTAAGGTGAATCGAATTTATGTGCCCAATGTGTGGAAGGAGGGCTCGATTCTGTTTTAATGCTTGAGTCATTATATTTTGGAGGAATTTAATTAATTTCTCTCTGTGTGAGAACAATATTGTGTCTCTTAGAGCTGCAGGGGTTCACATGGTTGAAATGTTGTGTGACCAGTATACAAAAATGAAATTAGGGGCGCAGGGCTGAACTACACATAAGAATGGCCATTGTGTATTGGAATCCTAAAGAGACTACGGTCTCCAGAATATGTACGAGCTTTTAAATTAGACCGTGAAGGTGTAGAGGCCTCAACTTTCTTGAAATATGGAAGTGCTAACAATACAGAGAGTTGACATCTGAAGAGGCGTAGTGAAGCAAATTCTAAATCGGAACCTCGAGCTAATGGATGGAACCATGAGTAAATAGTATGGGCGGATTCAAGAAACAATTTATGGTATTCACGTAGCTCCTAAAGTGGTAAGCTGATTTTAAGAAAAAAATGCAATTCCACAAACGAAATGACGTGTGGCAAAAAGTGGTTTGTAAAAACCACCTTCATTGCGTGATTTTGGAGTAGCAATTCACGTGAAACTTTGTTGCGCGATATTCATTATACACTGTCGGATATTTGGTTGGAGTGCAACGAGCTAATAACCGTTAGATCGTGATTGAAGTTTAAGAAGGTATTGAGGTTGTGGGACCCGCAAGCTCATGTGAATAAATATTAACATGTATGGTTTATGCAATTGGTTATAAATCAAATGTGAATTATGGACCGATATGTGTCATAGACTAGGATCGTAAGTTATCATATCGGATTTAATCATAGAATCTGCGGAAAAAAAAGAAGAAATGAACCAATAACTAGTTAAATTGTTTCTGTGAGACCTTTGAAAAAGAATTCACTTGTGAACCAACCATTGGGTATGGAAGTGATGGGTCAAAGTTTTATATTAATGTTTACAACATTTGATTTGGGAATTCATATAGATGGCGACATATATATATATATATATATATATATATATATATATATATATATATATATATATATATGCGCATGTGATGTGCTAACCAAAGTTGTATTTTGGACTTACGATATAAAATACGAAGGGTAAACCTTAAGCATATATATATTGGGTTTTATAAAGTCCAAAATTGGGTCGAACTCCATCGAGGTGAACCTTTGGTTTATCGAGTTATTAAAGGTTGATTTCATATATGTATGTTGGGTTGGTGTATAAAAGGCGAACGTTGATTCGAAAGGGAGGTCAAGCCGAAGTATGAAATGTCAATGGGTACTTATATGACAATAAAGTAATGAAATGACTTTCGTTAATAAAGTTATAGAGTGGAGTTTTCTCATATGGGTTTAACCACCAGCCTAATTAATGAAAAGCTTCCACATCTGAAGTTTTGGTGTTGGATTTAAACCATTGGCAAATGCATATATTATAATGAACCGAAGATTTATATGGAATGGGGTTAATAATGTGGCCAAACATTCATATGTGTTGGCATTGTATTTGAATTCATAGTCAGCATTTTTGCATTTTAAATGTTTATTAACCATTGATTGTGTGGGCCCAAAGGAGTTAAGCATTGATTAAAAGGTTTGTGCCAGAAGCTAAATGGGTTTTGTTTATAATTCAAGTCGATTAAAAGAACTGATATGAGTGTTGGCCGATATAATTAATAAGTTTGGTTAGATTGGTTATCAAAGTTTGAATCGCTAACCGTGACAAACAGAGGGTGAAGTTACTGTAACGGTGGTAACATTCTGAACAGTAAGTACATTCATTGAATGGTGGAGAGATAATTAGTATGTTGTGGTCAAGTCATGTTTTGAGTTCTAAATAGAAACTTAGACCTTCATACGATGAGATTGAAAAGCATACTTTGGATTTTATTACAAAGTCTAAAATATTAATTCCCATTCAAAAAACAGGTTTGGCTATGGAATTGCCTATAGGCTTCAAAGAATAGCGAAGCTTCCGCATCTATTTAAATTTCCAGCAGATAATAAGAAGAAGCTGCATTTTTATATAAAATGAGAGGTTGAGAGTTATTGGGGAGCTAAACTTGCAAAACAGTTATATATATATATATATATATATATATATATATATATATATATATATATAGTAGATTCACCATTGCAGTGAACAGGAGAATATGCATAGAAATGAAAATGTGGGTTTGACAGGTGTACATGCACAGGTGCTCAGAATTGCAGTAAACAGCAGAGGTATGCAGGACAATTACATGACAGCAGTAGAAAAGACAAAAAAGAGCAAATCCAAAGGCCAGAAAAAGGGCTGAGTGAAATTTATATATGTAATTGAAAATGTGAATGTAAATGTTTTAATTAATTTTATATTGTTTGTGATGCATTAGCAAGTCTCCGGTAGGAAAACAAAACTCCACTGTAAAACTAAAATGTATGCATATTTCTATATTCCTCTGAATGAGCTGGACAAAGAAAATGAGAAGGCAGGAGTCAAAGAGTCATGGTTGTACACTTCGAATTCCCTAAGGAATACAAACAGTCATAAGGAGAACTCTATAAATGATATCACATTAATATGCATAGAGAGGTTAGAAAGGTTAGAGAATGATGAAATGAAGTAGTGAGGCAGAGAAGAAGGAGGAGTTGATAGAGAATCTGAGAAAATGCAGAGATGATGTAGGGCAGATATGAAGGATGGACAACAAAAAATAAGGAACAGAACAGAGCTGATATCCAAGGTAAATCAGCAAGTGTTTTTCTTTTGAAAGAGTAAGGAAGTTGGACCTTCGCTATCAAATTGTAGCTTGATAGATGTCATTTGTAGCTGACTGAGGTAGGAGCCTCCTATAGGTTGGTGCTTGCAGAAAATATATGGGAGTTGGTTCTTCCACATCAAGTTTTAGCTTGATAAATGTTAGTTTTAGCTGACTGAGGTTGGAGCCTCCTGTAGGTTGGTGCCTGTAGAAAATTGATGGGAGTTGGAGCTTCCTTGCAAGTTGTAGCTTGCAGAATTGAGATAGGAGCCTCCTATGGGTTGGAGCCTACAGAAAATTAGTGGTGAGAGGGAGTTGGAGCTTGCCTTTACATCACAACAATAATAAGATGCGGTTTTCTCCCTTTATGGATTTCCACTTATATCTGGTGTCTATGTGCATGATGTCTATGTGTTGATATGGTATATCTATTCTGCTTAATACTTGCTTCTCACATTTTAAGACTGCTAGTACATTATCTAATCTTCTTATTAATTGCTGCTCACAAATTAAGATTGCTCACATATTATGTTGATCATGAAATGAAGGTTTTAATAAAGTTTAATGAAAAGTTTTAAAAGTCCATGAATGTGTTAAACTGATTCACCCCCCCCCCCCTCAGTTTAACTAAGGGTTCAACACACTTTCTTTGTCTCATCACCCTAGCTAAGTGTTGAAACAGATTTAGGACACTCTTAGAACTTATAGGACTGAAAAAACTCAGAAAACCCAAAAATATTTCAGATTGGTATTCAAATAAAAATGATGGTGGACCATAGAACATTTTACCTCCAAAGGAGCTAAAAATTTCCACCTGGTGACTCCACAATCCTAAACAGACCTTAAGACTCCACTAGGAAACCCATTATCATCATAAAATCATTTAAACTCAATTAAGAAGACTTTAAGGATTAAAGTTTTCTTGTTTAAAGATTAGTTAGCCTCCTAAAGATTTTCATATTTAGTTAAACTTTTCTTGTAATTTGGGTTTGAAAAACATAGCATAGTGGCTTCTAGAAGAGTTCATACTAGAGCCTATCCTAACCCAAATCCTCCTGAGATAGTTCATAATCCTGAAATAATTCTTAGGAAATCTTCTAATACCCAAGCTTCAACTATTGTTATATCACTCCATAGAGCTAATTATGTCCCTAAAAACCATAAAACTCTACAAAAATCACAAGTTGACTTAAGAAATCCATTCAGAACTAGGTCACTTTATGATATAGATCAGATATATTTAGAGCCTTTACTTTCATCCCAAGATATAAGTGAACATCCTGGTAGCAGAGAAACTGCTCCACCTGATTCACATTTCATTCATAATTTTGGTTTCTCTCATCCTAGATCTGCTCAACAATATCTTGCTGGTCCATCCACTTCTGTTATCCACACATCCTCTGTTCAAACTACACCATTCCATCAACCTCCTCCACTTGTAAACCCCCCACTTTTTCCACAATCTCCTATCATGGCAACATGGTATGCTCCACTAGTCCTTCCTTTACCTCTAGTCAATCTTCCACGGGACTATCAATCCAAGATACCATTGTATGATGCCAGTGGTGCTACTACTGCTTCACAACATGTGGATAAGATGAATGACTACTTTGAAAGAAATGAGATTGATGATGAAACTGTCAAACTTATATTATTTGCTCAAATTTTAGGGGGAGAAGCAAGAAAATGGTTCAAAAGCTAAACCCCTCACAGTATTAATGATCTCCAAGCCTTCCATCAGTTATTCTTAAACAAATGGGAAGTTAAGAAAAACCCTCTCCAAATACTTTCGGACTACAATAATCTCCAAAGAAACACTGGGGAAAGTGTTCAAGCTTATTGCACTAGGTTTAATAGTGTGTATAATGCACTTCCCCTAGATCTGAAACCTTCGCAAGGCTCAGCTTTAAACAATTTTCCTGAAGGATTTGATCCTAAAATGGCTTATCATCTGAGAGAAAGAGATCCTTTGACTCTTGAAGATATGCAAAAAGGAGCCTTAGCTATGGAAGTTAATCTAATGGAGAAAAGAGCGAGAATGGGGAATGAGAAGAAAGTGTCCTTTAGAGAGGAATCTACACCTTCCACATCTAGCTCAAAGATGCAAAGAATGACGGAGGAGATAATGAAAAATATGAGAATACTTGAGAGAGCACAAGAAAGTCAAAATCAATCAGCTCCTCAAAACAAAAACTAATCTCAAAACCAAAACCAGAATTTCGGGAGAAATCAGCCTCAAAATAGACCAAGAGACTCTGATAAGGAGATTATACCTCCTTTTTATCAAAATTATGTGAGTGAGGTTGAAGAAATAATAGAACAAATATAGGAAGATGACATAAACATGTTGGGAGTAGACAATGATGATTTTGAAGTTCATTACAATAGGAAACAAGGTTTATACACACCCTATGATGATAGAAGACCAGAGGATGAATTTTATTATCAAGAATTGGAAAATGTCATCATAGAAACCCCAAAATAATATGACCTTAAGAGTAAAAGAAATCAGGAAACTCCCAAGACTAAGACCTCTAAGAATTCTGCAAAAAATAGCGTTGTAAATAAGCCCAAAGTTACAAAACAGAAAGACAAAACAGTGGCTGTAAAGTCTGATAAAAACAAAGAAAAAGGCACTCAAATTAATGAAAAACAGAGTGCATATTTTAGCAGCGCTAGTACCTCAGCTAGTGCTCCTATTAAAACCATTTTGACCAATGTAGATACAAGAAATCAGCAAACTGATTTTGCTGATAGAGCGGTAGTTAATAAGGCTGAAACAAGCATTTTAAAAAATCAGATGCCTTTTAGTTTGGAGCAAGAAATTTCTAGAATAAAAATCTTTGTTCCTCTCACTGAATTAGCTACCCAAGATATCTATAGATCTCAAATTTTGAAGGCTTTTAACATAGAAGATAATAATGACACTATCAATCTCAGTGATGACCAACCAGAGCTCTTATTTGGTCCACATATTGAGGGTAGATATCAAGAAGGACCAGTTTCTCCTTTTTATGTTAGTTTAAAGATTTATGACAAAATTTTACACAACGCTATGCATGACTCAGGGGCCTATCATAACTTAATGCCCAAAGTTGTAATGGAGAGATTAGGCCTTGAAATCACTAGACAATACAAAAATATTTACTCATTTGACTCAAGCAGAGTGAAATGTTTAGGGTTGATCAAAGACCTCTATGTGAACTTAGCACAAATTCTAGCCAAGTGTTTAGTAATGGATATTGTATTGGTTGATGTCCCCCCCAAGTATGGTATGTTGTTATCAAGATCTTGGGGAGCTAAGTTACAAGGAACAATGCAAATGGATATGACATATGCTACCATCCGTGTTTTTAATCAAACTAGAAGACTTTATAGGGAATCTCATATGCAATACATGGTTACCAGCCAAGAGAGACCACAAAACTCTCTTCTTTATTCTGTACATACAGGCCTTGATTCATTTATCCTTTTCAATGATGAAACATTTAGTGAGCAATAAACCTTAACTGAATTAGTGATAGATATAAAAAAAGAGGAAGACAAGACAGAAGTGTAAAAACAATTTGCCAAATCAAAAAATCACAGCAAACAAATCACAGGTCTAGGGCTGCAAATCAGTCAATCATTGCTTTTCAACCTTGAGAGTCAAGAGAAGAGTCCTCAACACAATGAAAAACATGAGGAACTAAAACAAATTCAACATAGTGCTAATCTTCAAGAACAATCCAAAATCACACTAGATGAAGAGGATAGTAACCAAACTAATGAATTTGAAACTAGTCCTCTTTGGAGTATGAACTTTGATGGGTCTTGCACTAAGAATGATGCAAGTGTAGGAGTATGGCTTCACAATACAATGAAATATCATACTGAAGGGCATTCCTGCAAATTAAATTTTCAATGCACCAAAAACATAGCTGAGTATGAAGCCCTCCTTTTAGGCCTACACTTATTGAAGAAATTAGGGGCCAAAAGAATAAAGATTCATGGTCATTCTGAGCTAATAATTAGGTAAGTGAATGGGAAATACACTACAAAACATCCCAGACTTAGAGCCTATAGAAATGATGTCAGGGATTTAATGAAAACATTTGAGGAACTCAAATTTATCTTTGTCCCAAGAAACCAAAGCTAGAGCCTGTGGAAACTGAGGTAGAAGAATGTAATATAGGCAGTGAACTAAAACCAAAGATGATCAAACTGTCTAAAACTTTACCAGCTCACATCAAATTGAAATACATAGAGCTGTTTAAAGAATTTTCTGATGTTTTTGCATGGAGTTATGAGGATCTAAAGTCCTATGACACAGATATAATTCAGCATAAGATACCCCTCAAAGAAAACCAAAAACATTTTAAACAAAAACTGCACAGAATAAACCCTGTTCAATTACCTTTGGTTGAGAAGGAAATCAAGAAAATGTATGATGCTGGGATTATTGTTCCTATTATATATTTAGAATGGGTGTCTAATCTAGTGTCGGTTAGGAAAAATATAGGAGAAATAAGGCTTTGTATCAATTTTAGGAACTTAAACAAAGCCTCATTAAAGGACAACTACCCTTTACCCAAGATGGATCACATTTTACAAACGGTAGTTGGTTCTAAAAGAAGTTCTTTGCTAAATAGCTTCTCAGGATACAATCATATTTTAGTACATCCTGATGATCAACTCAAGACAGCTTTTACTACACCTTGGGGCACTTTCATGTATGTGAAAATGCCCTTTGGTTTAATGAATGCTGGTGCTACTTTTCAGAGAGCCATGGATATTGCATTCTCGGAAGAATTAGGTGTCTTCGTCATTATTTAACTTGATGATATCACTGTTTTTTCCAAAACATATGAAAAACACTTAAAACACTTGAGAAAATTCTTTGAGAAATGCAGAAAATTTGGGTTATATTTAAATCCAATGAAAACAATGTTCGGTCTCCAAGAAGGTAAACTACTTGGACACATCATATCAGAAGATGGGATAAAGATAGACCCAAAGAGTATTGAGGGTATATTACAAATCAATCATCCTAGAAACATCAAGGAACTTCAATCTTTCATTGGAAAGATTAATTTCTTGAGAAGGTTCATACCCAATTCAGCTGAACTCCTTAGAAACATAACAAACATGCTCAAAAAGGAAGGAGTTAAATGGACCTTAGAAGAAAAGAAATCATTTGAACTAGTCAAACAAGCATTAACTAAAGCACCAGTTCTTATAAGTCCTGATTTTACAAAAGATTTTTTCATTTTTTCATTTACATCAGAACATACAATGGTTGTTGTCCTATTGCAGAAAAATTTAAAAGGACAAGAGCAGTCAATTGCATTCTTTAGCAAGGCGTTGAGAGATGCACCTCTAAAGTACAATATCATGGAAAAACAAGCCTTTGCCTTAGTCAGAGCTTTAAAATATTTCAGAGTTTACATTTTACACCCCCACATAATTGCATTTGTGCCAAACTCAGTTGTGAAAGACATTTTAACACAGGACCCAGATGGCAAAAGAGTAATGTGGATAGCTGTGATACTTGAATATGATTTAGAAATAAAGCCCACTAAACTCATAAAAGGCCAAGGACTAGCAAGATTAATGGCTGAGTCTAATTTTGAAGCTCTTGATATAAACATGATAAGTGCATTAGATGAACAAGAGGAATTGTCAACTCCCATTGTTGAAGATCATTTTATTAATTCCTCTTGGTATGCTGATATTTTATATGTTTTTCTCAATTTGAATACACCTCCTGGTTTGTCTAAAACAAAGGAAATATTTTTAAAGTTAAAAGTTGTCAACTACTGCATTTTAGATAAATGTCTATATTGGAAAAATGCTAGTGGGTTATTGCTTAAATGTTTTCCTGAGAATGATGCAGGTAAGATCAAGCATGAGTTCCATGAAGGAGAATGTGGAGGCCACCTCTATTGGAAGACAACTGCCAATGAAATCCTTAGAGCTGGTTAATTTTGGCCCACCCTCTTTCAATATGTCCATAAAATGATTATTGCCTATCATAAATGAAAACTCTTTGAAGGCAAAAGAAAATTTCTTCCTCTACCTTTGCATCCAATCACTGTTGAAGATCCTTTTCAACAGTGGGGTCTAGACTTCATAGGAGAAATCCATCCACCCTCATCTGCCCAACATAGTTGGATTCTCACTGCAACAGACTACTTTACCAAATGGATAGAATCCATCCCTTCTAGGAAAACCAATGACTCTGTCATCATAAAATTCCTTGAAAATCATATCCTATTTAGATTTGGCTGCCCTAGGAAGATTATCATTGACAATGCTGCTGCATTTGGATCCAAAAAGATGGTTGAATTCTGTCACAAATATCAAATTACATTGGGCCATTCTACTGCTTACTACCCTCAAGGTAATGGGCTAGCAAAATCCTCAAAAAAAAGTTTGGTGAACATAATCAAGAAGTTGCTGGAGGAAAATAAGAAATCATGGCACACAAAGCTAGTACATGCATTATGGGCTGACAGATTAACACTCAAGAAATCAATTGGAATGTCACCCTACCAGTTTGTTTATGGAGTAGATGCAATTTTTCTAACCAGCCTAGGAGTGCCAGTCATGAAGATGATCCAAGAATTACAGTCTGAAGACAATGACATGGTAAGAAGAATTAATCAGACCTTACATCTTCAACAAATCAAAGAGGAAGTCTACAAAAAAGCATTACAAAAGTAAGAAAGCATCAAGAATCTTTTTGATAGAAGGACAAAGGCCAGTGATTTCAACATTGGTGACAAAGTTTTAAAGTGGGATTCAAGGAGAGAAGATAAGGGTAAGCATGGGAAATTTGATAAATTATGGCTTGGCCCTTATCTCATTCATTCTACTGCTGGTAACAATGCTTATTTTTTACAAGAATTGAATGGATCTAAACTGTTTGGGGGTCCTTTTAATGGCAGGAACATTATTTCTCGTGACCATATCAGTTTGGAAGCCTTTTATTTTTTCTCATTGTGAATATCATACTCATCATTTCATTCAAAGTTAGAAAATGAAAAAATACAAAAACAATAGAAGGATCAAAGAGGGCAGATTGTAAAAAACAAGAAAGGTACAGCCCCATACCAAAAAAGAGAAACAAAGTCTGAAAGTGTGCAAGATCAAATGCCACTCCTAACAAACACACTCCTAGTAAGTCATACAGCCTAATCATGACTAATTAGTTTTTAATTTACTACTGATAGGTTAGTGAAATAGATTTTCCAAATAGCTTAATCTTGGTTTATCAGTAACGTAGATTAGGATAGAAAAATAAAGGTTCAAACAAGCTCAAAATATGGACCTGTGAATTTCAAAAGAAGAATGGCTCTAATCTAGATCAAATCTTGAGCCAAGGATAGAAGTAAAATGGTTCTAATATGCCCAAAACTTGAACCAAAGAACAAAGAGAAAAAAAACTCAAACAAGCTTAAAAACAGAGCTGAAGAAAAGTGAAGCGTGTTCTTTAGTTTTCAGATCTTAAGCCTTCACCATTTTTCTTTATTTTTCTGCAAATTTTAGTCTATGTGTAGCTTGTCTTTATGCCATAGACCAACATCAAGTTAGACTATTTAATCCTAACTTGGTTGTTTTTGCATTCCTGTTTTATAATTTAGAGAATAAAAATTTGTCAAACAGTCTAATCCTGACAGATAGTAGTTAGGTAGAGAAGCTTATGAACTCAACTGCTTAATCTGAGTTCATGGAGAAATAAGGGTAGATTTGGATTAGTTTTATGTTTTCTCAAAATAATAAAATGTTGATGAAAAGATTCTGCCAATCTAAATTCACTCTGAAAGAATAAAAAATGTTAGATCATTAGAATTGGGTAGGTAGAAAGATTGTTTTGATAGAATTCCGTTGTTTTTAATGGCTGCTAACATTGACAAAGAAAAATAAGATCAGCAAAGGAAAGAAAGTTGCAACCCAATGGATGAGGCATCGATTAGCTTCCAGAGAATATTTTTCTGAGGTTCTTGACACCTCCAAGGAGCTGCCATCCCAAGTTGGAGCCACTGTTATCCATCTCTAAAAATTTGTCATATCAAATGGTGGCTAAAAATTTTTGTAGCCTTCAAGAAAAAAATTTATGGCCAAATTGTGAGTTATTGAAGTTTTATGATGATCTTTATCCTTTTCAATAATATTCACTACTATTTCCATCTTTATCCTAAGAAATATGTTGTTTGCCTAAAGAAAGACTACTGAAAAACCCCATTTTCCCATCATTTTTACCCCTCCTTCACTCATAAAAAACCCCATTTTCATCCCCTTATTTCTTCATAAAATCCCTCCATAAGCCTCATTTAACCTTCAAATTCACTCCAATACCCTTTTAAAACCATTTGGTCTCCTTCCATTTGGTTTAAAAACTCCTTTCCCTTCTACCGAAACCCTCAAATTGGCTTAAAAACTCTGTTTTTTAGCCTAAAAAAACTCATATTATATTATATGGAACTTTAGCCTCCAAGGGCTTAACTCCTATAAACCCTGCTTCCTACTAATACCTTAAGCCCCACAACCGGGCACTTAAAGGGCCTAAACTCCTCTCCGAACCCCGTCAAAACCTTTTTCTCCTTTGTATTTCGTAAAAACTCGACTTTCCTTTGATTTCTTCTGTTCCTCGATGAAAAAGGTTTAATTAAATCTAGGCCATCAATCTTTGCAGATCAACGGCCATCGGCTAATCGCAATGGCAATTTCTTCTCAGCGCAAAATCGCAACCCCCTTTTTTCCTGTTCCGATGCAATCCCTCTGATTTAAATCTCATCCGTCGAATCCACAAGAACCGACGGTTGAGATTCAATCATGCTCCTTCCTCCGCCTTCCGCTAATGTCTTCCTTGATTTAATCCTGACCATTGATCTCTCAAACCAATCCAACGGCTAGCGCTTAATCACATATTGCAAGTTCAAAAGCCCCGGCGCTTTTGCCTCCTTTTCCTCCGATGTGATTTAATCCTGACCGTCCATTCCCCTAGACCCAATGCCCAGCATTGCATCGCATCCCGCCCTTATTTTTACATAAACCTCCACCGTCTCTACCTCCTATTCAATCTCCATCGTTGATCTCTCTTCAGATCAGATGGCCCACGTCGCATCGCTTTATCGCATCGGCAAAAAAAAACAAAAGACTTAGCCCTGTGCCTTGTTTCCTCCGATTGTTGATTCCTGATTTAATCTCTGCCGTTGATATGTATCATGATTTGACGGTCCTCATTTAACCCACCGATATCCTCCTCCATACTCCCTTTCCCACCACCCGCGCCCTCTTTTCCCCTCATTTTTCATTGTTTTCCTATGTATTTTTCCATTCATAAATATTTACATTTTTATATTGGAAACCATGTTTATTGCGCATAATCATTTTAAACCTTGGTTTTTATAAATAATTGCGCCTTTCTCCACCATCGGCCCCACATCTTCTTTTCAACCCGCAAATATTCATCCATCGTGCTCAACCCGCATCGTTGGATCTTCTACCCATCGTCCAAAGGCTCAAACTGCATATCGCGTAATTTTTTCTCTTGAATGTTAACACCAAAAAATTATGCAATATAAGCAGTTTTGGAAAGACACGCGTCAAGCGCAGACCTATATCGCGTTTTTTTCGACCAAAATATAAACCACTTGAGGGCTACGCGAAAACTGCTATCGGTTTTCTGCCTTACCACTTATCTCCGCAATACTAACTCTTTAGTTTTTAATTCTGACCGTCAATTGCTCTAATCGAATGGTTTACATTGCACTATAACCTCAAGTCTTTTGCCTTCAGCTATTCTCCGAAAAACTTCATCGCCTCATCTTTACCGTTCATCTTTTTGATCGAACGGTCTAGACTTAATCCTACCACCATTCACCATCTGACCTCCGAATTTAACTCATCGTTTGATCTGGACCGTTGGTTGTTTTTATCCAACGGCCACGATTTAATCTCGCACCCGAGATTTCCAAAGCAGCCTTTAAACTTATTCTTCATGGCTTTTCTTAATTTTATTCGTTTTGTGCAGGTTTTTTAAAGTCTTTTCTACAGTGTTAAAAGGAAAAGAAGGCCGGGGATGACGATCCCCCAGGCCATTATTCACAAAGAAAAATGATTTATAAGAGTTCAAACAATGATTTTACCCTTGCCTCATGAGCATTGGTGATATCCTATAAACCTTCTGCGCACCTGTAAAAGCAACAAAAACATAATGAACCTTCATCAGACAAAGAGTATCAATTTTACAGCATAAAATCAAAGTAGAAATGAAGAATTAAAGGTTTTAACATAGTTTTGAGGGATTAAGGTGTAAATTCAACTATCAAAGGGCTAATCCACACAGTTAAAGATGGCGTGAAGACCATAAGATATAAATTAAGCCTAATTAGGCATAAAACACAGATCTAAAGTAAATTAAAGGTGTTTTAGGGAAAGACAAAGAAATCTATCAGTCTGAGAAGCCTCTGTTAGCACCCAATCTGAACCTCAGGCTAAAAAAGGCCAAATCAGGGTAACAACTAAACCACGCTCAGCCTTGTAGCTAGCCCTAAAATGACAGGAGATGGCTCTCTCCATAGAATAGATATTCAATAAAATGGTAATGAACTTATTTTAGGCTAGGTATATAAATGGGAAAAATATTTTTGATGAATTACTGAAATTTCAGGGATGTATGGGACAAGAAGACAGTATGAACTGAGGAATTAAATCGGGATACAAAATATTTCATAGGGCAAGATAGGCAGGAGGTTTAGCAATCAAGTCTAAATAAGATGAAATGGAAATACTGTTGAGAAGCTGAAAAGGGCATAATAAAGGAATCCCTTTCAAACAGAATAAAATACACAGAGTATGAATGATTTCCCAAGGCAGAGCATATAAAATGGATTCTACCTTTCTAACTTGAAAACATTCAACTGGAGATGTTAATGAATGAATGGTGTAACATAAACAATGTACATATGAAACATAAAGGAGAAACATATGCTAAAACTCATACCACATGAATCCCATAAATCAGAGCTGAATCACTTTATTTAATTCCCTGCCAAACTGTACAACGGAGCGCAGAGCTCACTGCCACACTATTCCCCTACTTCTGAGTTTTCAAACCTCAGACTTTTTTTTTTTTTTGAATCCCATAAATCAGAGCTACATCACTTTATTTAATTCCCTTCCAAACTGTACAACGGAGCGCAGAGCTCACTGCCACACTATTCCCCTACTTCTGAGTTTTCAGACCTCAGACTTTTTTTTTTTTTGGCGAATAATTAGAATTTACAATAAATAGACGAATTTTGCCGGAATACAAATCGATGGAAGGGGATAAATCACAACCGAAGATAGAAGGCCAAAATTCAATAGTCTCTTTGTAAAGGAAGAGTTGCATTACATCTGGCCAGTGAGAAGGCAAAAAATTGTAACGTAGATTTCTCTACAACGTAACTGAAGATGTGACTGCTACAATTTGGGTCTCGGCCTCTGGCTATCACTTTGCTTTCCATTATTCCTTTTGAATAACCTGCTTTTAATAAGATGTCGTTGCATTAAACTGGAATAAACTGAAATAATGCCTTACGTGAAGGGAAATAGTGAATAAGAAGGAAGGGAGAGGAGGCGGGACCGGCATCTTAATCGCAATCGGGATCGGGGAGCGGAAAATATATACAAAATAAGACTTTCGATGCGGTTGGATTAAACCATGGGAAGTCCTTTAATAAATGTAATAAAATGCGATTTTGGGACTTACAAAGGGGAAAGGGCCTTTATATTATAATGGGGAGTAAGTGCTGTATGGTGGGTCCGGGGATAAAATTGCAATCGCAATATTGGAATTTGCGATGGGGATTTTGCGACGGGGATTTTACGACGAGAATTTTGCGATGGGAATTTTGCGATGGGGATTTGCGATGGGAATTTGCGATTTGTTATAAATTTTGTGGGGTATTAGTCGGAGAAGTGTTTAAGGGGAGGGACTTTGTAATATGAATTTTTTTATTATAAAGTCCAAAGGCATGGAGGGGAAGTGGTTGGGTAATAAAATCGCATATTTTATTAAATGATTTACAATGCAAAATATAATCGAAAGGGGGAAGGAAGGGGTTTTTAAAGGAGTTGAACATAAAGTTAAAGGGGAAACATGGGAAATACGCGGGGCTTAGGGAATAGAGGGCTTTTACTTCACCTAAACACAAAATTCAATCCAGAAGCCAGTTTTGAGAGTGTAGTATACCGTTGGAAAGCTCTTTCCAGGCTCTTTCTGATGGATCTGCTTTGAAGATGATTTGGCATTGAACATACTGCGGAAAAATTCTCTGAAGGCAGATACATCACTTTGTGGAGATAACAGCTTTTGAATTGTGGCTAAAAGGCAAAGTATCATGTCTTCACCTCAAAACATGGTTTTGACCCGAGGCTTGCATCAAACCAAACAAATGATATCTTTGATCTTCCTGGTGCTATGACTTTGTATTTATTGACTTCCTCGTGACTTCGCTGATCTTTATTTGCCACTTGACTCATTAATTTGACCATGGCGAGACCTTAGAGACTAATGAGACCCATCCTATGACCTACTAATATGATTTTGAGAATGAAAGTGACAAATGACTGAAGATCATAAGAAGGAAAATCAGCAAGTACCTCATGAGGGAAAACTGGTAACAAATTACTACCATCAATGAATCCATGACCTAACGGAATGGCGAAATTGATTATTATGGGACTCCTAATATGCAAATGCAAAGGAGAAATTTTGATCACTGATGACAGTATGACTAGAGTGACACTAACATTGGCTCCAATGGGGATGGTAGCTCCTTGGAGGTGCCAAGAAAACCGTAGACCAAATAGCCTTATCCATTGGGCATGGAGTCAAAAATACTGAAAAACTGACACAATGCATACTGACACTGACTCAAGACTAAGACTGAAAAACTGAAATAAACCAGACCATACACATATCATTCAAGTTTTATAGCCTTCACTTCGGGCCCCAAACTTCAATGACTGTGTACTCTGAACTCTGATAAACATAACATGGTATATACAATGATGGTGACATATATCCTGATCCTTTGTTTTCAAAAATGGTAGTGCTTCAAAAGCCTACCATTTACTGCTCCTCCAGGACAATTTTGGCCCTCCATTTCTGAAAGCAAGAAGGCATTCTGTCCTCTGTAAGCTAAGATCCTGTATGGTCCTTTCCACAGATTGTCAAACTTACCATGCTTCCCTTTGTCTTCATTTCTGGCATCCCATTTCAACACTATATCATCCAGCTGAAAATTTTCTGCCTTTGTCTTCCTGTCATAGATCTTTTTAATTTTCTCCTGCAACTGAATAACGTTCTGTGACACTTCCTCTCTTGTTTGCTGAAGGTGGATCATTTGATTGATTCTTCGCTGATTGTCATTGTCCTCGCTGCCAACTTCTTGCAATAATTTCATAACTGGGACTGTAAGGGATGTAGGAAAGACAACGTTAGTACCATAAACCAGCTCAAATGGTGACATACCTATTGATCTTTTACTGCTAACTCTGTCTGCCCACAGCGCGTTGATGAGCTTTCGGTGCCAATTTCTTTTGTTTGCCTCCAGCATTTTTTTAATTATATTCACCAATGATTTGTTAGATGACTCAGCCAGGCCATTTCCCAATGGATAATAAGTTGTCTAATGGCCCAGCGTGATGTTGTATTTGTCACAAAAGTCGATCATTTTCTTGGATCTTAACGTTGCTACATTGTCTGTTACGATTTTACAGGGGCAGCCAAAACGAGATAGAATATTCGATTCCAAGAATTGAATTATTACCGCGTCTGTTGCTTGCCTGGCTGGGATGGCCTCGATCCATTTAGTAAATTATTTTTTCCCTATCAAGATCCATCAGTGTTGTGCTGAGGACGCGGGATGAATATCCCCTATAAAATCGAGCCCCCACTGCTGAAAGGGTGCGTTCACTGAAACTGGTTTCAAAGGAAGTGGAAGAAATTTCTTCTTCCCTTGGAAGATTTGGCATTCGTGACATTTAATCACTGTCTTATATAAATCATAAAATAATGTGGGCCAATAATATCCTGCTCTCAATATCTTGTTAGTTGTATTCTTCCAAAATAAGTGACCGCCGCAGTCGCCTTTATGAAACTCGTGCATTACCTTCTGCGCTTCTTCTTCAACCAAACAATTGAGCAGAACGCCTCCTGGATATTTCCAATACAGAGTGCTGTCTAAAATGAAGTATTTTGCAGATTTTAGCTTCAAAGATCTACCTTTGCTCTTGGACATGCCCGTAGGAGGAGACAAATGCTGAAGGATATAGACGATATCTGAATACCACGGGGACTGTAGAAAAATGTCTACAATTGGAACCAGCAAACCTTCATCTTCCTCTTCTGCCACTGTTGTTATAAGGTTTATATCTAAGGCGTGCAGATTTGATTGGGCCATCAATTTCGCCAAGCCTTGGCCTTTGATCAATTTCGTGGGCTTGATCTCCAGATCATACTCCAACATGGCTGCTATCCACTTACCTCTTCAACCTTCTGGATCAGTTTGCATCAACACCTCCTTCACTGCTGCGTTTGGGACATATGCTATAGTATGTGAATGCAGAATATAGACCCTGAAATCCTTCAATGCTTTGATAAGGGCCAATGCCTGTTTTTAAATGATATTATACCTCAAAGCAGCGTCTCTAATAGTTCTACTGAAAAAGGAAATTGGCTTTTCGATCTCCTCTCTCTTTTGCATTAAAACAGCCGCTAAAGTATGCTCAGATGCAAACGAAAATATGATAAAGTCTTGAGTGTAGACAGGACTGATCAAAACTGGGGCATTGGACAAAGCAAACTTTACCATATTGAATGATTTGATAGCCTCCTCACTCCATTTAACAGTGTTTTCTTTCTTTAACATATTAGTCATTTCCCTCAAATGCTCAGCCAGATTGGGTATAAATCGACGTAAGAAGTTCATCTTACCATTGAATGCTTGGATCTCCTTCTTGTTTCGTGGTAGGTCTATGAGCTGGATTGCCTCCACTCTAGCTGGATCGATGCGAATACCATCTTTGGAGATGATATGTCCCAGCAGCTTGCCTTCATCCATGCCGAAGAGGCACTTCTTGGGATTGAGAGAAATTCTGAACTTTCTGCATCGCTGAAAAACAACTCTCAAATGGTACAAATGCTCATCATCTGATCCTGAAAACACTATCAAATCATCCAAATAGACAACCAAAAAAACATATTTTTCATTTGTAAAGAAGATGTCCATTGCACGTTGGAAAGTAGCTCCTACATTCTTCAGTTCGAAAGGCATTTTGCATACTGGAAGGTTTCCCAGGGTGTTGTGAAGGCAGTTTTATCTTGGTCCTTCTCATGCACCAAGATTTGGTTGTAGCCTGAGTAGCCATCAAGTAATGACATCCTGGATGCTCCAACTACTCTCTGCAGAATATGGTCCATTTTCGGAAGTGGATAATTATCCTTTAAGGAAGCCTTATTCAAGTTCCGAAAATCTATACACAACCTTATTTCTCCAGTCTTCTTACGTACCGGGGACAAATTTGAAATCCAGTCAGAAAATCTAATGGGGACTATGATACCAGCTTTGTGTAATCTGCTTACCTCTTTTTCAATGAATGGCAGCAGCTTTGGATTGATTCTTCTTAGCTTCTGTCTGAATGGCTTTTGATCTGGCTTGATAGGAATAGTATGCTGGATTATGTTCCTATCATACACTTTCAAATCTGAATAATCCCATGCAAATACATCAGAAAATTCGGAAAGCAACTTCACATACTTATCCTTCGCTTCAGGGGACAATGTCTTTGACAATTTCACGAACTTGGGCTGATCAGGTGTTCCAAGATTCACATCTTCAACTCCTTTCTCTGTGGGCACCAAGCTTGGCTTCTTTGCAACATCGTCCTGATCAAACAACTCCTCTAGAGGTATGAGACCTATAGGAATTACGTTATCTTTTAGCTGCAATATTTCCATCTGGTTTGTTTCCATTTCTTGATCATCCACCACATACTCACCTTCTATGAGAGTGTCCTTGAATTTTCCATCACCCTGCAAAAATGAATTTATCTCATTATCATCCCAAAATACTTGCCAATACCTCAAATTATCTGGAACAGCAGGCCTATGTTTGACATGGATTTCGAATTTGTTGTTGGAGTTCATCGGAATTTTCAAGTTACTTGCAGTAGTTGCAAGAGAATCAGCAATAAGATTCTGCATCCTGGGCACTGCTGTCAAAGTGTACTCTGGGAATGTCTTCAAAATGTCCAGAACTGAATTTCTGTATGCCCTCAGTCTTGGATTTTTAGCTTGGTACTCTCCTTTCACCTGCTTTATTATTAACTCAGAGTCACCATACACAGAAATCCTTTTTGCCTTCAACTTCTTCAAGATTTTGAGGCCTGCAATCAGAGCTTCATATACTGCTTCATTGTTAGAGCATTCAAAAGCCAACTTGTAAGCACATACTCTAACATTACTAGGGACCTTCTCAGGTTGAAAAATAGGACTCCTAATCCATATTCCAATGCCAGCTCCATCCTTACCAATAGCTCCATCAAAATCCATACTCCACAGACCTTCTTCTTCTTCTTGTAGATGCTGAAAATTTGTTTCTTTCTCTTCTTTGCCTTGGATGATTTCTGGCTGTTCATTATCCATTTGCTGCTGGCAGGCAGAAGGCTTAGAAGTACTTGCTGCTTTGTCTTTTTCCAGTTTGAGAATTTCTCTGAAATTTTCTGAAATCTCAGGGATCTCCTCCACTTGTACCAACTGAACATCCTCATCATTTAAACAACCATCTGAATATAAGACAAAAGACTCTAAATCTGTGTGTACTACATTGATGGGATGATTTACTGGCTTGTCTTTGCTAGTGATCATGTATTTCATTTTCTTTTCCCTATATAACTTTCTCAACTGTCCAAACACAGGGATTGTGGCATAGGAGAAATCAAGTTGTATGGTCCCCTTAAGTTTGGCACCCCAAGACCTAGATAGGAGCATTCCAAACCTTGGTGGGACATAAGCAACAACTACATCCATCAAGACATTTTTGGCTGGGATTTGATCTAAAGACACTACTAAATCTTTGATGAGACCAATACAGTGGACCCTAGTTGAATCAAAAGAGTACAAATCATGGTATTTTCTAGTAACATCAAGGCCTAACTTCTCCATGACAGCTTTGGGCATTAAATTATGGGAGGCCCCGGAGTCTAACATGGCATTATGTAAGATAAACTCATTTAACCTAAGACTGAGGTAAAAGGGTGGAACTTCATTTTCTTCAGACTCTTGTGTGGCTGGACCAAAAATAAGTTTGGGGTAGTCATCCTCCACATTAACCATATCAGAAAGAGAGTCAATTTGCAAGACTTTAGACACCTGATTTTTATATACACTATTCTTTACCAACTCGGTCAAGGGCATGGACACTTTCAACTTGGAAATTTCATTTTATAAATTAAAGGAGGTAGCTTTTTATACCTCTTTAATAGGAGGGTCTTTCTTCTCCATTTGTTCTCTCGCTACATTCTGCTGGCCTTTTTCTTTTGCGGTGTTCTCAGCTGTGGGTGCTTTGCTGGATGAAGGATTGGCCAACTCTTTTCCTTTCTTCTGTGCCTCGTCCTTTAGTTGTAGTTCTTTTCTCCTTTGAATGGGGCTTATGGTGACGTTTCTGTTCCTTAGAGAATACTGCCCTTGCTGGGCTGATAGCGCATTCAGATAACCTCTCTTGTAGTCATCAGATTCCTTTTCTAACACCACGTCATTGGCCAAAATGAAATTTTCATCCCCTTGAATGTCTGGAGTCGCCACTATGTATTCTTCGTCTTTTGTGAGGAAAATGGGTGCACCATCAGCTGTGAAAAAATTATTGGTTTCAAACAAAGGACCATCGTCGTCTGAGTCAGTCCCTTGCACGTAGTTCTGCTGTAACGATGTTTTAATTGGTTGTTGTGGTGCCGATTGGTCCTGCGCCCTTTGTTCTCTCTGTCTAATTCCGAATTGTGTTTGCTACTGTCCTCTAAAATTTGGATTTCTTATTTGAGTTTCGGGTCTGTCGGAAATCGTCAAACGCTCAACCATATTTTCCATTGTACGAATTAGAGTGTCCATTCTGCTATCCGAAGTGGAGGCTTCCTCTTTCACCACGACTTTCTTTTCGGTTCTAGCTCGAGCTCTTCTGGTCAGCAGATTAGCTTCAACGCTTACTGCTATTTTTTGCATTTCTTCAAGAGACGGTGGATCTCTTTCACGCAGCTGATATGCCATAACGGCATCAAAACCGTCCGGAAAATTTAGCATAGATGAATCCACGGGTGGTTTGAGGTTGGCCGGAATAGCATTGTATGCAGCATTGAATCTTAAACAATAGTCTTGCACAGTTTCACCCACATTTCTTTTCATATTCTCATATTCAGACAGAATTTGGTGTGGGTTCCTTTTCACCTCCCACCGGTCTAGGAACTATGTGTGTAACTCTTGCAAAGTGTGAATAGAGCCTGCTGGTAAAGCTTTGAACCACTTTCTCACTTCACCTCCGAAGCTTTGAACAAACAACCTGGTTGCTACATTCTCTTCTTCCACTTCATGCAAGTCAAAAAAGTCATTCATCTTGTCAACATGCTGCTGGGCTGTAATGCCCTGAGTGGCATCAAAGATAGAAATTTTACTCTGATAATCAACAGGCATATCATTGAGAACCTGAGGTAAAACCAAGGGTGCATACCGGGCAGCCATATTTTTGGGAGGATTTACCACAGCGTTTGTAATGCTGGAATTTGAGGTCGATGTTGATGGAGGAGATGAAAACTAGGAATTGATTGATGGGAATGCTGATGAATCAGGAGGATGGAATGCTGCGCCTGATGATTCTGAAGGCTCAGGAATATAAGTTGCAGTGATGGACTGAGGTGAATTCAAAATGTAGTCATCAATGGAAGAATTTTCTCTCTGAACTTCAATATCTACAAGAAACTCCGGATCTAAAACCGTGTCTTCAAGTGCAGTTTCAGACTTACTTCTAAACAAAGAAAGCTCAAAATTCTCATCAAAAGAAATCTCCTCTACTAAAAAACATTCACTGGGCCAAGTATGGGACCTGAAAATAGGTGTAGGACTTGGCGATCCCTCTTGTCTTCTGACTATTCTTGGGATAAGATTCAGATTTTCGAACATAGGGGGAGGATTTGGATCAGGATTAGCCCTTGTATATCTTCTTGAAGCCAGTGTGGTCAACTTACTACTATACAATATTTATATCAGCCTAGAAAATTCTAAAATATCATCATCGAAAATTTGCAAGAAAAATATTACTGGGGTGATAAATCTTCTACGCAAAAGTTTGTAATTGCTTCCCCAGTATGGTCGCCAGAGATGTTAGCACCCAATCTGAACCTCGGGCTGAAAAAGGCCAAATCAGGGTAACAACTAAACCACGCTCAGCCTTGTAGCTAGCCCTACAAGGACAGGAGAGGGCTCTCTCCGTAGAATAGATATTCAATAAAATGGTAATGAACTGGTTTTAGGCTAGGTATATAAATGGAAAAAGAGTTTTGATGAATTACTAAAATTTCAGGGATGTATGGGACAAGAGGACAGTATGAACTGAGGAATTAAATCGGGATACAGAATATTTCATAGGGCAAGATAGGCAGGAGGTTTAGCAATCAAGTCTAGATAAGATGAAATGGAAAGATTGTTGAGAAGTTGAAAAGGGCATAATAAATGAATCCTTTTCAAACAGAAGAAAATACACAGAGTATGAATGATTCCCCAAGGGAGAGCATATAAAATGGATTCTACCTTTCTAACTTGAAAACATTCAACTGGAGATGTTAATGAATGAATGGTGTAACATAACAATGTACATATGAAACATAAAGGAGAAACATATGCTAAAACTCATACCACATGAATCCCATAAATTAGAGCTGCATCACTTTATTTAATTCCCTGCCAAACTGTACAACGGAGCGTAGAGCTCACTGCCACACTATTCCCCTACTTCTGAGTTTTCAGACCTCAAACTTTTCCGCCTTTGCAAATAATTAGAATTTACAATAAATAGATGAATTTTTCCGGAATACAAATCGATGGAAGGGGAGAAATCACAACTGAAGATAGAAGGCCAAAAGCCAACAGTCTCTTCGTAAAGGAAGAGCTGCATTACATCTGGCTAATGAGAAGGCAAAAAATTGTAATGTAGATTTCTCTACAACGTAACTGAAGATGTGACTGTTACAATTTGGGTCTCGGCCTCTGGCTGTCGCTTTACTTTCCATTATTCCTTTTGAATAACTGGCTTTTAATAAGATGTCATTGCAGTAAACTGGAATAAACTGAAATAATGCTTTACGTGAAGGGAAATAGTGAATAAGAAGGAAGGGAGAGAAGGCGGGACCAGCATCTTAATCGCAATCGGGATAGGGGAGCGGGAAAATATATACAAAATAAAAATTTCGATGCGGTTGGATTAAACCATGGGAAGTCCTTTAATAAATGTAATAAAATGCGATTTTGGGACTTACAAAGGGGAAAGGGCCTTTATATTATAATGGGGAGTACATGCTGTATGGTGGGCCCGAGGATGAAATCACAATCGCAATATTGGAATTTTTGATGGGAATTTTGAGATGGGAATTTGCGACGGGGATTTTGTGACGGGAATTTTGCGATGGGAATTTTGCGATGGGAATTTGCAATGGGAATTTTGTGACGGGGATTTTGCGATAGGAATTTGCGATAGGAATTTGCGATGGGAATTTTGCGATGGGAATTTTGCGACGGGGATTTTGCGACGGGAATTTTGCGACGGGGATTTTGCGATGGGAATTTTGCGATGAGAATTTGCGATGGGAATTTTGCGATGATCGCACATCGCACATCGCAAATTCCACATCAACAAGACACTTGAATCTCTAAACTTGCGATCTTGCGATTTTGCGCTAAAGTGGTGGGGTTTATATATATGATATAACTTTGTTATAAAGTTTGTGGGGTATTGGTCGGAGAAGTGTTTAAGGGGAGGGACTTTGTAATATGAATTTTTTTATTATAAAGTCCAAAGGCATGTAGGGGAAGTGGTTGGGTAATAAAATCGCATATTTTATTAAATGATTTACAATGCGATATTATAATCGGAAGGGGGAAGGAAGGGGTTTTTAAAGGGATTTGAACATAAAGTTAAAGGGGAAACATGGGAAATAGGTGGGGCTTAGGAATAGAGGGCTTTTACTTCACTTAAGCACAAAATTCAATCCAGAAGCCAGTTTTGAGAGTGTAGTATACCGTTGGAAAGCTCTTTCCGGGCTCTTTCTGATGGATCTGCTTTGAAGATGATTTGGCGCTGAACATACTGCGGAAAAATTCTCTAAAGGCAGAGACATTACTTTGTGGAAATAACAACTTCTGAATTGTGGCTGAAAGGCAAAGTATCATGTCTTCACCTCAAAACATGGTTTTGAGGTGAAGCTTGCATCAAACCAAACAAATGATATCTTTGATCTTCCTAGTGCTATGAATTTGTATTTATTGACTTCCTCATGACTTCGCTGATCTTTATTTGACACTTGACTCATTAATTTGACCATGGCGAGACCTTAGAGACTAATGAGACCCATCCTATGACCTACTAATATGATTTTGAGAATGAAAGTGACAAATGACTAAAGATCATAGGAAGGAAAATCAGCGAGTACCTCATGAGGGAAAACTAGTAACAAATTACTACCCATCAATGAATCCATGACCTAACGGAATGGCGAAATTGATTATTATGGGACTCCTAATATGCAAATGCAAAAGAGCAATTTTGATCACTGATGGCAGTATGACTAAAGTGACACTAACAGCCTCCAATGCCACATCAGAGGCTAATTGAATCCTCTCCAGCCACCAAAGTGCCACTTGCATCTTTCAATAAATGACAAAAGGCATAGTTATTGCCTCAGTTAGTGATATTTTGCCTAAAAGACAGCCAGAGTTATTGCTAACTCGCCTCAAGAGTGTTTAAGTCAACAAAATCTTCCCAGCATGCTTAATACTTAATGAAAATCAATTAATATATAGGAAATATCAGAAAGCTTCTCCATTGAGCCCCTCAAATGCCGAGAAGCATTAAACTGTATTAATTGAGCCTAGAGATATTGTCTCTCATCCCACCTCCTCATTTCTTCTATAAATACTTCTGTAGAAGATGAGATAAAGGTTGATCTCCGAATATCTGATGCATGTAAATAGTTTTCTAAAGTTGTTGTAAGCTCTGTTTGTAACTGAAGATACCTAAGTTGACATGAGAATTTTGGAGCTGTAGAGACCCACTGGACTTGATGATTGTAACTGGTTTGAAGCATCAAATACAAGCTGATTTATGGGATCTTGGTCTATGTCAATGGTGATGTTTTTCTTATTGTAAATTGTTATTTTCTTTTTGTTTCCATTCTGTCCATATTCTCTGATAAAGAACAGCAAATATAGAGCTAGGATTTACTGTTTGTAGTACCCTTATAAGCTTTATCTCCATGTTTTCCTCCTTTGTTTATTTAAGAATGATTCAATACAGTCCAAGCAGTTAAGGAATGTTGGTGAGCTCATGTCTTACTGTCTAAAATTTAAACATTTTTCTTGAATGTTATTTTCAGTTTATGCTAAGTAGAGTTGAACTAGTGAAGTCTATGGTTAACGTTGTCCTCTAGTTTTATCTCCAAAGGTTATCTGAAAGTTTCCCTGAGAGTATGTTGAAAGCTGGCTAGGTTCAAAGTCCTTACCTGATCTTATACTATTCTTTGTTTATCCTAAGTGTTGTTTTGAAAAGTTTTCTAATTAAAGAATGAACTAGGGAAGTCTATAGTTAGCCCTGTCCTCTAGTTTCTTCTCCAATAGTTGCTTTGAAAAGTTTCCCTTTGAATATGCTGAAAGCAGGATAGGTTCAAAGTCCTTACTTGATCTTAAGCTATTCTATTTGTATTTTGAATGTTTTCTATTGAAAGTGCATCAAAAGCAGGCTAGTTTCAAAGTACTTACCTGATCTTAGATTACTTTTATGTTTCTCTCAAGTGCATGCCAAAAGCAGGATAGTTTCAAAGTACTTACTTGATCTTAGGCTACTCTTTGTTCTATCATCTGTTTGATCTCCATTTCTTTTTGTCTTCATTCCATAAAATCAACTTAAAGAGATCCTTTGACATAGATGACTTGACCCATGGACCACTCTTGAACCATGTTGTTTCAATTAAATCCTACTATGACTCCATAGCTTAATGGATTGAAGCTGCTTCTTGCCTATCTTGTTAGCTGAATCATTCCTTCGCTTGCATATACCTTCACCCTTCATTTATACTTCCTTCACCTTCATTTATCTTTGCCCAACCAAAACCAAATGAGGCCCAGGACGGCTCATTAGAAAGAGAAAATCAAGGAGAACATTTCTGAGGAGGTTTCACTAACACATTTGGTCATTTATTGGGTCAAAAATCAGGCAGAAAATCAAGCTCTGAATTTCTAAAATAAAATCAATTTTTTGATTTTTTTTTCTTCATTTTCATTTGCCCAAGCCTCTTCTAATTGCAAATTTATGCATCAATAATACCCTTGATTAATTAAAATCGTTATGAGCATCAATAAAAATCTCAAATTTCCTTTTTATTTATTTAAATAGAAGTTGATTAGATCTGTTTTAATGCCAGAAATAATGTTTTGATTTTATTATTGCATCTTAATTCATTTTAATTTATTTTTGCAGGAAAAACAGTTAAAGAGATGAGAAGAAAAAGATCTCAATCAATGAGAAGGCTCCGGCAATTAAAGATTGGAATTTTTGAGAAATTAAAATTGGATTGGGCAGATTTTTCTTCAACTAAATTCCTCTCAAAATACCTTTGGAAATATTATAATTTGCAGATTGCAAAATGTAAAAGAGGTTGCTCTCCTCTGCAATTTTGGACTTATAAAAGCCTTTATGTTATAGGAATTTAGACCAGTAGATGGGGAGGGGAGAAACTTTCAGATCTGAATATTATTGAGATTTTTTTCTTTATATCTTGAATTATGTATGACAGATAGAGTTTGCATTTCTGCAGCTCTAGTTTTGAAAGAAGAAATTCAAGTAATGTAAAGTATTGTTAGAGACCAGGATCAGAGAATCAGATTCAATTAACTGGTATTTTTGGCATTTCTGTATCAAATACCAGTTTCATTTTTATGTTAATAAAATTGTTGTTTCATTTTATTCATGTTTATGCATTTTTGTTGATATGGATAATTTGTCTCAAATTGTTATGTATCTCTGTTCTTATGAATTAAACTCTGATTTCTGAGTAACCATTACTCAAAAATCTGTCTTATAAAACAGATTTATTAAATAGTAATGTGTTGTGAATTTCTTCCACATATTATTGTTTAATTATTGGCTTGACTGATTTGACAATCGATATTATTTTTGTGAATTTCTTCCGGAGTGTTGTTGATTTATTATTTCAGTCAAATGGTCTCAATAGAATGTTTTTTGGTATTCACAAATGTGAGCTAATTGAATTTCTTCGTTAGCTTGACATTAAATAAAAGCTAGACATATTTAAATTCTAATCATTTAATTATCTTTCTCTTAGTTGGGTTAGATCTATATCTACCTGATTGAGATAGGATTTAGATTAGTTTCTTTTGCTTGCATTATAGAATAATTTTTCATTTAGATTAAGTTCTACATTCTTTTAAGTCCTCTTCTCGAAGAGGCAAAATCTTAGTTATCGTTTGGCTGAACCCAAATCAAATTAAGGGTCATTTTCTTGCCTGATCAGCAAGAAGAATTGATCTGATATCCATGTCTATTGGTAGTTAAAGATACATCGTAAACAAATAGCGATATGGAAAAGGTAATTGGACCTAGTTAAACCGGTCGGAGCCACTATCATAAATGAAAAAGGAGTTGTATTAGGTCCAGCTCAGGTGGTTATCTCCCAATGTTGTTGCAATGACTTTTGAGGCTTCAACATTTTTTTCGCTAGAAGGAGGGCTTGAAACTTGTTTTCTATTGGAGTCTTTTCAATTTTAACATTTTATTTAAATCACAATGGCTCCTCTTAAACTTCCAATTTGAAGTTGTATTTCTGGACAAGCATCTTCCAATACTCCACCAGAAATAGTAAGACTCTTGTCTCAGGTAAAGTTTAATGGTAAGAAAAATTCTTCTGCTTTTAATCATGTCTTTCAATTTATTCAAAATGTTTCAAGTTATGATTTTCAAGGAATTGATGAAGGCATTTTATGCAGAATTTTTACTCTCACATTTGCGGCAAAAGCCAGAAACTGGTGCAAATCACTTCCAGTTGCTTCAATCCACACATGGGAACAATTTATTACAATATTCCTTTGTAAATTTGATGGATATATCTACGAACAAGTATGTGATGATTTTGAAGATCTACGAAGGTTTGAAGGTGAGTCTTTAATTGATTTTGTCATCAGGTTTCATTTGAATTGTTTAAAATTTAAAACTGAAGATAAACCTTTGAAAAAATAATATTATATTCGTTTGAACATATTTTCTCTCTTCCTCCCATTCCCAATCCATATGAAATTAGTTCAAACTTTGTTCCATCCCATTCTAACAATTAAGGATTCCAATATGGATGTGCAAATAAATTATGATGAAATGGTCTCACAAAGCTTGGAATGTATTTCTATCAAAATGCAAGAAGACAATAACAACAATTTTGGAGAAAGAGCTACTTTGAAATATGAAAATTACTCTGCATTAAATTCAGAAAATCAGATTGCAAATCAACATGTGCAAGCAGCAATCAAAGTGAATAATAAAATGCAAACTGCTATACAAATTTCTAATTTTTTTCATGATGAACAAATGTTGAAAACAGAGCAGCAAAGAAGCCTTCTTCAAGAAAGCATGAGTAGACAAAGAAATGATCTAGAATCTGAAATTTATAGTGAACAGAATGCACAAGATTTCTCTAACAAAGAAAATTTTGAATTCATTATTTATGATTCTCATTTTTCACTTTATCCTGATATTTTTAATGTTGGTAATAGCTCCCCTCTCGGTATTAATGATATTTCAGAAAATAAAGAGGATAATCTAAATGAATTACGAATAAATTTTTATCAAGATAGAGAAACCATTATTTATCATTCTTTTTCCATTAATGAACATGAATTTTTTATTCCTCCTTATTTTGATATATTGGACGAAATCAAAGGGAATTATAGAGAATATTGTGAAGTCATTTATGATAATTATTCTGACATCAAGGATGTTGATTTTTGTTCTTCTCAAGAGAATCCTTATGATAAAATTTAGATAACATCTGTGAATGAGGAACATTTAAATTTTAAAATTATTCCAACCAATCCTCATTCTGGAGCAGCAAATTATCTTCATGATTTCACCATTCAGGAAAACATTCCAATTTATGATTCATATCATGATCAAACTCTCATTCCTGCTCATAATCATAATTCTATTTCTAATTCACAAGTTGAAATTGGCAATTATTCAAATTCCATTATTCTGGCCAATCCTTGTAAAAAAAAATTATTTCAAAACAATCCCAATTGTGTTGTAACATTAGTTGTACCAATAGTGATTTCACTTTATTTTTCCTTTCACACTTTTTTTGTTCAAATTTAGATTTATTTTCGGGTTTTATTTTTCAAATTTTTGGCACTCTATGTTGGCATATTGAGCATTTCAATATTGAACACTCAATTGATGCATTGCCTCAATGGATAAATGAAGATTCAAATTATAATAGTGAACATCAAGAATTATTAAATTTTCAATTTCAATTAAATGTTCATTCCTTATCAATCACTTCTTTCTTCTCAAAAGCAGTACCAACAAGTGAGTGTATTTTTACAATATGACCAGCAATCTAATTCAATTAATAATCTTCTGTTGGATTTATCATACTCCCATCCATTTTTCATTGATCAATTTGAAAGAAATTTGGAAAGCTTTCCTTCATGAAAGATCGTTAATAATTTAGCACTTAATCATAGCACTAACAAAATCACACAGGCCATTGTTGCTGAAAGATCATTTCTACAACCTGTCCTACCATATTCTCTTTTAAATCTTTCCCACTCAATAATGGAAATCCATCCATATTTCTATGATCCAATTGAAATTCAATTGGAAAGGGCATTTCAAGTGAAGGTAATGGTGAATAATTTACTAATAATAAATATACATTCTGCTTTCAGATTTAGTTTTTGTAGTTTAATTATATTTACATTTTTGCTAATGTTTGACATGTACATACATGCAGGAATTGAAATGAGAGTGGTTACATTGGAAATATAACTATACCTAGTCATTTTCATGTATATGGTTAGAATAGAAGTAGAATTTATTTTGTTTGTTTGTTTTTTGTAGTTAATTTATTCTTAATAGTTCTGTAGATATAAAATAAAGCTAGCAATCAACCCTTCTCATATCATATACATGTTCAGGGAAATATTTGCCTCTTATCAGAAAATTTCTAATTCGTTCTTCCCATTTTTAAATCAAAATTTATTGCAACAATATCTCTACTCTCCCTATTTTGAATAATGTCTTGACTAAATTCAATTGAGGTTGCACTTGGCACCAATCACCTCAAAGCCACTTTCCTCTATTTCAAAATGTCCTCATATGATTTTCTTCTGAAATTTATTTACTAAAGGTTTTGAGGATATAAAGCTTCATGATCTCATTATCCCATGAAATGTATGATTGTCTATTATAAGCTTAATGCAAATTTAATCATTATTAGTTAGTCTAACCTTTTGCTGTAATTACATGAAGTTCATATTATCTTCTTCGAAATTTGTTAAAATGACATTAAGGGTGTCCATTTTGCTGTGTGTGCACATTCAAATCTGTGTTGATATTTTCCCACAATTAGTAGCTTTATCCCATTCTGATCTTTAGTTTATTATATGATGCTGCAATGTGCATCATATTTTTTTTACTAAAGGCATTATTAAATAGTCACTATAACACTACAGATTTTTCTAAAATTAATTCGGAATGAGCAGAGGTAATTGTTGTTGCAATTCAAAGGGAAGCCTATTTTCATATTTATTTCTAGTGAATTTTATGAGTTTCAGAAAATGAATAAAAAAATTTTATTTAGGCTAATTGCACACTCCAATTTAAAATAAATAATGAGATGAATTTGAACAAAGTCATAATTTTGATAAATGGAAGGAAGAATTGGAAGATTCATAAGGTAAAATCCACAGACAATTCTCTTCCAGGTACACATTTACATGTTCATTTTCATCTATTAATAGTTTCTCTTTTCCTTAGTTTATTTTTAATTCTTGTTCTGTTTTATTTTTAGGTTTTCATTTGTTTTCAGAAATTGAAGTAAGCAACAAATCCATTTCAAATTTGCAACAGGTTCAGGAAAATTTTATTTTGTCATTCATTAGAATTTGAGCATTCTTTAACTTTACTTTCATTCATTAGAAAACCCAATTGAAATTTAAAACAGTCTCGAAAGATTCATGTCTGAAATGTTTCAACTTGATTTTCATATTTCTAATGCAAGACCTCCGATGTGTTACCTCATTTAGTTTTTCATAAAATACCATATCGCATTTCGCATCTCGGAGGTTTTCAATTGAATATACTTCCATTATCTTGAATCACTGATCTTCGATAATCAACTTTACCAATATTGTGATATACAAATAATTCGGGACCCAATATTAAATTTAAATCAAGTTTATAAGAAATATCGCGTCCGTTCAATTGCAATAGTGGTAAGGTCATAATTTTAAAAGCACTGATATCTCAGACCCGATGCGATATTAAACTTTCATAATAGATTTATCGGGCTCATTCTCCATCGCATATTGGCGTATCATATTGTTACATCATGCACTTAATTTTACCGATTGCCGATCACATATCATATTGGAATAAAGTGAAAAGTTTTTTTTTCATCACAAAATTTCTGATGCGATGAATCAGATCACAAATGCGCATATCGCATTAAGCATAATTTTAATTCTTCCATTTGAAAAGCTCCGATGCGATAAAAGCTTGATCGCAATCACGAATCGGGAAATCACATTCTAATATATTCATTTGAAACACATCCGATGTGATAAGTCTAATCACAAATCAGGAGGAAAATTGAATACATCCTTGTGCGCTCATTTTAAAAGTTGCGATGAGATAACTCATCGCTATCGATTTTCATTAATCGCTGATTTCTCATCGCTATCGATTTTCATTAATCGTTGATTGCTCATCGCTTATTGTTTTTCATTAATCGTCGATTTCTCATTGCTTATCACTCTTCGCTCATCACCGATTATTATATCCATCGCATCGCTGCTATTGCAAGAATCATATTGGCATTTCCAACGTGACTATTTTCCAATATTCCGATATGCCGATATCTATATCGCTCATTGTATTTTTTATGCTCATATCATAATGCCGAAAGCCACGTCATCCATCGCATTTCCGATATCTCAATCGATTCATCGCATTTTTATTCATGGTCATGTCACTATTCCAAATCTGCGATGCGCAATCTGCAATATACAAAATACAAATCGTGAGATACGGTGTGCAATGTGAAATTTGCAACATGACTATCCCCGATATAACATTTCTTCAATGGTATTATCACTCCATATCATCGCACATATTATTTTCGCATGATTTCATATCAGAAATTTGCTACTACAACCCTCGATGCGATAAACTCCAACGAATGCCTCTACATGCAATACGAATCATCCGATAAGGCATTGTGTTAATTTAAAGCAATTTTGGGTAACTATTATAAAACTAAAGCAATTGATGACAAATTTGCAGCATACTCAAATCATTTTGATTTCTCATATATTTTAGTTTTAAATAATTCCATAATTAAATATGAAATTCAAGATCTCTCTATTTTAAATTTCATTATCTCAAATATTGGTCTTAATTCTAAACAATTTATAAAATCATGGAATTTGTATAAAACTTACAATATTTTGAGAATATTCATCACTGCAAATTCTCAATCTCATTTTTGATGCATTTGTTTTAATTTCGATTCCCTTGAACAAAAAACATTACGTTTTTACATTTTACTGCGTGCTTTAGTTTAAGTAAAATAAATAATGATTTTGGGTTATAGGATTTTGGTTAGTTTTCCTTCTTCATATTTTTAATGTCAACTAAAAGAAGAAGTCAACTAGTATTGGAGAAATTGATACCTTCAGGTAAGATCAAATGCAATTATCCAATGGTAAGATTCATGTACCCACTTTTATTAATTTCCATTTCATTACTTTATTTTCATTTCTGTTTTTTAAATTATGTTGATATAAAAAATATGTTTTGCAGCTCTTCATAAAAGCTTTCAATCATCTGCCAAATCATATTTTGGAAGTCCTATGCTCTTTTCCTGCTTTTATTTTCAAGAAGCAGCGATAGTCTTCATTGAAACAGATACACTAGGAAGTTTCTAAACCTTTAATCTGTTTCTTTAAAGCATTCCTTTTATTAGAAAATGATTAAGATAATGCTTTGAAACAAGAAGATTGACATCAGACATAATTTTTTTTATTGTGGCTAAATTTTATGATCACTACTATCTAAAGCCTAAAACACTTACAACCCTGCAAGGTATAAGTTTTTTGGATCTCTACATAACAAAGAATGATTACATGATTAGTTCATGTTGCTGAGACATTAGTATAAACATTATTGTTAGAGTTTGTATTTCAAAACTTGGATTTTTCTTTCCACTTTTAAATTTCTTCACTTTTATTTTTGTTTTCTGATTTCTTTTCTCACTTTAGCTTAAGAATTCTTTTCCTTTGGTTTTCAGTTTTTGGTGACTTCGCCATGATTTATATGGAAGGCATTCTTGTTACCTAACAATGGTTGGCATACATAGGAAAAATTGTTAATAGTATCCTATTAGCTTTTTCTTAATTCTCTTAGAAGAATTTGTTTTTCTTATTATAAAGGTAGACATACTTAAGGAAGAGATTACAAAATAAGAGAATTTGACGAAGTATCATGAAACCTGAGAAATTTATTTTTCATCAAAATTGTAATTATTTTGAGATTTCAATATTTTATTAAGATCTTTCAAAATTCTATTATCAATCAACAAAAGTTATTTTTAACCAAGTAAAGACACTTTACAGCAAAGTACTTTTAACTCTAAAATTGTCATTCTGAACTCTTAAGGAGTTAATGATTCTCCCTATTTAAAAGAGTTTTATTTTTCTAGAGTATAATCCACAAATATATTTAAACTTAAATGATAAGAAGTCTCATTACGAACCTTCTTATCATGATCATAGAGGAAAAATAGGCTGACATTACCAACATTGCTAAACAAACCAGGGTAATAGCTTATGATTGCAAACAATTATAAGACAAGGGGTCTCATCACGAGCCAACTTGTTCAGTCCAATTATAACCAGTGAATGGAATTGTTAACTATCTGGCTACCAAACCAAGACAATGGCTATTAAGGACTTAAAAAAATAAATAAATAAATAAATTAAAACATATATAAATGGATTTATCTCTAGGTCAATAATTCTTAAATAAATGGGATTTTGAATCATTCATGACTAAAAGGTAACCCTGTCGAGACTATAGATGTTTGCTGGCAGCAGTGGCTCTACTGTGACAAATGGGTACATTTTAAAAGCTAAGCTGTAAAGTGACCCCTACTTTATCTCTACAACTAATTAAGGACTGATATAGAGTTTTGAAATATTTTAATCTATGAAGAATTTTAAGAAAATTACAATAATATAATCCTTGTTTTTATTCAGATTAATGAACCTAGTCAAGCATTCCAAAAAATAAATTTCTCTTCTTTAATTATTTTTACTTTAATTTGAAGAAAAATTGCAATCATATTAAACATAGATAACTGGTTCTTCTCTTGTATGTCGCCAATTTTTGTGGTAAAAAACAACCCCCCAATTTTGACTTGTTCACTTCAAATAATGGGGACCCTTTCTATAAATTTTTTGGCTAAACGCCTTTAGGATTTTTATTAAGTTGATTATCCTACGATTTTATTTTCTTTAGATTTTTGTTTTGATTGCTTGGTTGAAATCGATTTTTTATAAGCTTTTCATTGATGCTTGTTTCACATCATTTGGTCAACTAGTTTGTAAATGGCACTCCTTTGAAGTCTAATCATTTTTGTCGCCTGGGTTAAAAATGCGTAAAATGTACAATATTCCATTTTTTAATTAAATTAGTTCAATAATGCATTTAGTTTACATATTAACCCCTAGTTAATTATTACTAACAATTTTTATTTTCACTTATACAGCAAAATCATAAAGCATCGGGATTTCAGTAATTTATTCTAATTTTCCAATTTTCAAATAGATTACTAATCTCGAAAAAAATCCAAAATGTCAAAGTGGATGAAGTTAATTTTTATCAAAGTGGCTGTAGTTTAGATAAGAAAATACTCTTTAGATAAATTCATAATTTAATTAAACATCATTAAAATGAAACCAAAACAAAAAACTAATTTTTAACATTAAATTTTAAATTAATTTAATTAATTATTATATGATTAATTTAATTAAATAAAATTTGATATAAAAAATAAAATTAAAAAATAATAATAATATATATATATATAATAAAACATCGCATCGGATTTTTTTTATCGCATCGAAAGTTTTCATCATATGCATTTCTAAAAACCTTCGATGGCCCTCACCCTCCCGATAGCCGATTGCGATGACCCATGCCTTACTCTTTCAACTCACTCACACGTGAGTATAAGGGGAATAGTTTAATCAAGGAAAATTTTAAGGGATTTTCAATTTTAATAGGGTGAATTTTTTACATAAAACCCATTTTCTATAGTTTAATAAAGTTAGCCCAATAAATATTTTAAAAATAATTAATTATTAAGTATTAGCCCACCAAAAAAAGGGTGCATAAAACTGGAAAAATGAAATTCGCCCTGTTTTTTTTTTGTTGGAGCATATTTCCATGGCATTCACCTGGATTTACAGGGTCGAAAGGAGGGGTTACAGTGGTTCGCCCCAATTTTTTCAATGGTTAGGAGAGGTGGCTAGCCACTGGACACCAATCTTCTTGCTGGCTGAGATGTTATGATATCCTCGCTGTGTACTTTTCTCTTCATATAAAAACAGGATATATATAAATTCAGTGGTTTCCATTGGATTAATTTTGACTAAATTTCTATGGTTCGATGGCTCGCTCACAGCATTCTGAGACTAAGTTTTCATAATATATATGTTGTTGTTGTTGCTTTCAGTCATGAAACCTGGACTAGTGTGGGATTCTTATTTTTGAATGCTTTAGCTCGGCTTTTGGGCTTACAGAGTAGACATTGACCACTGGTATGGTTTTAGCTTTTGTAAGCTTTTTCACTAGGTATATTTCTGCATCCTAAACTGGTCCTTGTACAACTTGGGATTTACTGTTTAATAGCACAAGGGTTGTTTCCTGTTTCCTGCCACTCATGTATATGAACTGTAAATAGACATTCTGATGCAGGAGCATCGGACCTGGCCAGCAATGTGGAAGACTGTCCACATGTTGTGGCTTGACAGAGTGAAATTCGTTGCTGTGTGTTAAAATCCAGTTTGCTAAAGAGGTCGACTTCATAAATAATTAGTAATAGGCGTATCTATCTTATTGTTAAGATTGTTATAACAGGTGTAAGTGAGCACAAATAGATAGGAGTTTATTGTTAGAATTTTTATAATTAGAAGATTATGTATCGAGTAGTTAGAAAGAAAAGGTAGGACAGCTGTAATAAAAACGAAGAGATTTTTCTTCGTTAAAAAGGAGTTAGTTTTGGAATTGTAGGGAGAGAGAGCGCGAGCTCAGAAGATAGTGAAAACAGTATGTTGTGTGTAATAGAAGTCAGTCCTTATGTAATTGAGTAAACGTAGAGTTTTTTTTTGTATGTGTGATTGTAGAGCGAAAGCTCAGAAATAAAAAAATAGTGTTTGTGCAAACAGTGGCCTGTTATGTCAAAAGCCGACTTCTATTAGTTTTATTAAATGTGACAGATCGATATCATGGCATTTTCTGTTTTGAACACAATCTTGAGTAGGGTTTATTCATTGCACAAGCGACTGCAGCAAGAATCTTCGGTAGTGATTATTCATTGCATGAATTCTGTATAGCGTTCATTCATTGCGTACGCTGACATCGGAGGTAGTTCACATGTTGCAGAGAGTTGTACGCATTGAACATCGTCCCAGAAAAGAGATTTATGATGAGAATCATGACCTGTAAATATCATATCAGAGAATGAATGAATGACAATTGTACATGTTTTCGAAGCTCTTATTTCTAGTAATCTCCGGACTCCATTTATATATTCCACTGGTTATCAGTTTCTATTTCAAGTGAAGATATTGTATCTGGAGCAGTTTTGAATTGAATCAGAATTTGCGAAGAAGTCGGGATTGGTGTTGTGTCAACCGGCCAAAATCAAGGGAAGATCAGTCGTGTTAGTTGCAACGATTCGGTGTAATTGACATCGGAGCGGGTATAATGACATCCTATCGCAATAAAACCAGAATTTAGATTGAATTCAGTTTTAGATGGAGGCAGTTCCAAATTTATGGATCGGCGATGTAATTTCTACAAGATATACGTGACATGTCACTGCAGCAAAAGGGCGATCCCAAACGGTGAATGCGTTGGCAAAATCTTGTTGAGTGGTGATGCTGTGAAAGACCAGTAAGACGAAAAACGCAGATATTCTGTGATATACAAAATTCTACAGGTTGAATTTAGATTCCATGTCACGTAAAAAAACTCCTGGGCGTTGTTATATGGTATAAGAGCGTTTTAATTTAGGTATAAAAGGATTGGTAGTATTTATGTTGCGCCCAAATGGGAATAGATGCCATCGAATTGGATCGATCGGTAAAGTGTTTGTTGTTAATTGTCAACAGAATTATACGGCAAATGTTTTTTTTTAAACTGTGGCTTGTATCTATTATATGCGAAAAGAAAGAATTGTATGGGCTGCGCCCTAGGAATGGAGCACAGGGATTCATTTTCCGTGTTTTAGTTTGAACCATGATTTTTTTTAATCTCAGCATTCCGGTATTTTGAAGAGCAACAAGACTTCTCTGCTTGTATTGTTTTACGTGGTTGACTGTAATCGATCTGGATTGAGCACAGGAATTTTGGTGCATCACATTCTCAGTCTTGTATTCTAAAACTACTTGTGGATTTCTTTTGTCACAGCCCATGGACACGTCTAGCTGCTAGTCACGGGTTTCAAACCCTGTATCACATGCCCGGTTGCAGCTGGAATGTGGTAATACTCTGAGCCTATTCAACAGCAACCGCTGTAACTCTTGACAGTGATTCTTAAATTTGCATTTATCACGTTCCGGTGGCTGAATTGCATTTGTACTATTTTTTTGATATTTTTTGTGGCATTGAATTGGATTTGGTGTAGAGAACTTTAACATGTTGTGCTTATTCGATTTGGGTATTGTTTTACTTGAAAATAGGTAAATGGGTTCATGTCAGTTTGGGTATATAGATGTCGTTCATGGAATTGGGAGGACACTGGATGGTTTGGATTTTGTCGAGGAATTGGTCTGTGCACAAGCCAGGTAGTTGTTCTACTGTGCCAATGTACTCTGTTAGGCTGTCTGCATTATTTGCTTTTACAGTACCAGTGCTATTTTTTCTGACCGTTCTGTTTTGCTGTATATAGTGATATATTCATTCTTCATTTTCTTTTACTTTTATTTTAAATCTTTTCTTCGCCATTGTTTGTATGTGGTTAGTGTATTTGCATTTTAGAAACAGAGCTCTGTTTTAAAAAATAATGTTAATCTCTGTTGGGTCGAATTTCTACCTATGATGTTGGTACCTTGCCAAATGACCTGGTCCGACATTTTGGTTAAAAGCCCAAATCCATAGGATAGTTGGTTAAAAGCCCAAATCCATAGGATAGTTGGTCTTGAGTTCCATGCCCTGGGCCGGCATTTTTGTTAAAAGGCCATATCCACAGGATAGTTGGTCTTGAGTTCCATTTATCTTCTCTTTAGATGGACAAGTATTTGAATTTCAGTTCTGATATTTGTACATGCTTCCCCTTCTCCAAGACGAGTGGACATTCTTCCTTAATTCTCATTCAGACCTTTCAAATGTGAGGGTCATTTTACAACCAGTGTAGTTCTCTGAGTTATCATCCCTGTTACTTAACTGCCTAAATTGTTGATGCTAATGAGTGCTATTGTCATTGATTGCCATTCTTGTGATTGTAGACAGGGTAGTGTAGTATTTTCGGCTCTATGTTCTTAACAATTTCTTTGTTTCATAACTTGCATGTTCATTCCTGAGTAAAAGCACTTTCATCTTCTGTGTCTATCTCAAGAATGCTGCTTTTGTTTCATCACAAGTGCGATTTTTTTCTGATTGTTATTTTTTTTACAGAACTAGTGCTGGTTTTTCTAATTGTATTTTTACACTGTATAGACTTTTCCTAAGTTTCTTTCATTATGAAGCTTTTCTTGATCATTGTTTCTATCTAATGTGTGAGTGTATTTTATCGGGAAAAAAAAGTAAATTTTAAAAACTAATGTTAACCTTTGCTGAATTCCATTTCTACCAATGATGTTGGTACCTTACCAAATTCCCTGGTCTGACATTTTGGTTAAGAGCCCATATCCACCTGATAGTTGGTATTTGAAGTTTGAGTTATGTGAATTGGTTCATTTGATTGAAAACTATTTGAATGTCAGTTTTTTGCAACATTTATACATGCTTTTCCTTCTCCGTATGTGTCAAGTGGACATTCTACCTTAATGCTCCTTTCAGAGCTGGCAAATGTGGCAGTCATTTTAAAACCAGTATATTTCTCTGAGCTATCATCCCTGTTACTTGACTACCCACTTGTTAGTTTTTCCTTCTAAAGCAGATGCTAATGAGTGCTATTGTGACTAATTGCCATGCTTATGATTGTAGACAAGGCAGTGTACTATGTAGTATTGTTGGCTCTTCGCTCACAACTATTTCTTTGTTGCACAACTTGCATGTTCCTTGTTGATTAGAAGGACTTATGTGTTCTGTGTCTCTCTCAAGAATGCCACTTTTGTTTCAGTTTTAAACATTCCAAATTCTGTGCATATAATGATGATGTAATTGAATATTATTTGATTACTTTCCATGTAAGCATGTAATATCAGAGAATTATTTTTTGAGCCCAGCTTTTGGTTACTGATGTCTCTTCTTTGATGCAGATAGAAGTCAGAACTGGGTAATCTCCATGGGTCAAGGACTTACCTTCTAGAGGGTCTTTCTCCTCTGTTTGGCACTTGCATTCATAGGGGTAGTGTAATCCAGTTAAGGTGATAACAGTTGAATTTCAAGATATCAAGATGAAGGAAGAGCTGGGTGACACTAAGCCAAGGGAAAATTCAAAATTGTCAGACCAAAACCATGCTACAAGGTTTGGATGTAGGAATGGTAGCACTACTCTGAAACCAAGGGAAAATGGAGTACTGGTGTCTCAAACTACCTGTGGATCAAAAAAAGATAATAAAATCACACTAAAACCAAATGAAATGAACAAGAAAGGTGATCATACTTCATTGGTGTTTGGCAAAGTGGAAGCTGCTATTGGTGTCTAGAATGGGCCTCCAGTTCCCTATCTAGACATCCCCGAGGAAACCCAAGGTTTATAAATTTGAGAACTATTGTGATAGACAGGTTTCGATTTTATTTTTTTGAGAACTTTCTCCAAAATCACCTGATGGGTTTCCACATACCTAGTTCGATTTTATTTTTTGAGAACTACTCAAAATTCCTACATTCCAATAATACTTAATATATATAACAATGAACAAAACTGTAAATTGGAAATTGTTAGAGGATATGGTCCAGATAGAGCCTACTCAGTAAGGGTAGATTGTTATATGTATCAGTACTACACCTAGATTTTGTGCATGAAACAGGGGCAACAATTATGACAGTGAAGTGTATACAACAAACTTGATTGGAAGTGACCCTCAATAATAGTTTTACGTACAATTAAGTGTAGTGGCAGTAGATGGAAATCAGGAGAGGTAGCATGAACAAGAGTTGAGGCTGCAGACAGTGTGTAGTGGCAACTGCAAAGTTGCAGCATGTGAAGCAGCAATCAGCTTCAAAGCAGTGCTTCCCTTCTGAAAGATATTGCTCTACGTCCTTGACAATTCAATTCCCCATACATAGTTCTGAAATCCATCGGAGGAAATGCACAGTAGTGAGCCAGACATCATTTGTTTCGATGAGTTTGAATTTTTTTTCAAAAGGATGTAGTGCTCCAACTGGAACAATGTTATCTACAAATATTATCTATAACAACAAATTTTATTCCAATATTATCTACAGATCCCCACATTGGATTCCAATAAATTTTATCTAAAGAAATTATCAGGAACACAATATGTATGCAAAATTTAAATGGTCTTGATGGAAACATCTAAAATTGGTGCAACCATAATAAAGTTTACTACAATAATTACGATTGTATGTAACGTCCTGTATAATAGCAGGCACATCTTTATAAATGTAAAATTGTATCAAGTCTTGGCTCCATGTATTTAGTTGTGACTGTTGTCATATTGGATCTTTTACTAATGCATGTCGTGTTTTCTAGTCATCGTTTTTTTCTTGATCAATGATTATTGCATTGCTTTTGCATCACTTTTGTTCCATATGTCAGTTTTAGAGTTATAGTAGATCTCTTGAGAAAGGGTTTATCAACAGTGCATTGGTTTAATGATACTATTAAGCCATAGATGGTTTTTATCCTTGGTGGAAGCATTACCATACGATTACATGCCTTCCAGCATTATAGTGTCACACTATCAATGCATGGTTAACTTACATTTTTTGCAAACGTTGTACTCGTGTGATATTTCTATTTGGTCTATAGGTTACAATATGAATTAACTTTACTTAGAAATCATTATTCCTTCCTGTAGTGGTGCAGCATGGATGCCTTGACTCTCAATTAATATCCTTAATACTTCAATCAGTGAAATCAGTCTGCCATATTTATGGAAGATGATGCCACAGTTTTTATTTACGCTTACAAAGATGACATATCATAGTTCATACATTTATATCGTATATGGAAATAGGCAAAGAAAGTAGAGTTATTCTGTATTATTTTTACGCTTACAAAGTTGACATATCATAGTTCATACATTTATATCATATATGGAAATATGCAAAGAAAGTAGAGTTATTCTATTTTATTTAGTCTTTGCATAAAAACATGATGGTTTGTGATTTTGCTGCAATAGATGAAGATATTTTATTGGTTCTTGCTCATCAAAAATACAAATTTGGTAATTATTCTCAAGCATTGGAACACTGCAATTTTGTTTATGAAAAAAATCCTCGACACACTGAGAATCTTCTTCTTCTTGGTGCTATATACTACCAGGTATTTCTCTGTTCAGTGTTACTAGCTGTGTCTGAATGCTCAAATTGTGTTCAATTTGTTGAATAAGGCAATGCTCATCTCTTTATATTTAGTAATTCATTGAACTAGTGGCCAAGTATGTTTTTCTTCTAGCGGATGGTGAGCTTTTTTTATTAGTACTTTGTGCTTGGTTGAAGCTAACATACCTGGTTACATGTTATATGAATATCGACTATGCTTTTCTGCAATTCTGCAGTGCATCAACTATGAAATACAAAATTTTCTCATAATTGCTTTTGTTATTTTGATTTACAGTGTATGCTATATACATTTACATTGTAATTAATTTTTTTATTCTATACAGCTACATGATTTTGATATGTGCATTACCAAAAATGAGGAAGCCATCAGGATTGATCCTCAATTTGCTGAGTGTTATGGCAATATGGCTAATGCCTGGAAGGTATTGTTTTAAGTTTCCTTTTTCCTGGAGCTCCACTGCTTGATTTTTTGAACTGATGCTCATATTGTTAATGCTAATTTGAGATATAACTGAAGTGCTTTTCTTTATCATAAAACTGAGTTTTAATATTCTTGTTTATTCCTTATCCAGGAGAAAGGAAACATCGATCTTGCAATCCAATTTTATCTCATTGCTATTAAGGTACATCAGAAACTCCTGATTAAATAAACATAAGGATAAATGTTGTGCTATTTATTATACAATACTGGTTTGGTTCTTTCAGCCTAGGGCAGATGAATTTTACATTGTGATTGATTGTGACTTTCTGTTCAATGAAGTGTGATATGTTGGTACTTTGTGAAAATGATGAATGCTGATATTTTAAGAACTATTTTTAGCTACTTTTTATTTTTTTCCTCTGGCAGAATTATCTTAAATTTCAATTCAAACTGCTTTAGTACCAATAATCACATAATTATGTTTCTACCCTAGACGTGATGGTGAAGTTTTTATGACTTATTACATTTCAATTTTACAGCTACGGCCAAATTTCTGTGATGCATGGTCTAATCTAGCCAGTGCATATATGTGCAAAGGAAGATTGACTGAAGCAGTAGAATGTTGTCGTCAAGCTCTTTATCTGAACCCTTGTCTTGTAAGTTTTCATTTCTCCACCATTCTCTTCCTAGCTGTCATTTCATTTTATGTTATAGTTGAATGTTCACATTTACTTTGCCATGCTATATTGGCACAGGTTGATGCGCACAGCAACCTTGGAAATCTGCTGAAGGCACAAGGATTAACTCAACATGTATGCCCTAAAGTTTACCTTTTCTGATGCTGAATGTTGGCTTCATGAATCATAGCAGTTCGAGTGTTCAAGTAGACAAATATTTTTCATATAAAAATCAGGCTAGGTGGCTTGCTGAGAAATTTCTGAAATCCATTTTAATATATGCACTCTTAAGGAATATTTTTGAACTATTTTCACATGAGCAGGCATACCTATGCTACATGGAGGCTTTGCGCATACAACCAACTTTTGTGATTGCTTGGTCGAATCTAGCAGGCCTTTTTATGGAAGCAGGAGATTATGCCAAAGCACTTGCATATTATAAGGTAACAATTTGATATTGAAGGATAAATTGTATATCCAAAGAAGTATTCTTATGGACAGAATTTGACTTTGATTGCCCTTGTTATTCACAGGAAGAAATCAGATTAAAACCCAACTTTGCTGATGCACACCTGAATCAAGGGAATGTATTGAAGGTAAAAAAATTTGATCTTTGAGTTGGATATTTTCATGTGAGGCATAAGGTGCAGGGATTCATTTGCTTTAATGTTGTGATTCTAGGCGATGGGCAGACCTCAAGATGCAATTATGTGCTATCAATGTGCCATTCAACTAAGGCCTGACTATGCAATTGCTTATGGTAAGCCTTATTACCAGAATTATGTAACGAATCTAGGGTGGTTGGGTGGGAATGGTTCAATGCCTGTGTATAGTGGTTGTGTGTTGTATTGCATGTTGCATCCCAAGAGTGTTTAAAAGGGTCATTTTTTGGGTGGTTTTTGCATCGATTCCCAGCTTCACAGACCCCTCTCAACAAAGTGCTTCCTAACAATACCCTTTTGTTTTTTGTTTGTCTCATATTTTTCTTGCATGAAGGTGCGCGGACTGGGACTGGGACACCAATATGGGCATTGAAGGACGATCTTGGTTCGTCGTTGGACCTATGAGTAAGGACCGGAACCCTGCGTGGAAGAGCAGAACCTCGATGAACAGTGAACGCAGGTTGGAGTGAACCTGGCGATTTGATTGCACTGCCTTCATTGGGTAAGCGGTAATTGGGAAATCAGCGCGATCCCATAGACTGGGTGACGCGTGTCCCTAAGAAAATTTGAAAACCCATTGTCATCGGGATTTAACGATCGTGCATTTAGCCTGCGCGATATTCGTTGGATCATAAGGAGTAGTGCGATGTGCTCTCCGTCGTTAGATGATTGAAAAATTTGCACAGTTTCTGAAATGCAACACGACTAAAATATTATATTAATATGATATGTCTGCGTCAAAATTTTATGATAGAATCTCAATGTTTACCCAAATGTAACATTAAAATATTGTATTAATATAAATTGGTCTCAGCATTATACGTGGATTTGCGTAAATGTTTATAACAAACTTTAATATATTCACACCCCACTTTTAATTCCCATATTTAGTGCAGGATTTGTGGACTTAATATTTTAATAATATAAATTTGTGTCAGCGTTATACATGGCAGGATTTGTGTTCTTAAAATTTTGTTAATATAAATTTGTTTGTTTTCTTTTGAATATTTATTTGTTCTATTTTGTATAGACAAAAGAAATTATCAAATAAATGATAATTCATTTTAATTTTATAAAAGTTTGGTTTAAAATATAATGATTAATTTATAAAAGTTATTTATCCCATTTATAATATCAAAGAATAAATCAAAGAGGTTACGAAAAGGAGCCACCAAACAATTGAATGTAGTTTACATTTTTCCATCAATAATGTTAATGTAATAAATTTAGCTTTAGATTAATTTAGAAATTTTAGCACATTCTTATTATTCAGAATGAGTAATCTTCCAACACTATTTAAGTTGAGCAAATGATTGTTGAAGTTGAGCAAACAACATATTTAATTTGCAGATTTTGAAATCTAAAAATTCATGTAATCAATCAATGGTATATTTTACCCCTCATAAATTCACATTCATAATGTTCCCTAACATGTACCACAAAATGATTCATGTCTCCTCCTTCCGGCGTTCCCTTGCACCCCCGGTGCAATTGCTAGTTATATTATTTCATATTCGACTAGAGTCTTATTGAATCGATTTTCAATTTTAATTTCACAGGAAGAAGTCACAGAGACCAATTTTAAAGGGTGTTAAAAGTAATAATAGGTTTAAAAATGGTAGAAACTTTAACAGTGGGATGTTATAACTAAGAAGAAGAAGAAGAAACCCAACAACAACATGAAGCACCTTTTGAGGAGGTTGAGTTATTATCATTATCATGATACATTAGGGTAGAGGGAAACGACCTCTACAAACAGGAAATGGTGAGAAATATGTAGGAGCAGGATGACGATGATTATTGGGACAAATGGGAGTTCCTCAAGTCGTTACCTCACCGGTATTTACCGCAATCATCTATTTCCCCACTCTATATGAGTAAATATGAAAGGGATGAAAAACATTGGGTTGGGTGATTTTTGTTTTGGAGAGTGGTTGTTTATGCTATTTTACTTTTTATTAGCTCGAATAATAATTCACACCTACATCCATGCTTTTAATTTTACCCAGTGGTCGGTGGACAAAGTTATAAATGTACTTCATGAAAATTGAACGTCTTCACCAGTTAGGAATTAAGCATACAAGATATCAAATATCTTATTTGAGTACATAATTTCAAAAATTGAAACCAAGTTGTCAAAAGGCCAAGGCAAGCTTTTCCTTCTCTTAGTTTCAAAATTCAAATACTAAGTTGTAAAAAGGCCAAGGTTGGAGATTCCTTTCTTCTTTGTGATGACTTATTCTTATTCAACTTGTTATGGAGTCCATGCAGACAACCTTGTGAAGATTGTGAGGAATTTTGAGTCCCATGGAAATCACGCCAACCACGACATTGGTTTTTTTTTTTTGGAAAACTCTGAGTTGGGAGGATGCAATCATACCATCATTGTAGGAGGTGAGAGTTTCTTGGATAAAATATTGGTCACAGCATATTCTTTTTTTGGGAAATAATACTTATGGAAACACCAACACCCAGATCAATACCAAAAGATTATAGAGATAGAAATTTACAATCAATATAATTCTACAATACCAAAAGATTACCCGAGTCCCAAATGTGTAAATTTGGGAATGGTTACAAAACTGGTAGATTAGGTATAGAGCTAGAAATTTACAAGGGAAAAAAAAACCACTTTACTGCCCAAAGAACATAGTCTATCATTTTAAAAGTTTTTTATTTTATTTTTACAGTTTTGTTCATTGTTATATATATTAAGTATTATCTGAATGTAGGAATTTTGAGTAGTTCTCAATAAATAAAATCGAACTAGATATGTGGAAACCCATCAGGTTCCATCAGTTTCAAAAGTTGAAGATCATGTACGTGAGACTCATGCATACTTTTCTCGTAGTCCCAAACAATATTTAGAGTTTCAACAATTTGCAGATGGTGTTACAGATGGAAAAAAACTATTGAAAGATGTTGACACAAGATGGATCTCATTAAATGGACTAGCTCAAAGACTATTTAGTGAGTTCAAATCTTTGGTAGGGTTGATGTATGAAAACCGCTACAATGTAGATAAAGCTCAAGATCTTATTTTTCGACTAACTGATATAGAAAAATTATTAACATTGGCTGGAATTCTTCCTCTGTTACATGAAATGAATGTCCTTGTGAAAATGTCTCATAATCGCACAATGTATATTGTTGAATACACAAATGCGAGAAAGTCAGCATGCCTTGCATTGGATACATTTTATATGATGCCAGACTCTTTTACTGGTCCAGAGTTTACAAGTTTGACTAAGATCATCAATATAGAAAATACTGAAATTTTTTTACGTTTGATGAAAAAGGGATACTATGTATCACAGTGCGTGGGTATATGGTCCCCTTTCATTATATTAGTAAGATGGGACAAATCACCAAAGATTGCCCCATGTCAAGAGACCAATTTGATAATATTGTGATCTCAATGAGACAAAATTTGATAGAAATTGCAAGATCACTATCATCAAAGATAAGAGAACGATTTTCTTGAGATGAATTGCTGGAGGCCATGTGTGTGGTATACCCTCAATATTGGAACAATTGTCAATGTCCAAGAAATTTAAAAGCCGATTTTCAAAAGAGATTAAAATGTTTAGTAGACCACTTTTGCAAGAAAGTCTCGATACATGGAGAACAGATTGAAGGTATTTTAGATTCATCAAAATTGTATCAACAAGGTGGACGCTTTGCTGAAACAATGTGGAACCAATATACTTTTTGGAGAATCCTAATGAAAATGGTGCTATAACAAGATTATGGAATACTTTAAGTGCTAACCAATACCTGCAATAAAACATATGAGAATATTTTAAATTAGTAGATTTGTGTCAAACCATGATTTTGGGATCAGTGGAGGATGAGAGAATGTTTAGTGCACTATCATTTTTGAAGTCAAAGTTGAGGAACAAGCTTGATAAAAATGTGGATACATGTTTAAGATTATATGTAACAAAGTATGACGTTGAAAATTTTCCATATGAAAGAGCACTAGCGCTTTGGCGATCAGATTGTAATAGAAGGGGAGAAAACAATATAACAAATTTATCTACTGAACTTAATACAGAACATAATGTTTTGGAGGCTCATAATGACAGTACATCTGGAGAAGATCATGTTCACAATGTATAAATTGATGACCAAGTTGAGAATTGGGACATTGAAATACCCTAGGACTCTTATTTTGGTATACATGTTCCGTTGATCATGCAAGATTACTACATGTCAAATTCAGGTAAAAATGGGTTCTATATTTTGTATTTTTCATTGTAACATTACAGCTACATTTCTTTCATGTGTGTTATTTTAAGATTGATGTTTCATATTTAATCCTTACATTGTTTGTTTCTTATTTGTGACAGGAAATGAAGCTGGATTTGATGATTTTGGGACCTATTTCTTTTCACATAGACAGTGTTTGACTAGTATTAAATGATAAATAACTAATTTAACAAGACTAACATAAAGCATCAATGGGCTCATTCAAGTACATGAAACTACCTTGATGTCTAGCTTTGACATCTTGGAAAATTTTAATGGTATATATGTTGCTTGTGTTTGGGGAATTTTCTTGAGTTTTGAGTTTTATATTTTCTTGGAAAATAATTATTGATATTTGGAAAATGTGTGATTTTATACTGGTATTGGAAACGAAGCTAGTTTTGATCTTTGATTGGAAATGAAGTCGGATTTGATGAAGTTGGGACCCATTTCTTTTCACATAGATAGTGTCCTAGTATTAAATGATAAAGGACTAATTTAAGAAGTCTAACTCTAAGCAACAATGGGCTTATTCAAGTACATGAAATTGTGTTAATGTCTAGTATTTATATCTTTGAAAATTCTAGTGGTTTGTTTGTTTCTTGTTTAGAGGATTTTGTTGAGTTTGAAATTAGTCCCTTGAATGCTTATGGTTCTCATATCATGCATAGATCGATAGATCTAGTTCTATTATTATAATCATTATTTTTTTCTTTATATACTTGGTGGTTTGAGGAAAGATATTTTATTTCCTTTCACTTTGTGGCATGATTTCGACATCTTCACCTTTTAGAATATAGTAAAATATTTTTCTTATTATAGATTTTTCTTGGAAAATAATTATTGAGAGTTGGGTGCAAATGCACAATGTTGTGTAGCATTAGTGTGATAAATATGGGATAGTGCAAAGCATAGTTTTTAAGATTAGTCTAAGTTGGCTCGTACCTAATCAACTCAGTCAAGTTGATTGTTGGTTGAACGGTTAATTGTTGGTTCAATGGACATAAGATCTTGTAGGCACAAATACCAAAGGGAAAAATGGAGCCCATCATGGGGTACTCTTTGTAATTCTCCACCACTGCTACCTTCCATGCTTCCTCAAACTCCTCTCCAACCTCAATATCAGTGCTAGTAGTAGCATGAGCAACAACACTACGCTTAGCAGAACTAGAAGAACGCATTTTCCAAACTACACGAGAACTACTTCCCTCACAAGTCACCATGTGCCATGCTTGATCTCAATGGTTCTCTTCCTTCTACTCCTGGTTCAACTACCATATCTTCATTGGAACCAACACCCCGAACTCCACTAGACAACGATTCACCATTTTGTAGTAGTGATTCGCTATTTGTACTAGTGATTTGCCATGATTTTACAAGATAATATAATCTCGTGAGAGATTTTTCCTATGTATCATGGGGATTCGCCTATTTATTATATATATAAATTTAGGGGGGTTCTTAAAATTTTCCCTGGCGTAAATGTTGCTAGGTGGCTCTTGATTAATGTTTTTTTCCACACCAATGTCTCTTGACATTGTGATAACATTTATTTTCTCAAGGAATAGGTACAAACCATATCCCTATACATCAAATCTATATGAATAAATTTTATGATGAACAAGCTAACTACCATCTTAAGTAATTTGATTGAAAAATTCAAACATGAGCTAACTATCTAGAAACCATCTAACAACTTGTAGTTTTAGTATTCTACCACAATTGGCAAAACAGAAAAATAGAAAAGCATCAAAACATGGTCCACCATTATAACCCAATCCATTAAACATCAAGAAATATAAAGAATAAATAATTGGAACATTTTCACAAAGCATAAAAGTTTGATCCTACATACTATATTGAGATGTGCTTCCATTTATTGAAGGTCTTATGTGAAAATGGAAAACTCATAAAATAATATGGCAGTTATAATAGCACCCAATATACAATTTTCATATCCTTTATAACTTTGGAAAAATGAATGCATGATAACAATAGGACAAACAAACAACTTAAATGGCAAAGCATAGAAACATGGTAAACCACTATCCCAATTCATCAAAGTCCAAGAAATATAAAGAATAAATAAATGGTTCATTTTCACAAAGCCTCAAATTTTGATCCTAAATATTGTATTGAGGTGTGATTCCATTTATTAAAGGTATTAAGTGAAAATTGAAAACTCAGAAAATAAGACAGTAATTTTAATAGAACCTGAGATACAATTCCATATCCCTTTTATTATAGTTTATAAGTTTGAAAAAAATGAATGAATGGAAAATAAAGGGGTGAGGAAGATGCGAGGTAAATTAGTAACTATAGAAATTTTACATGTTGAACCCAAGGAGAAAATCAAGGGAGGAAAGTAAAACAATGTCAACTTTGAAATTGTTAGTGGGAAAAAGGGGAAAATCTCTAACTTTTGAAGAAATTAATACACTGCATAAAAAATTCTACAACTTATGAACAACTTGGGCTATTTTTCATGGTGTTTCAAGGATGGGGGCGAGGGGAAGGGTTTCAAGGATGGCTAGAAGGTAACCCCAAATTTCAATGGGACAACCAAAAAAAAAAAATTAAATAAAATTTCAAAGAAGTATAAAATTTAAAAACGAAGATTCAAGAACACAGTGCTATAATATAAGTCAATAAAAGTAACTGACATAGATAATAGATCTAATGTAACTCAAAAAAGTAACAATTCTTAGATAATAGATCTTAAATATCTTGTCTACATAGATATTATAACCCTCCCAAAATAAAGAGTTGATATAGGATACACAAACCTACCAAACATGGGAGTCAAAACTGTGAAGGCAATTAGCCCTCATTACAAAAACATACCACATAGTATTCAAGAATGCAATTTATAGATAACATTTTTCTACGTTTCAATGTAGAACCTCTTGGTGAATATTTTTGTTTGAGAATTGGAACCAAATGGGCACTACTTTCGATATTAGGTATTCAAATGTCCTCAAAACCATCCCAACAGATCTCCCAAAACTCCCTGTTTTTGGAAAGAAACATATAGAGGATCTGGGATAAGTCCCCAAAACCATCATAAGATTTCTCCCAAACATCGCCTTTTCTGGAAAGAAACATTTATACAATGTTGGAGAGGATCACACATCCTCAAAGATGTCTAATTCAAAAAAGAGACTTTCCCCTTCCAGTCCGCAAGGAGGGTAAAATCCAGAGGACGCATCCCAGAAATAGGGACAAGTCCCCCTACGCAACATCGTCCTCAGTGCATAATCCACATGATACACTATAAACTGATCTAAGAAAGTGACACACTAACATATGAACTCACGAACAAGTGTAGAAATTAACCTATATATATACACAAGTAAAATGTATGTAAGGAAATTATGAAATTATTCCACACATGCATGGAAGATAACTTTTATCATATATAATTAAATTTTAATACTATCATACCTACAATTGGAGGGCCTAAATTAAGGAAACAATGGACAATAAAACTTATAATTTGATATATCTATTGCAATTCCTACAAAATGCAAGAAAATTGTGGATTACAAATTTACAACCATGCTTACATAAGAACTACTTGCAGGTTTCAGGGGACCCATACCCATGGGCTTCAAAGCAATAATGAAATGTTTTGAAATTCCCACTAATATCTTAAAGAACATCCAAAACATTCCAGCTTCTCCATTGCCATATTCACACCACTCTTTTCAGTAATTCTTGCACACTATGAACATTAGGGATAGTTTGGAAACATCTTACGTGCATATCCCTACATGTGACACCATTTGTGGGCATTTAAGTGCTACCTGAAATTGTTTTCACTGAAATTTGTAAGTAAATTTATTGATTTCCTACTAATAATCACAAAATTAGGTCAATGGGACTAAAGAAGAGTCTAGACAATATGACTACAATGTAGGAGTGCAAGTGCATATCCTAAAAAAAATGTTAAAAATAACATATAGAGAGAGAAATTAGTGGTAATGATGTTGCAACATGTATATAAGAGACTGTGGTATAATACAAAATACTCAATCTCTTGCTAAAAAGGAATGAGTGAGTGATATGGTAAGGTCTTATAGTGGATCAAGATATGTCGGAGGCTTCTGAGTCTGATGATTGATGGAAAGGAAGGCGAAATGGGTACAGGTGCACTTTCAAAGTCCCCTGGGGCCAATAGTGGATCCAATCGTATGATCCTTGGGGGGGTGTATGAGCAAGGGATACTCCTAGCATCTGTGGTAAAAAGGAATAAACTTTGAATAAGTGTCTGGAAACTCTTATGGGATTGGAATGTAGCCAGACATGTCAGGAGCACCTTGCTCTGGAACTGTATGGATTTGGTCCCTTTGGTGCTCTAAGAACTTGTGAAACTAAAGTATGGTTGAGCATCATTAAAATGGTCTCAAAGGTGTATGTCGATCTCCCCAATAGGAAGGTTGAGAAGAGACCCAAGATCTGACCCTTTTAATGTTTAGATCATTTTAAACCTATGAATGTTCTATGTAACTAAAACATCAAAATATTTTATTCATGTCACACCTCCACCTCTGCTATCCAAAGAGGTGCCTTCTGATGCCACAAATGTGCATTGTTTGTAACATTTTTAGACATCTCAAATCAATTTTTTCTTTAAATTTTTCCTTTTAATTTTAGTTTTATTTTTAGCATGTTTCCTCGTATTACTGTGTAATTTTTTGAATGTTTGTCTAGGTAACGTTCTACTATATGTTTTCCCATTTACTATTCTTATTTTGGAAATGTGAAAATTTATTTCCGCTACATAAGTAATCCAGTGCCTGGTTCATGGAATATGTGTTAGGAATATTTCTAACTCAAAATTCATATCGATTATTTGCAGACTCATTACCAAGGTGTTGCAAAGATTTTTCTTATGAATGGAATTAGGTCTTCCCTATTGCATTAGACATGTTCACCACTTAGAAGTATTTTGGATTCATAAATTCATATAGTATCACCTAATTCCATCATATAAATGAGTGAAATCATCACTGCTGAGGTAATCATGCCACTCTTCTATATGGAATATCAATAATATAATGGTATTGCTATCTACACTTTGTATTTCCTGATACCAACTATGGCCTTCCTTTGTTGCTGACAAATTTAGCCACCAAATATGCAATTTTTGTTGGAACAACTATTGTTGATATGCCATATAAAGGATAATTTTTTCCCCTTCTTAAAACTAGTTAAATCTAAATCTAGCTTCAATCTTAGAAACCTTTACAATTTATCTTCATTTTTCTTCAACTTCTATTGTTAACATCAAATATCTTGTATCTTCCACTTGCCTTGGACTTCTCTTTACTTGGTTCTTCTAACCCTTACTAACATGTCCAAAACTAATACTAAAATACTATGTGTAATCATGAATGTTATTAATATGTAATAAGTTGATATGTATTTATCTAAGGACATTTTATGCAATGGGACATGTTTTGGGAATTAAATCCAAGTTTTGATTTTTTGATGACTGGTTATTTTCTTACAAAAAAAATTTTTAGCATGCACAACGTCCATATGTAAAAAATGTAATTTTCACTACACTTAATGGAAATTACGATTTTCCTTTAGGAAAAAAATGCAATAAGGTACATACGTGGGAAATATATGCTCCTATTTATTTTTGAATTTATTTCCTATTTTTTGGAGTTTTTTTTTTATTTAAGAAAACTATTATATATATAGCCACTTCCAACCTTCCATTCCTTTGAAATTTAGGAAAATCCTCTAAATATTCCATACACTCATACCCATGTCGGTAACATTCCCTCATTCCATAAACTTGTACAACTTAGATTATGGCCCATTCCATATTGGAAATACAGCCACCCAGAAAAATATCACTCGAATGAGGTCACTAAAAAATCTGGAATGGCTAGGAGGAAGGGGTGTTTTTCCATTTTTGGGGGGATGGGATGGGGTGGTGCCCACAAAGTTAACTACCATATACCCTATTATACATAGATTCTAGCTCTTATCATAGAACCGGTCTCAACCTCTACATATTTCGTAAATATGTGTTGACAACATAACAAGGGAAAACCATTGAGTGATTCACGCCAGTACTAGGATACTTTCATATGAGAAGGATGTGGATTTGAAATTAGATATTTCCATCATAAAGAATATTGTTCCATGGCACATAATACTATTTCATCTTTAAAAAATGATTGAAGAATATATGAAGTTACTTTTTGTTCCAAATAAACACTTTATATGTTGCCTTTTCCCTCTTATATACTAATTCTACATCTTACCATAGAAATAGTCTCTACCTATACATACTTGAATATATATACATGCAACATAAGAAGGGATCGGATTTAATGAATATTATGCTAGCTTCATATGAAAAATAAGGGTATGGGGTTGTAGTTGAAAGTTTCCATCATTAAGAAGTTTGTGCAATAACATATAATATTATCTCATTTGACAATAAATAATTTTTCAGAACATATGAAGCTATCATCTTTCCTAAATAAACATATTATATGCTACCTTTAACTTTATACTGCATAAAAACAATGCATGAAGGCTTTTTTATGAGAAAATTATACGTAGTCTCTTAGTTTCATAAACTAATGAACAATTAATGTAAAAATTATTAAAAATTGACCAATTAAAGGAGAACAAGGAATGGATATTCTAAATCCTCAAGTGACTAGGATCCCTCTTAAGGATGAGATGATTAAACTTCAATTTAACGTAGAAACCAGATGTAACCTTGGGTTGGCAAGGGTTGGTGGAGTACCTAAAGATAAAGAGAGCAGAATCTTTATATATGTTAGGAACTCATTGGCATGGAAACTTACAATCAAATTGAGGTTGGAGCTTCAACAGAAAGGATCCAACTTTGAATTAGGAACATAATTTATTCAGTAGAGGTTGAACAGGGCTCCAAATTACTCACTTACATTCTAGTAGAAAAATCCATGGGAAACTAAAGTGACCGGTTTATAAAAAATAGGATAACCAAACTTGAAAAATCTAAGGTCAAGATGCACATCTTTTTTGGCCATAGTAGTAGTTCAACCAATAAAATTTTAGATTGGATAGTTAATAAAGCCACTGAGAGGGAGAACCTGAAAATTATTAGAGATGATAAAAAACATTCAAGGGGAATTGGTGGGAGATACAACTGGTCATCCTCTCCCATTCATCTTAATCCATGAATTATCAAATCCAGCCATCCCTCCCTCACTCCTCAAAATTTAGGAGAGGATGAAGCTAGTGGTAATTATTAAAATTATATTATCCCAAAACAGGTGAATGTCACTTGACGTAAAATAATTGAGGGGGTTGCAAGGAAAACATTCCATACCACCCTATGTATTCTCACGATCCATAATTTACTACCAAAGCATATAAGAAATAGGTATCATCTCATAAAGTAATTTTATCCACCCTCATTCATTTGTCTGAGCATGAGCTCCAGGAGAATTATGAACACTTCTTCTCAGTACCTTCATAGTCGTGGATAGCAGAACTGACCTACCATAATGTTGGATCAATTAAAGGAGTAAAAAATATTATGGGTATATTACAGAGATGTAGTTCCCTTCTTCTAGGCTATGGATAAGTAGCTGAAGAATGAAATCATGTCATTGATGTTGGTATGAAGCTGAAATATGAGAGATATTTGCGGTCCTCCAGAATTTGGAATTAAAGTAAAAAAATCTTGGAAAGATGACAAAAGTTGATGTTCACACCTCAACAAATATATATGTGTGTGTGTGTGTGTGTGTGTGTGTGTGTGTGTGTGTGTGTGTGTGGATGTATATGTATATATATATATAGCCACTTCCAACCTTCCATTCCCTTGAAATTTAGGCAAAGCCTCTAGAAATTCCATACACTCATACACATGACTGGAACATTACCTCATTCCATAAACTTGGACATCTTAGATTATGGACCATTTCCATATTGGAAAGACAACCACCCAAAAAATTGTCACTGGAATGAGGTCACTGACAAATCTAGAATGGTTAGGAGCAAGGGGCATTTTTCCTTTTTTGGGGGGGATGGGATGGGGTGGTGCCCGCTTTGAAACAGGGTCCCCTAAAGCTACGAATTTTGTACAATTTTGTATATTTTTGGTATTAATTAGTCTAGCACAGGGGTTTTGGGGTGGGTCAAAGCCCTGAATGCATTGTAATGGGTCAAGGGTAGACCTAGAGTCCACAAACCATGGTTTGTAGACCACAGGAAAGCATAGGCTAAGTCATTATAAATAGATTAAAATTTTGATTCTTAAGGTAGGAAAGCATTAAGTCTGATGTTAAGTGTGAATTGTTAGATATTTTTTGGGTTGTTTAGGTGAGGACTCCTGCTAGCTGTGTACGCATAGATCCTCAGTCCTACTGTGTACGGACCCTGCTGGTTGTGTGTGCAGGTTGTGTTTGGATTGTAACTAGGTTTTTGGATGCTAATATATGTGGATATAGTCAAAGTATCTCTGTGTTATCTGATCTGATGTGTTACTGTTGATGTGAACCTTTGGGATCTATTTGAGCTACGAATACAGTTGTATTATCTGTTTATGCTGCAAATATGTCTGTGTTATGGTATGAAGTGTATCTGTAATATGTTATTGATGCGTTTATGATATTATGTATTGATAATTGATACGCACGTGGATGCAAAGGTACTAACTAGGTATGTGCATGGTAATAGCTCTGTTATGATTAGCTACGGATTATACTATTAACAAAACTGTGAATAGACCTGTTATGTGCGAACCTGATAGGTTGCGAACTCGGATCTACTTGACTTACCTACTCTCTCTCTCTAGGTGTTGTGTGTGTGTGTGTATATATATATATATATATATATATATATATATATATATATATATATATATCTAGATCTATATCTATATTTATATCTATATCTATATATAGCCACTTACAACCTTCCATTCCCTTGAAATTTAGGCAAAGCCTCTAGATATTCCATACACTCATACCCATGTCTGTGGCATTCCCTCATTCCATAAAATTTTACATCTTAGATTATGGACCATTTCCATATTGGAAAGACAACCACCCAAAAAATTGTCACTAGAATGAGGTCACTGATGAATCTAGAATGGTTAAGAGCAAGGGGTGTCTTTCCTTTTTTGGGGGGGGATGGGATGGGGTGGTGCCCACTGTTGCAAAAGGGTCCCCTAAAGCTATGAATTTGTACAATTTTGTATATTTTTTGTATCAATTAGTCTAGCGCAGGGGTTTTGGGGTGGGTCAAAGCCCCAAATGCATTGTAATGGGTCAAGGGTAGACCTAGAGTCCGCAAACCACGGTTTGCGGACCAGAGGAAAGCGTAGGATAAGTTGTTATAAATAGATTAACATTTTGAGTCTTAAGGTAGGAAAGAATTAAGTCTGATGTTAAGTGTGAATTTTTAGATCTGTTTTGGGTTGTTTAGGTGAGGACTCCTCCTAGCTGTGTGCGCGGAGATCCTCAATCCTGATGTGTGTGGACCCTGTTGGTTGTGTGTGCAGGCTGTGTTTGGATTGTAACTAGGTTTTTGGATGCTAATATATGTAGATATAGTCAAAGTATCTCTGTGTTATCTGATCTGAAGTGTTGCTGTTGATGTTAACCTTTGGGATCTGTTGGAGCTACGAATACAGTTGTATTATCTGTTTATGCTGTGAACATATCTGTGTTATGGTATGAAGTGTATCTGTAATCTGTTATTGATGCGTTTATGATATTATGTATTGATAAATAATACGCACGTGGATGCAAAGGTACTAACTAGGTATGTGCATGGTAATAGCTCTGTTATGATTAGTTGCGGATTATACTATTAACAAACCTGCGAATAGACCTATTCTATTTGAACCTGATAGGTTGCAAACTCGGATCTACTTGAATTACCTACTCTCTCTATCTGGGTGCGGAAACCTGGTTCCAGCACCCTCCCATACTTCTTCGGGTGAGACTTTGGCCTGCGCAAGTACACCAGTGCCGAAAGGGCCAGTAGTATAGGGGTTTGTTTGCAAACCTTAACCTCTGAACCTGGGTCAAGACCCCTCGAGCCAACAAATGGTTCCGTTGTTGGGACTAGGAGAATTTTGAGAGAGAGATCGGGTAAGGCCAAGAGAACATTAGAGACCTAATAATAGAGAAATTGAAGAGTGGTTTGAAAAACAAGTTCAAGAATTTGCAATTAAAGAGAATCGCAACACGAAGTTGACGGCGGAGAAGTGGAAGAATAAGTACATTTTCACTAAAGTCTGTGAAATTTTCTTTGTAATATTTGTGAACGAGCTTCAGGAGTGGATGGTAAGGCTCGTAGATTTCCAGATGTGTTGGAAGGATGAGCGGGTCATGCAGTGGACTCCAGAGTTTATCCAGCAGTTAGAAAGGACTGATAATACCATCACTCATATGGTAGATCACTGGGTGGATAGTGTGTTGGGAGGATTTGTGACGGAATTTACAGTCAATCAGTTCGTATCCTATTTAGAAGTAGAGCAGAGTTTCTTCAAAGGGTTCCAAGGTAAGTTCCTAGAAACACTTCCCTTATTAATCAAAATTTTGTTGTGCGAAAAAGGTATTATTTGCAGCCACACCGAGTGAATGACCTCCGATCTAGGTGAAAGAACAATATGAAGTGGTAAATACTAAAAAACTAATCAAGAAGGAGATAGGTATGTATACAATCCAATAAGAGAATCGGTTGCGCATAGCCCTCCAACTACACCACCTTCGAACCAGCATAGGGGGAAAACCTCACCCGTACCTCCACCTCCATCAAAAGATGATATGGCCTCGCACATGAAGCTATCTAGATTCAAGGGTGTAGGGGATGAAGATATGGACCGGTTTTGGTTTGTTGCAGATTCAGTATGGACTGTGTAGACTGTGGCCAGTGATGCTATGAAAAGGGCACATCTATCCCTTGCCTTCGAAGGAAGAGCCTTGGACTGGTATATGGGATACATAGCTCAGCATGCTAATGCGACCATTCAGGAGGTTAAGAATGCCCTAAAACAGTAGTTTTGGAAGCCTAAGTCCTACTCTCAGATAGTGAATGACCTTAAATATTTCAAGCAAGGACCCTCTGAGTCTATATGGGAGGCTGACCAGTGGCGAAAGAGGGTGATCAAAGAAGGGGAATTTCTATATGATGATAGACAGCACAAATAATGGTTCATCGCTATGTTACAGCCTCACCTGCGTGTACCTATGGGTCAGCAAGCCATTGAATTGAAATAAAAATCTTTGGAGATTGCTATGAAGTTAGAAGTCGCGCCAAGGGATGATACCCAGTTGGGAGAACAACAAATCCAGGGGCAGTGGGAGGCGATGGACATGACAATTCAGAACCTACGAAAGGATCGAGGGAAAGAAGCTTGCCCAGACATATGGCACATATGATGCAGGGTATCTGGCCATATCAAGGATCAATGCCCACTACTAACAGGCTACATACAGGCTAGGGGACCTAGTCCGTTGCGCCCTAGGGAGACTATGGGACCAAGTGGACCAACGCTGTGGTGTCATGATTTTCGCGTAGATGGCCTGCATGGTAATAACACTTCCCCTGTTTGGTTGTGTATGTTCTAGAACTGAAGCAACAATGGTGTCAGTTTTTCCGATCAGTAGTACATGATGAAAAAAACTACCGAACTTATGATTTAATGATAGACCAAGGAAACCTATATAGGGTACAAGTGGACCTTTCTTCACCAAGATCCCCCTCGGGCATAGGTGGCTCCCTAGATAGGGGCAAGGGAGGGGGCAGAGGTGGAAGCGCAGGTAGGGGAAGAGGAAAACTCTACTATAATTGTAGAGAAGTAGGGAACTTTGTGAGGGACTGCCCAAACCCTACAAGGAAATCTTGTAGATAGTGTAGAAAGTTGGACCATGTGATTGAAGACTGTCTGATTTTGATAGAAAAATGCAAGAAAAGCAGCAGACACATACGTAGAATGTACAGAGGGTTAAGGCAGAACCTCGAGACAAAGGACCAAGCATTAATGTCATAACATGCAGTGACATGGCCACTGGGGGAGCTGAGGAGAAATATGTGGCTGAGCCTGTTCTCTGGAAATAATCCATCAAACAAGAAGGTTTGGACATACAGAAGGAAAAGGAAACATTTGTCGCAGCTCACCAAGACTTTGCTAAGGCTGAGGCATCTTACTTCTTAGGCCCCCGCAAGCCATAAAGCAGATAACGAGGTCAAAAAAAATTTGCATGCATGTATGAAGTTGTGGCGCAACCAAAGGGTCGTAAAAAATCTTCAAGAATTAATAGATAGCTACGCAGAAAGAACTAATCCACCCTTGGAAGAAAAGGATGTGCACAAATTGTACAAACATAAGAAATGCACTGGTAGGGAAATGTGGCTAACAATGCGGATTGGTGATTATGAAATGGATTAGGCTATTTTGGACCTGGGATTAGATGCAAACATATTGCCCAAGAAAATTTGGCAGTGAATGGGAGAACCTAAGTTGGAATGGTCCAATATCTAGCTATGCATGGCCAACCAGAAGATGATCATACCATTGGGGAGACTGTCAAATATCGTGGTAGATATTTCATGACTGAAGGTCCAGGCCGACTTTGGGGTAATTCAGATTATAGAAGATGCGGACCCCTATCCTATGCTCCTAGGATTGGATTGGGCCATAGATATGGGTGGTATCATCAACCTAAAGAAAAGAAGCATGGTGTTTTAAAACGAAGGTACGCGGGTGATAGTACCATTAGACCCTATGGAAGGATAATGGTATACGAAGCCAGTGCATGAAGAAGAGGATGTGGATCACCTTTATAAGTTAACTGTGTGGGATGAAGATTGGATCAATCCCATGGTTGATGGTGTGCTTTGCTGGGAAAAATATAGCGAATGTTTCTTTGACTCTGACGGGGAGATGGAAAATTAGTAGAATCGACAAAATGAAGTATCTACGCTGCAATGTCTTAGAATCACAAAGAAAATTCGATGCATCTCCTCGGAGGTAAGATAATTTCCCTACTTTGATGGTTCTGGTAGCGTTAAGGATTTTTTGTGAGCATTTGAAGCTGAGGTTCCAAGAGAGTGAAGGTTATGGGCCCTTAATCTAGCCATGCATGCAACACCTATGAGGTGGTGGGACACGAATAAGGGGGCATTCCAGGTTTGGGAAGAGTGTCGAGATATGATGATCCTACTATTTGAACCTCCGGTTCAGTTGCGCGTAAATACATTTCTTGGCCCAGGGGACCCGTGTGAGAATTTTTTCGCTTGGATGGAGAAATGGTATGAACAGACTACAAAAGAATGGGTTCACCTGTTTATTCATGCATTGTGACCAATTCCCACCACATGGTACTTAGATGCAGAGCTACATCAGCGCACCCACCACTGGGAAAAATTGAAGGATAAGTTTGTAGGGACATTTGGGTTAGTAGGTGGAATGGAGGCACTTAACAAAGTTCTGCAGGAGATAGATACCTTAGTATTTTATGAATCACACCCTTACGCAGCATTTGGGGCACCTACATGGGAAACGCAGACGCAGGATATTGTCAACTTCAGAAATTTAGCAATAGAAGAGTGCGATGAAGATCCACAAAATGTCTCTATCCCAGATTCAGAGGGAGAGTGCGCAGTTACTGGGCCCCCACTACAAACTATCGATGATACTAAGCCTCTGAAGCTGTGAGAAGTCAACATTGGCACAGAAGAGAAACCTAAGTTCACTAAAATTGGGGACTACTGAGATGATGATACAGTACGAAAAGTGGCAGAATTTCTCACGAATACTAGGACTTATTCCCAACAAATTTCTCAGAACTCAAGGGGATTACAGGGGACCTAGGGGTCATTCACATCACTTTAAAACCAGATGTCCACCCTTTGAACCAGCGTCCTTATTGGCTGAACCCTAAGTATAAGCAAAAGGTTAAGGAAGAAATCGATAAAATGCTCACCGCAGGTGTCATCGAACTGGTCGAACAGTCAGACTGGGTAAGTCTAACGGTGGTTCAGGAGAAAAATACGAAGGGGGAGATATGAATTTGTGTTGACTTGTGCAAATTGAATGATGCATGCGTGCATGATCCCTCTCCTAAACTATTCTCTGATGAAATCCTTGGCAGTGTAGGCGGGCAGGAAGCATACTCATTTACAGATGGGTTCTCAAGATACCATCAGATCAGGATCGCACCTGAAGATCGCAGCAAAACTACGTTCGCCACTGAATGGGGATCCTTTCAATATACTATCATGCCATTTGGGCTCAAGAATGCCCCTGCCATCTTTTCGTGGGTGGTGGTCGTAGTGTTCAAAGAGTTTATCCACAATTTTTTGGAGGTATATTTTGATGACTGGACTTTCTTCGGCTTGGTGAAGAAGCACGTCTTGAACCTGCGCATGATGTTGGATGCCTGTAGGAAGCACCAGATTTCCCTGAATATCAAGAAGTGCATATTCTACGTACCCTTTGGAATCTTGCTTGGGCACATAGTTTGTCGGCAAGGATTGATGGTTGATCTTACCAAAGTCGCAATTATCATAAACCTGGTAGTTTCGACAACTCAGAAATAGTTGTGTTCAATCCTCAGACATACAAGCTACTATAGGAAGTTCATTCAAGGGTACAGACTAATCACACTGCCTATGGAAAATTTTCTTAAGAAGAATGTTTCATTTTTTAGGGATGACAAGTGTCAGAAAAGCTTCGAGCTACTCAAGGAGAAGATGGTCTCTATGCCTATTCTCATATTTCCTGATTGGACAAAGGTATCCCATGTTCACATAGATGCATCAAGGATCACCCTGGGAGTGGTCCTTACGCAGCCTGGAGACGAAGAAATTGATCATCCTGTTTCATTCACTAGTAGGAAACTCTCTAGTGCAGAGCACAACTACTCCACTACAGAGCGGGAGGGATTGGTTATGGTCTACGCATTACAGAAATATCGCCATGATTTGTTAGGAGGGCACTTCAAAATTTTTACAGATCACTCGGATTTGAAGTACCCGGTGAATAAGCCTATGTTGGGGGGGGGGGGGGAACTGCTAATGGCTACTACTATTTCAGGAGTACGGCTTTGAGATCATTGTCAAGCTAGGTAACATGAATGTTGGACTAGACCACTTGTCCCGAATTGAGAATGGCGAAGAACTGACCAACCTAGAAGAGGGATTTCTTGACACATAGTTGTTCGCTATTAAGGTATTTGATGCACACTTCGCCGACATCATTCAATTCCTTACTATGGGAATGGCACTCGTGGCATACTCAATAAAACAGAAGAAAGAGTTAGTAACCTGTGCAGCAGATTTCACCATCATCGCAGGTCATCTATACAATATGGGAGTTGAAGAAGTGATGCGAAGAGACATTTTGGAGCATTAAAGGAACGCTATCTTGGCAGAAGCTCATGAGGGTGTAGCAGGAGGTCACTATGCAGGAAAGGCAACAATGCAAAATATCTTGCAAGTTGGACTATGGTGGCCTACCCTACATAGTCACTCTCACGACTATTGCAAAGTCTGCAATATGTGTCAACGAACTGGAAGACCCTCACGTAGAGATGAAATGCCCCTCCAACCACAAATGACCCTGCAAGCATTTGACAAGTGGGCCATCAATTTCGTAGGGCCTATCAACCCACTGGGAAAGAAGACAGGTGTGCACTACATCATAACTACCATTGATTACATAACCATATGGGCTAAAGCACAAGTTGTGAAGGATTTCACTGCAGATACCACTGCGTAATTAATTTTTGAGCAGATTCTGACAAGGTTTGGATGTCTGAAGATCTTAATAAGTGACATAGTTACACACTTTGTTAATGAAACAATACACGCCTTGATGGAAGAATATCACATCCACCATGCGAAGAGCACTTCGTATCATCCACAGGAAAACGGAGTGGTAGAATATTTTAATAAAATCTTGGAGCAAGCACTAACTAAGGTCTATAACGCCAATCACGACGATTGGGACATACACATCCCATCTGTTCTTTGGGCCTACCGAACCACCTGCAGGAAGTTGACAGGAAAAACACCATTTAGGATGGTCTATGGTAAGGATGCCATTATTCCCATGAAATATATTGTTCCTAGCCTATGCATCGAAACCTTTACGAATATGGCAGAGCCTGATATCATGGAGGAGCGTTTAGTGTAGCTTGTGGCTTTAGAGGAAGACCGCTTCATTGCTAATTTTTACCAATAAGTCCAGAAGGCTCGGGATAAGGCATGGCATGATAGACATATTCGACAAAATACATTTTCAGAGGGAAAATTGGTCTAGTTGTATGATATCCATTTTGTGAGACACCCAGGGAAGTTCCGTCAACACTAGCTCAGTCCATATATGGTTAAGGACATTACTGATGGAGGAGCGATCTGGCTAGCTACGATGTGTGGTGATATGGTACCAGGATATGTCAATTGCATCTAGCTCAAACCATATCAGATCAAATGACTATATGGTCGGCGTAGCTGTATAGGGCGGGGTATGCCCACCAAGGCAGATAAGGGCAGGATGGACCATTGTACGCACAAAGAGCGATCGTAGGATTGGAGGCCCGTAGAGGTGCGTTGGGAGCGCAGGGGTATGTTTGGAGTGCAGAAGGTGTGTTGGAAGCAAAAATGTGCACTAGAAGCGCAGGAGCTATGCTAGGACCACAGGGGTGTGCTGAGTGCATAGGAGGTGCGAAAACTAGCCGTTGGAATAGAAAAATCGGGTAAATGGAAAAATTTACCATTGAAAGGAGTAGGTGGTCGGCATTTAATGAGGTGATTTCCAAAGATTTTTTACCGTTTACTTGATGGTAAGTTCCAAATGAAGCTCACCTAACCATTGATTGATCCCCACGGCTATAAAAGCAGGAGGATAGATCGGATAAGGATTCCATATCTCTTGAATAGTTTGTACTTGGTGTGTTTGTCCTCGGTGAGTTTGGGCTCCCATGTGGAGCAGAACACTCAGGGCTTCATGATAAAAACCATTAGTGACCCTGGTATGTAGTTGGGTACCTTGTTGCTGGCATGCAAGATGATGTGTAAATACAAGGTGGCCACTGTTGCTGCACATGTGATTCAGTTGGCAAGACGGTACGAAAAAGGGGTCTGTTTCTAGTGAATGTCTGTGAATCCCAAGATCAGGGTCACGCATTCTGTTACTCTTGGCTGCTACTTCTCATGGTGTTGGTCACCTGGGAAGCGCCTGAGGACTCGGTCCTCCCTGAGCTCACCCCAAACATGTGTGAGGGGGAAAAATATGCAAACTTGCGGGATTTTAAGGACATGCAGTGCATCGAGGAAAATCAAGTCTTTTGGGTCCTGTTTCAAAGTGGGCTCGCAACAGCTATCAATTCCAGGCCGTGCTTTTTGCCAACCATTTACGATAAGTATAAAAGCATCGCCACATTCTAGGTAACTATGCATAATGTACAAATCCGAGGCCGCAAGGATCCGACGTGGGTTTCGCTCCCCTATGGTTGCAGATGAAGAGATTGACCATTTGGTTGCGTAATGGTCTCCACATTGGAAGCTTGGCTTCAAAACAGGTGCGAAGGGAACTGAAGTAACAAGCACCACGAAGGTCACCCCACCTGTCATCACTAAAGAAACTGGAGGACAGGGAAAAATCATGGGGAAGGGCACCGAAGCCTCATCACAAAAGGGTTCACAACCGGGTAAGAGTACGAGGAAGGGTTTGGAAGCAGCATCGTAGAAGGATTCACAACAGGATCTGGGTGCATAAGGTCAGGAAGCAGGATATGATGAATCCCTAGAGGTATGAAGAGGACTGGTGACCCTATTAAAGGGCCACAAAATAAGCAGCGATCTCAGCGACCAGAACACGATGAAGGTGTTACGTTGACCTAAGGAGACCTTGAGCAGATTGCAGATGTGGTCACTTTGGCTGGAGAGGATAAATGGCTGGCTCTGGAAGAGCAGCGGAAAGCTGCGGTCGACACCCTCCAGGCTAAGCTCTAGGCCCTGCAATTAAAAACGGACACCTTGCAAACAAGTATGATCCAGGTCCAATCAGCCCCAGTGACTAGTAGCATAGTGATCAATAGGCCAAAAAGCCATCTCTGCCCACTCCCTGGTGTCGCCCTCATACTAAGTCCACACGACTTAGGAGTGCAAGTCCAGGCCTGCATGGAGGTGCAGTTGGATCTTGCTTGCCTACCTCATGAACCTTTGCAGCTTCTTCATGTGTCCCTGTTTGAAGAAATTCAACACCAGGATCGACAAGTTCATCAGCGGCTCACTACCACTGAGCAGATCATCGAAGAGAAAACCAGTGAGGCCTCCCAGGCACAGGATGCATGTACCCTCGTCATCACGCAACAGACAGAGCTGGAGCACCTCATTAGTGAGCTCTACATGGACGTTACCAAAGACATCCTGACTACGACCACCCCCGAGGCCAAAATTGAAGGGTTGGTCGCAACATTGAAAGCCAAAAGGACCGAAATCTAGGCGGTCAAAACGCAAATGGAACAACAGATTTCATATTTACAGTCTAAATTGTAGCCAGAGAAACCTCCAGAGGTACGGACCCAGCAATCAGCACTGGTTACAGCGGCTACAAACGTGATTATAGGGAAAATTGCTCAGGGTGCCCAATTATTGGAAACAGCTATGCAGTTATGGACCAAGGTGCAACGCAACCCTTTCCTACGTGAAATCAACCAGGACCTACGCCAGAAGGAAGAAGAATTTGAGGAGCTAGAAGCCACTATGCCTACTTTGATTCCTACTCAACAATTGGCACAAATTCGTACCAGCCATGCCCTTTGGGATGATATTGACGAACTCCACCAGAAGAAGAAGGCTCTCATCGACCACCTTAATCCTTGGGCTGACGAAGCCCTCAAGCTCTCTTAGGACGTTGATGTGGCCGTTAAACAACTGAACCAGACTCTGGAGAGTGTCACCACTGCAAAAGAAGGACCAACTTTGCAGAAATTGGCAGATATTGCTCAAAACGTTGCTGCACAAAGTGAAGGAGTGCTACCCCCACTGGTAGAGGTGATCAGGCTGCTGCAAGTGCAAGTGGATACCCCACGACCACAGTGACTCGGGACGAGTCACAATATTGTGTTGGGGGACTATTGGAACAGGGTCCCCTAAAGCTGCGAATTTCGTACAATTTTTGAAAGACAACCACCCAAAAAATTGTCACTGGAATGAAGTCACTGACAAATCTAGAATGGTTAGGAGCAAGGGGTGTTTTTCCTTTTTTGGGGGGATGGGATGGGGTGGTGCCCGCTGTTGGAACAGGGTCCCCTAAAGCTACAAATTTTTTACAATTTTGTATATTTTTGGTATTAATTAGTCTAGCGCGGGGGTTTTGGGGTGGTTCAAAGCCCCGAATTCATTGTAATGGGTCAAGGGTAGACCTAGAGTCCGCAAACCATGGTTTGCAGACCAAAAGAAAGCATAGGCTAAGTCGTTATAAATAGATTAAAATTTTGAGTCTTAAGGTAGGAAAGAATTAAGTCTGATGTTAAGTGCAAATTGTTAGATCTGTTTTGGGTTGTTTGGGTGAGGACTCATGCTAGCTGTGTGCACGGAGATCCTTAGTCCTGCTATGTGTGGACCCTGTTGGTTATGTGTGCATGCTGTGTTTGTATTGTAACTAGGGTCTTGAATGCTAATATATGCGGATATAGTCAAAGTATCCTTGTGTTATCTGATCTGATGTGTTATTGTTGATGTGAACCTTTGGGATCTGTTGGAGCTATGAATACAGTTATGTTATCTGTTTATGTTGTGAATCTTTTTGTGTTATGGTATGAAGTGTATATGTAATATTTTATTGATGCATTTATGATATTATGTACTGATATCTGATACGCACGTGGATGCGACTTCAGGTACTAACTAGGTTTGTGCATGGTAATAGCTCTGTTATGATTAGTTGTGGATTATACTATTAACAAACCTGCGAATAGACCTGTTCTGTGCAAACCTGATAGGTTGCAAACTCGGATCTACTGGACTTACCTACTCTCTCTTTGGGTGCGGAAACCTGGTTCCATCACCCTCCCATACTACATCAGGTGATACTTTGGCCTGCGCAAGTAGGTCACTGCCGAAAGGGCCAATAGTATAAGGGTTTTTTGGCAAACCTTAACCTCTAAACCTGGGTCAGGACCCCTCAAGCCAACACCCACGAAGTGAACTATCATATACCCTATTATATATAGATTCTACATATTATCATAGAAACATTCTCAACCTCTACATACTTCTTCAATATGTGCTCACAACATAACAAGGTAAAAACACTCAATGATTCACACCAATACTAGGCTACTTTCGTATGAGAAGGATGTGGATTTAAAATTATATCTTTCCATAAAAACAAAGATTGTGCTATGGCCTATTATACTATCTCATCTTAAAAAAATTATTAACGAATATATGAAGTTACTTTTTGCTCAAAATAAACACTTTATATGTTTCCTATACCATCTTATATATTAATTCTACATCCTTCCATAGAAACAATCTCTACCCCTACATACTTGAATATATATACAAGCAAAATAATAAGGGATAGGATTCAATGAATACTATGCCAGATTCGTTTGAGAAATATGATAAATAAGGGTATGGTGTTGTAGTTTAAAGTTTCCATCATAAAGAAATTTTTGCAGTAGCATATAATATTATCTTGTTTGACAACAAATGATTGTTCGAGACATATGAATATATTATCTATCCTAAATAAATATCTTATATGCTACCTATAACTTTCTATTGAATAATCACAATGCATGAAGTAATTTTGATGAGAAACTTATACATAATCTCTTATGCCTAAGTATGTGCTAAAGTACAATCATCAAAACTTCCTCTCAACATTTTCAGAGTGGTAGATAGCAGAACCAACCTACCATAATGTTTGATTAGTTAAAAGAGTAAAACATGTTATGTGTATATTGCAGAGATGTAGGGCCTTACTTAGAGGTTGTGGAGAAGTAGCTGGATAATGAAATCATTTCATTGATGATGGTATGAAGCTAAACTGTGAGATACCTTTGTGTTCCTCTAGAATCTTGAATTAAAGTCATAAATGATTGGAAATATGATAAAATTGGATGTTTTCACCTCAAACAGGAATATATATATATATATATATAGATATATATATATATATATATATATATATATATATATATATATATATATATATATATATATAGGAAACATAAAAATGGATAGAATTCTTCGAATACTATGCTAACTTCATATGAGAAATAAGGGTATGGGCTTGCAATTGAAAGTTTCCATCGTAGATAATTTTTTGCAATATCATATAATATTATCTTGTTTGAAAAAAAATGATTGTTTGGTACATATGAAGCTACTATCTATCCTATTAAATAAACATCATATATTCTACCTATAACTTTCTATTGAATAACCACAATGCATGAAGAAATTTTGATCAACGACTTATACACACTCTCTTAATTTCATAATATAATGACCTATTAACGTAAAAATTATTAAAAATTGTACCATTAAATTAGGAGAACAAATAAATGATACTCCAAATCCTCAAGTGACTTGGATCCCTCCTAAGGATGAGATGATTAAACTTCAATTTAATGTAGCAAGGAGATATAACCTTGGCTTGGCAAGGTCTAGTGGAGTCGTTAAAGATAAAGAGGGTAGAATATTTATATTTTTTATGAACTCATTGGCATGGAAACTTAAAATCAAGTTTAGGTTGAAGCTTCAACATAAAGGATCCAGTTTTGCATTAGGAATAGAATATATTCAATAGAGGTTGGATGGGGATCCAAATTACTCATTGACATTATAGTAGGTAAATCCATGGGAAACCAAAGTAATTAGTTTATAAAAAATAAGATAACTATATTTTAACAACCTAAGGCCATGATGAACATCTCTTTTCACCATAGTAGAAGTTCAACCAACAAAATTGTTGACTGGATAGTTAATAAATCCATTGAGAGGGAGAACCCTAAAGTTATTAGAGCTGATAAAAATCATTCAAGGTGCATTAATGGGAGATTCAACTAGTCATCCTCCCTAATTCATCTTAAGCCATGAATTATTGTTAAAATTGGAAAATAGGGCCAAATTCGACCTTGGGACAACTAATTTGATGGAGATCATGATTGCATTAAATTCCTCTTTTCGAGAGGACCAAAATTGATATAAATATTAGCTCATTTGGACAAGCGGAAGTGTAATTTTCAATTTATTCCCACTCATGTTAAAATTGTTCAAGTCGCCCTCACAATCATGTAGGCTCAAGAAGCCCAATGGACATGTCTCTTCACCCACAACGAATTGTATAAATACAAGTGACCTCTCACCTCATTCGATATCATCATCACACACACATTCTTCTCTCTCCTCATTTAATTGGGTCATAAAGGTATTGGGAAGTTGTTTTTCTCTCACATGTGTGGCAAGAAGCAGGAATAATTGTGGGCCAAAATTTCATAATTATGTTGCAGGTTTGACCAATGTTGACCAGGGGTTCATTGACCAATTTTTACTGCGATTTTTGGGTGAGAAGTTTGATATTTTTAGGCCACATTTCTGGGCATATAAATCGGGGGAATTTGGGCAGTTTGACCAGCGCTAACTTTATGGTTGACTGCAGTTTGACCGTAGAAAATTACAACATATTTTCTCTCTCCTTTGACTAAGTTTGAATAATTTGTTTTGGGTTGAATTTGAACTCCTGATCATACCGAGTTTTATTGGGGAAGACCAAGTTGTTTTGAGGATGATTTACTTTTGATTCGACCACCGTTGACTTTATGGTTAGGACTGAAGTTTGAATGTAGTTGACTGAAGAAATTGACAGGGTTGTTTTGACTTTGAATTGGGCAAGTCAATTTTACTTTTGTAATCTCTCTCTCGCTGCTGAAATTTTCATATAATAATAAGAAAATTTGATCAGAGGGTTTTCCACATTGGGCTTTTTCCCTAGCATCTGCCAAATCTAGTGTCCTCTTGTCTTGGCTTGTGTAGAGCTATAAAAAGGGTCTCTTTCACCTCTAATTACCTCACATTAATATGTCAATCCGGGAGCGTTTTGTTATTCCAAAGAGTGTCTCAGTCTGAGGCTATCACTTGTCAGAGTAATGCTAGTAGCACAGTGTTTAAGAAATACAAGAGTAAACAGATGCTTGTCTGTAACTAAATTATTTCAAAAGAATAAATCACACATTCAGAAAACTAGGCAGCTTATCAGTCAAGGGTTCGGCAGCGATAACCCATCCCTTGGGAAACTGATGGAAAGGAAATTAGAGCATAGACCACAGGTCTGGGAGCTAGACAATGAATGCCAAAGCTCACTACAGCCTTAGATCGTCTCTCACACCAAAACAACAAATGCGAGTAAATGGAACAGCAAATAAAGAATTGAACAGCAAATCTGGAATGGAACAGTAATTCTAAAATGGAACAGCAATCGAACAACTAAGTCTCGCGAGTCGTAACCAAACTTAATCTATTAACCCAAATGCACTCTTCGCAATCAAATAACAATCTTTCACAATACCCTTAATTTGACTATATATGGGAAAATACCTCTAAAAATCACTTTATTTAACCCCCTACCAATACTAACCCATTGAATTTTCCCAATTTAAAAAACCCCTGCTTTCACTATATATTGTAGGTATCTATTTTTTCATTAACATTTTTTGCACCCCTTTATATTTATATCCTTAACATAATGACATGATGCCTCTCTTATGACCTCACATGAATTCTACAATTCACATTTCTTCTTGTGATATACATAAGAGATGCATATTAATATTCCCACAATGTGATTACTCAATCCACACTCAAGCACATCTTACTATGATTTGTGGCATTTAATGGTCTAAGGCATACAAAGATCAACCATTTTTTAGGAAGATTGATTATGTGCATGTGTATAAAATAACATATAAATTGATCTCTATGATGATGAAAAATCAATTGATCAATCTTTATGAATATGTTTGCACCAAATAAGGTGTTCAATCACAAGTCTAGACCCTCTTCCCTTTGAAAGCTTCTTGTTCAAAAATCCAACTACAACCTCATGTACTCAAACTAGTGTCTTATTAGGTGGAACAACAAAAGTTACAATTTCGAAGAGTTATATAGAGAAGAAAAGGCAAGGTGAGGATGAGTTATGAGACCCTCCCTTTTCTTTAATGAAAAAAAAACATTGTTCTCTGTTGTTTTTAATTTAAGTGTTTTAATGAGAGCCCCATGGTATATTTTATTAAGACAAGAATACTTTGTACCTAGTAGTACAAGAATACTACAAGTACATGAATACAACACCGCATATTGGTGTGTATTGTGACCATTCGAGTATGATAAGGCCCTCCTTAAAAGGCAATTTAGTGTGGATTTCCCATAAAAAGTGTTTTTTTTCTTTTAGAAAGAATGCATAAAAATAAAAGGAGAAGGTGGCTTGAAGATCTAAAACTCTAGCCTATCATTTTCTAGGTGCAAGGAAAAAGTGTATAAATCATGCTTGGGGGCTCTTCATCTAATGTGGGGTGTATGATATGTTAATAACCCTTGGTTGTGCCATGATGGATATTCACACTCCAGATAGCTTTCTCGTGGGAATTTCTAGACCTTGTCTTGATGCTTGTGTGGTACACTTCCTTAGATCATTGGAGATGTTGACTGCACAAATATTTTCATGGAATGTTTTGACACCTAAAATGAGCCTTGGGTGCATGTGTATAAATGTATTCCCGAATGTAATTGAAAAAAGGGGGAGGAGGAGAGGAATAGAAGATTTCTGTAATAACCTGCGTATGAAAAATTGCTCCCAGTTGAATGAATTCAGTCTTGTTTATTTTATTTTGTCTCAGTTTGTTAATGTTGCGAATTTCCGTTTAACTGTGGGTGATTGTGTATTGGAGATTTCGTTCTGTCTTAAATTCTGTACCTTGACGGAGAAACCTGTGAATTCTATTCTACTGCAGGTGTGGTCTCTGCGAAAAGAAAACCCGTGGTCATTTAACCTTTCTTATGGTAATTGCAGTCCCGCCTTATTTTAAAAAGAACTACTCTTGTTCGTTGATAACCGGAATTCCGAACCAAGCCAAAAACCGAGTTAATGAGCCAATGGGATAGCGCAACCATGGTTGAACCTTGGGTTGAGCACTGTAGAAGAACTGGAGGCGGATTTGCAAAGGTGGGTTTCCCCCATTCCGCACCACCTTTGGCACACAGTGGTATCCGTAGAGTGTGCAGCGATTCCATTGATCGCTCGACACGTGGCGGATGTGACGGGCCTAGAAACCACCATCCCGCGCGTTAAAATACTGTCGAGGAACGGGCAGCGGAATCTATACAGGCCATTGATCTGGGGGATGATCATCGGACGGTCCTAGTTTGACAGAGATGCATGATATTTAGTCAGGTACGACGCCGTTGTTGTTTGGTCCATTGGGTTAGGTGGTGGACCCACGTAATATTGCAAAGACCATTGTTATATATATATATATATATATCATCGATATATTACTCCGTCGGGGTATAAGTTTATTATTCATAAAATCTTGTTTCCAAAGCATAGCGTATACCTATAAGTTCGAAGGTTGAATGTTATTTACACGGTGTCGGAATATTCCCTAGTGCGCAGAGATTAATTAAGCACAAATATTATTGTAACGTGAGCGTTTATATGAGGTTATTGGTCATTGGAGTATTTATACAAGGCATTTACATAATTCGATAACATTGTTGAAATATACATATATGTGCGGAAAACCAATATAATACCAAGGTCACGATATACCAATTGAAATTGATAAATAAATTTGAAAGGGAAACGAGGGCAGAGACACGTCGGAGTTGACCATCCCTTGAGTGTATTGACTTTCACTTGTTGCTGCGTCAGATTCCATGTAAAGTAACTTTTGAGTTTCATGTAATCTGCCCAGATGTGGTAGCCTTAAGTCAGAATGATGTCAGATAGCTTAGAATTTCCTTCCTGTCTCGAGATGAATATTAGGCCATCTTTTCCACCTGCAACATGCTGTACAAATGACTACTCTGTTCAGCAAAACGAGATTTACAGTACTAACAAAAATTTAACAATTTGAGAGAGAGGTGAAAATTTTAACAATTTGAGAGAGAGGTGAAAAATTTAACACTTTGACAGAGAGGTGGCCGAAAATCCTATAATATTTCAGGATAAAAACCTCTAATTTGTATTGAGAAGGAGAGTAGAATAATTTATCTGCCCCCTTTTTCACCAGAGTGTAAGTCCCTAATATAAGTGCACTGCACCTGAAAACATTGTATGACAATAATGGACACTTTCAAGTTTCAACAAAGACAAATAGGAAGTTACAGCAAGAAAAATGGATAGAAACAATCTCTCTACTTGGCACTTGCTTTACAAATTAAATTGAAAAGAGGAATGCATGTCCAGGGCGAAGAAAAATGATCTCTGATTGACTCCTATTGAAAGCATCTGCCTTGTTTAAATACTAAATACCATGCTATGCACACAACCAATACTATAATGCCAGGCCAAACGTGGACAGGGACAATGGTTGCTCCAACAAGGATTGAAACTTGAATCATGGATTCCAAAAGAAGAACAGGTTTGGCTATAAAGGGACTGACAGTTCAGTATTTCCCATGAAAGTACTTGTTAATGTTCTAAAAAAAGAGTGTTGCGGGAAGTGGGCCAGAGAAATTATTGACAGAAACATTCAAAGGATTCAAGCTTGTAAGCACCCCAACCATTTTAATATTATTGTGAAAGGTCCGATGTTCACTGTTGTGTTAAAAGGTGGAGATTGATTGCCAGGCTAGTAATAGATCCTATTCTAGAAGGGTTGGCAGAAGAAAGACTATTAGTCTTTTACAACTTAATTCAAGCAATTCTTCAATTCTTGGAGAATGTTACCATTTAAAAGATGATTGCAAAGAATCACCTTATTGAAGTTTTTCAGTTTTCCCAAAAGGGATATAATCTGAAATTTAAGTAATTTTCACTTAGATCTAGCTGCTCTTTATCAATGAGACTACCAAGGTCAATTGAGATTCTACCTGTCAGATGGTTAATGGGAACATCGAGAAGCTCTAGAGATGTGTTGTTTCCAATCCCTGGAGAAAGAGGTCCAGTGAAATTATTTGTATAGAGGTCCAAGAGCCCATGGGTTTGGAGCCGACCTAACTCTGAAGGAATCCTTCTAGTCAATCGATTTTCTCCCAAACACAAGTTGAGATTCTCAATTGCCAACCATGGCTGGAATTGGTTCAGACAAAAGCATTTACTAATAAGATCAAACTGAGGAGCAAAGAGAGATTGCAAATATGCAGTGCATCCAAGAAAAGTGTGGGTGACTGGAGTTCAAATGTCCAAGAATCTGAAAGGAAGAACACATCATAGGACAGAGGATAACATGATGTTTTACCATTTTCATAACACCATCAACAATAGAGGAGAGCCCTACACTGAATGGCTTAAACCATCTAAGAGAAATAATGTGGCTTGGGTGGGAAGAACTTCATATATCTATGACGGTTCCATGAAAGCTTTTGTAGTTAAACCAATGACCTTAAATCATCCTCTATATGGGGGATTTTAGAATCTAGATGGAAAATTTTATCTTTAGATTAGGGTACAAAAATTTAATCGATATTTAAGTTGCACTAAGGTGTTATGCCAAACCAAACCACATGTGAGAAATACAAAAGAGAGAAGATTGCTGATACTAGCAGGGAAGTAATGGCATGTAACATAACTCCTCATCTATGTGAATGAAATTCATAAAACCATCGTGATGATTGTTATGATGGGAACACTTTGGTGCATTCACAGGAAGCAGCAAGTAATTCGGCCCAAGCCTATGCCTCTGCGTGTCAGAGTATGAGAAAACTCGAGTCTGGAACATTTTATCATCGGTGTAGTAGATACCGGGCACAATAACTCCAGGGCAAAAAGGATCCAATTTTCAACCATGGTTCAATGCAAAAAGCTCGAAACTGAAGAGCATATAAAGTTGAATTACTAACAGAACTTGAAAATTGTGAAGCAAGAAGAATTTATATTACAGATTATATGACTGATAAATTCAGTCTTAAGTATTTTATATGTACTTTACCTGCAAAGGAAATAGATTCTTTGGCCATATTTTAGTATCGTCAAGAGGATCAAAGTCGAACCTATCTTCATTTGCAGGAGCCATAGTTTGAATGCATAGCTTCCATTCAAGATAGTTACCAGAAGCTATGGCATCATATAAATCTTTAGTAGCATGACTGTGATTGGTACCTCCAACAATTACAGCCTTCTCATCAAGCAAAAACTTGAGTTCAGCAATCTGAAAATCCTGGATCAGTATCAAGTTTAGGTGTTTTCCTTGCAGTGATAATGACACCAATTCAAACCTATTGTTGCTAGCAAGGATAGTGTTATAAAGTTGTTAGCTAAATGAATTACAGTAGCGATAATGGGGCAAGATAGGTAAACTTTGATAGCTTTCAGGCTTTGTCATTGCAGTGTAAGATGAGAAATGGAATTAGAATGAGAATTTAGATAATTAACTCATTCTATAAGAAGAAAGTAACACAACATAATTGCCCTTAAAAAACAGAGCATAAATTGATTTATGAATTTTGTTTATAACTCTTTAGAACAATCAGTGAAAGCATAAGATATGAAATGGAACTGAGAAGACATTCAATGAAATGAAACACGAAGGAGATACAATGCTATAAAGCCATACCACATGAATCCAAAAATTCTTACTACAACTGCCTCTGTATTATCAAAAAAAAACTCCAAGTACAATATCTCTCCTATGATATATCCAATATCCAACCCCCCTCTATTACAAAAACATTTCTTTTTTATAGGCCAAATTACAACGGCCTATTTTTCCAAAACAATAAATGTATTTTTGCAAAAATAAAAATAAAAATGATATCAAGGTGGCCAAAATATAAATACTTGCAAAAAGACTCTGATGGCACATTTTTTGAGCTACAAACTCTTATTTATATGTCCAATTTGAAAAATAGGAAATCCAACTACCACAAAAACATTCAAAATCAAATGCACTTCATGTGTTAGCCATTGCTCTGGTGTAAATTTGTTGACTTGAGTGAACAGAAACCATCCTGATTGAACCCCGTGCCATTAGATCCTCGATATCCTTTCTAGAAAGCGAACCATTAATCTAAAAATTCAAGGAAAACATTAACATTAGTGAGAAGAACCACATACGTTTCTTCAAAACATATTGATAAAAAAGGAACCAATTCTTCTTGCTTTTCGTGATTAAATGGACCAACTTCAGAAGAACCACAGTAGAAGGCATCCAACATAAGTGTTGAGGTAAGGGATGCCCTTATATTCAAAATGTATATATGTGTTGAGGTAAGGGGTACATATAGTTATATAGGTATGTAATTATATTGTTTTTATGGAAGAAATACCAAATTAATGTTTGAATGAAACACAACTACAAAAAGATAAATGGCTAGTGAAAGAAACTTACACCAAAAAGTAGGTAGCAAAAAAAGGTTGAGTTATCTCGAACATTCACCATTTGAAGTATTCACTATACCTAAAGCCAAAAATTACAAAATTAACATCAGATTCATACAAACAAATCAACAAAAATATAACCAAAAACTATTTATAAATAATCCAACATATGGAAATACATAAGGAAAGTGAACGGAGAATGTTTTGAAAATTAACCTTGTTTAAATTTTTCACAAAATCTGAAAAAACTTTGTAATCACTTTCTTCTAATTTGTATGTATCATTCTTAGCATTGTATGATAAGTTTGCGATTGCTATAACATATTCAAGTTGTACAAAAGCATGATCAGTCAAATCATACTTATACACGCGTTGCCCCTTCATTCTACTATACCAACATAATTGAAGCTCGATGCCTTCTAATCTATCCAAAAGGTCGATGTCATTATGGTAATCAAACACCTTATTACCATCCTTCTTCCTTATTCTTTGAACCCTTCCAATGTACCACATTCCACAAGAAACACCTTGTTTTGTACTTCGAGGAACACCTTTTCTTGCAGTACGTTCAGTGGGAGGAATTGAGTTGTTTTCAAACAACACCCCACAATCTGATCCAATTCCAAAGCCAATTGAAACACCCTTTTGTAGAGTATTCCCATCTCGCCTAAAGTATACCCCACTTCTCACTTTTGTCAACCTATCTTTGGATAATGTTGGATTTCCATTCAACTGACTAACCAAACATGCTTTGAACATATCCTTACCATCAATATTCACCACTGGTTTTATAGTTTTTCTTACATTTTCATCAGTGGAATCTAAAATTTCATCCAACTCGTGTCTCCACTCACTTTCCATTATTTGCAATTCACTTTCATTGTGTACCAATGAAGATGAAGATTGAAATATAGAGTTGGAAAATCTCGGTGGAGAATCATCAACTACTTCATCCACAATTTGAAATGTTGAATAATCTTTATCCTCTGTCCATGGTTTAACCCACCAAGAACATTGAGTGTAATTTTCTGGTTTCATTCCAAGAGTTGATAAAATGTCTTGTGCATCCTTCAATCCATTCTTAAGGGCTTCTAAAATTTTAGCGTCTGTGGATATTGAATCATATTGCGACAATATGTCAGTATTTTGTATTGTTTCTTGGTGCAATTTATTCCAAATGTTTTCTTGCTTCTTATGGGATTTATTAAAATGAAGCCCTTGGGAATTTGATTCTTCTTCAACAACTCTATTAAGGGTTCCAACAGCATGAAGCAAGTCAGTGAAATCATAAGCCCCCTCCATTCCAACCATCCCACCAACTTTGCTAAAGAAGTTCTCACATACATCTGACCCAGTCAAGTGCAAAACACATGGCAAGTTAGAGTATTGATCTCGAAACAATCTCATCAACAAAACTGCAAAATGACAAGAAATTCTCACATCTTGATATGCCTCTCTGTTGATGAAATTTATGTTGACATTAGTATGAGATTGTTTTTGTACCCAAAATAACCATAATGTGAAGAAATGATGAACTCGTGAAGCATTTCGCACTCTTTCCCAGAGGCTCAAACTACGAGACATAAAGATGTCAATGTAGTCAGCAACAATCCTTAGGTAAGTCTCTGTAGCTAGTGTCCTCTCTAACTTTCCACTTGGTGTACTTCTCAACTCTTTCAAACACCTCTGAACATTCCTTGAAGCAATTCGTTGTGCGGAACCCCAATTTTGTCGATCCATCCTCTCTATATCTTCACACTTAAGCTTGTGATCGTCCACTTTAAAAGTGTGATAAACCATTCTGACATGGCCAAAACTTATGTACTCATTTCCTAAAACCAATTCTCGTCGACCGCTAAACAAAGGATTCACTAGCTTTTTGCCGTTGTGGATGTAATCTTGGTCATGCAATCCTGTTACATTGCAACCATTGTACAACCCAGTTAGCCTCCACCCTTCCCAAGGAATTTGATATCGAAGAACTGATGTTGAAGAATAATCCTTCAACATAAGTTGTCTTCTTCTGCTATCTCCATCCGAGGAATGACCAACAATAGGTCCCAAATTGTTTTCTACGTGTTTCTTCCACATAAATTCTACCTTTTCCCATTGTTGATAAACAAAATTTGCATTGAATTTATTGCATGTTGGATGAACAACCACAACCAAACGAGGAAGTTTTTAATGTAAAGGGTTTGCAATAATAACACGTGCATAATGTCCAATAACATTGTTTTTAAAAGAATTTGTTATAATCTCATAGCCTGCATCTCCCTCACCAACTGTCACCAAGAAATGTGATTGGCATTGATGTTCTTCTTTCAAACCACAAAACCCCACAAGTGTATCACTTTTTGCTACCCACCTAACATATTTTTTCACAATTGTTTCATCTTCTACAAGGCATACAGGAATTGGTCCATATATACCATGTTTGGCTTTATAAGAAGCATAAATTTTTCCAACTGCCTCAAAAATGTGTTCGTGCTCCCCTGGAATATATGTCAATGACTTTTTAACTTGCCTTAAAGTTGTAGATATTGAAGGACCATCCATATTCAAGCTAATAAAGTTATGTAATCTAGGACCTCCCCATAACTTGATCATCTCATAAAGGGATTTTGTGGATGTACTATACCTTCTCCTTGCTTTTTCATGAATCAAGTTATGAAATATATCCTTGACAAATTCCCAAACTACATCTTTACCTTGTAATTTTCCTTGCTTATGTGCCTCACAAACATCCTTACAAAACCTAAAGACATCCTTCCTTTCTGCCGATTCAAACAACTTTTCCTTTAGAGATCTCATTCTAATAGAGAGTGTAGCAACCTTTGTCCTCTCCCACCAAAGAGCTCGCATTGTTGATCTATGGTTAGCATTTGTAACCCTTGCAGCATTCTTCGATTCATTTTGAGTCAAATAGTCCAATCTTCTACCTTTTCCTGTATCTCGTTCACTTCTTTTATTGGTGCACCTTGATTCACGATATAATCGCATCCTGAAGTCATTACATTCTGGAACCAACTTACAAAATCTACATGTTAATGAATCAAAAGGGGTCCCTGTTTCAGAACCCCTCTGGAAATGAATATGCCTATATGTACCATCAATACGACATTCAATACCCTCATAACATAGCATGATCTTAGTATGCTTCTCTATGGCCCATAATTTTCCACCCCTTTGATCATCCATTAGGACCTTTGTTTCCAATCTCTCCCCATTTCTATCAATATAAGGATACCAATACCCCCAACATTGTAGTAACAAGGGAGACAATTGAGCTATAACAAGATGACAACATAATAAATAAATAATTAATTAATTAATTAGAAGTACGATAAATAAAATAATATACAAATTCCTATTCAAGTTTAGTCTAAACTATTAATTAACCACTAATTAACACACCTGAAGTAGGAGTTGCACTTGTAGAACCCCTATGTAATACTGATGGTGATGATGGCACTAAGAACCTAGTCAAACTTTGCTGGGACTTATCATTGGTAGGCTTCTTAGGTCTCCCAACTATGCCACTCCTCAGCCCAATCTCCTGATGTGAAGCCTCATTTGTCGTAGTAGTAGTGTGTTTCTTTGATTTCATGTGTTCATTTAAAGAAATGACAATATTACCACTTGTCGGAACCAAACAAAACCATTTATTGCATCGTGTACATTCAACTCTCACTTTTTTCATGTCCTTATAGTCTGCAAGTGTTGCTTCCACCACATTGAACAAATTAGGCTCTTGTGTCTTGTTGAAATCATCTAGAAGTTTGATTGCTTGATCAATATGAAATCGATCTCCAACCACCGTTTTTTGTTGTACTTTTTTACATGAAGGAATTTCACTACCACTTGGCATTGAAAGGCGTTGTTGATGGGACGTTGTTTTCATATGATGGTTTTTGAAGTTGCGCATTGTTCGTGCTACCAAGGATACATCACCTGTTCCATAATCAATGCCACAAATTTCACAATGGATCTTTATTTTAGATTCTCCCTTTTCTGAATATACTTTGAGAGTAAGTTTCTCATTGACAAACTCTTCCATTAAACTTTTCACTTTTTTTCCCAAGATGCCAATACACAAGAATCAACAATTGTGGCTTCTTCCACTGACAAAGGCATATTTTCAACTCTTGGTTGTTTATGCATAGGTTCCTCCACATTCTCTTCAATGTTTTCAAATATTGGTATTGCTTCCACTGCATTTGAACACCTTGTTTCCACATCAAATGTGTCTAGTTTCCTCTTGATGCCTAAAAGTGTTGTATAAACTTTCCATTTCTTCTCTTGCTTTGGATTTACAGCTACTCCATCATGGATAAAATCAAAAGGGTATTCAACGATTCCATCATCCACAATTTCATCACGGATTTCAGCAAATGTACAACCTTCTCGACACCTAACAATGCCAATGACAGGTTCCTCTTCATCGATAGTAATTTTATAAGACAAGTCCATCTGTTTTTGCACATAAATAAATGAAAAAGTAAGTAAAATTCCACAAACATATTGGTTTCTCCAAAAAACATGAATAAATCTTACTATTGCGATGAAACACTTTGATTCAAAATGTACTATCGATGGATTCCTCAAATGGAACTAAAACCAGAAATAAAACAGAGTACTAAAATAGATTTGAGAGTTGATTTATTGAGTCAAACATTGACAAACTTATAAGCAAGCTTAAGCTCTAAATCTGCCTCAATTTTGGACTTATTTACATCATTTTTTGTGTCCTAAAGAGGTCAAAACCGTGTCAAAACCAAACCATCATAGCTTTTACTGTTCGTTGGTATGAAATGGATTCTAAAGTTTTGAATTCTTCGAGACTCTGCTCATCTAGGTCTTGGCTCTTAGTTTCCCAATTCTGATTTTTCTTTGATATATAAAGAAATTCTTCATATTTTACTGATTGAGAATAAAAGAAATAGAAAGGAAAAATACAAAGATTAAGTGCTCATTTATGCATGCAGTGACCTGATGTAAATTGTTAAGTTGAATCAGCTTTTACATTCCTTGATAATCCTTGATAATTAGAAGGTTTTAGGACGTAAACATGGACTTGGGACCTGCTTGCAAACATATTTGCCCCTTTGAAACTCATATCATTTAGATAGGGCAGAGATAACAGTGATTTCCAAATCCACTGCTTAATATTTCAGCAAATATCACCAGTGAACGAACACCACATTTAAAACAAGGCCCAGTTTGAAAGAGACTACTAATAAAATCAAATAATAGCAGCATACATCTTATGCACGTAAAAATCCAGTCAATCAATGCACTAATCATTTCTCATTCCTTCAGATCATCTAGAATATGGAATGTGATACATAGATTGCAGACCTGCAAAGGATTCCTATGTTTGAGAAACAATGTAATGAGGCATTCAAATTATAAATAGATTTTGAACATAGCCATGTGATTCTCAAATTTTTTGTTGCAATGCCTGCTTAGAAATACCCCTTTTGAAATTCTGGGCAGTTTTACAAAGCCCTAATTACAGAGATTAGGCTGCAGGTCCTATCAAGGATAGAAAAGGTACTGAAAGAGCATTTTAGCTTTGTTTCAAGAGACTGAATGAGTAAGGGAAGAACCCTCTCAAGACCGCACTCTCTGGCAAGTTTTTTTGCTTCTCCATCAACTCTAATCTCTGATTATAAGCTGCAGACCTATCCACTGGAGATCAAGGTCATAAATAAGTCTGTTTCTATGGAGCGAAAGGATAATCAATCCCATCAAAGCAAGCTGCATTCTATGGTATAGGAGCAAAGTTCAA